>CM038702.1:32597693-32692693 GCA_021613375.1 Megaleporinus macrocephalus | reverse complement strand
TGCTCATGCAGATCTTTAATTGGCAGCAATGTTCTCAAAGGTCCAAAAGGCCTGCATGAAAATAATGTGTTGTTACACAACTTGTTACTTGGGGTCAGAAAGACTGTTCTTGGGCTATAATTGAGTCTGGACTAAAAATTCAGGTCAAATTAAAGCTCTAGTGCCTACCTGTATTTGACTCCTGTTTGTCTCTCACTATTTTAGAAAGTGACTGTAGGTTCATTATGGTGTGAGCTAAGGCAGTGATCGTTCTGGCAGTGGCAGTGAAAGGTGATGCATCTATTTGGACAGGGTGTTAGTACAGGCATGCCAAGGCCAGCATGCAGAATAGCATCAAATGAGAGTCATTTAAATGGCTACCTCCTCCACACCTATCACATCCTGTTGCAATTCACTGACAGGCCACAGTCAACCTGCCTCTTCCATGAAATACACACTTAACACATTGGCTTCAATGCTGAACACACACACACACACACACACACACACACACACATACACACACACAGTCTACACTAAGTTGCCTTATCAGATCTGCACAGACACTGTTGCTTTTCAAGTGTTTCAGTATGATTCACAGTTTTCCTTCTGATATAAATGTGATAGTGAAACTTCAAAAGGAACATTTTAAAGGAATACCTTGTTCCTGCCAACCATCAACCATGTCACCTCACATTTATGCCTCTACTCTGGCAAATCTTCTTTCCTCCCAGCCCTTTTCTCATCTTCTCCCTCAGTTCTCTATATATTGCCACTGCCTGTTGTATTATATGGTTAACCTTGTGGGGACACCTAGGCTCCATTAGCTTCTTGCACATCCCCTTTCTAAAAGCAGGGATATTAATATGCCCCCCCCTCCCTCTATCCAGTCAAATAAGCACTGATGGCACTGCTGTTGGATGAGAGAGGCTGGCTCACTATCAGCTTTCCAGTTGATTCATCCCAAAGTTTATCAGTGGGGTGTAGGTCAGGAAACCATGATATTTATAGAGTGTGAATTGTGCATAGTGGCACTGTCAGTTTCTCATGGTCTGCCGCATCAAGTCTGAGCTGTTGTTACTCCTGGGTGCTCCTATTTCACCATTTTCCTATGTGGCTCTTACTGGGGGCTGACTGGTGAAGCTCTGAAATTTGTCAAAATGAGATTACATGGTAGTGTGTTGGATTTTATACGCCTGTCACACCCGGTGCACCGTGGAGGCAAAAGGAGGCCTTTGCCCCTTGAGATATATTTTCTGCCCCCACAAGTTTATGTTTTAGGTACAACAGTAATGAAACACCTTCTTTTCCCTGTCAAATATTGGAAGCTTGAATCTGATGCAGTGTCTTTTCCCACCGCGCAAACATTCAAACATGGTTCTATTGGATTTGAACCTCCCGGCACGCTGTACACAATGTGAAAACTGTTAGCTCTCAAGAATAGTTAGCCATTGTGTTATGGAGCTTGTTTACTGAGCCAGAACAGCTGGTTAGCTCATTTATTGTTCTGCTGGTTTGGCATTTTGGTGACAAATGCCAGGGTTAGGCGATTTGCATAGGGCCATGCTGCGGAAAGAGCTGAGGAGAAAGACAGAACATATCACTTCCGTTCAGCCTTGCTGGCTTTTCATGGTTGTAAAAAGAACTTTCAGTCCTAATTCTATTGTTTTATTGTAGCAGTCCACAGATGGGAAACCACAGGGAAGTTTTGGTCAACAAAAGAGAGAGAATGAGAGTGGGTTTCACCCCTACTGTGCAATAAATGTATTATTTGGTTTTGAAACAGTAATCTTAAAAATGAACCTGCTGGTAAAATTTTAATTTAAAAACCGAACCTACTGTCTTATTGTATAAAAGATTTGGCCACTTGCTGGTTTAACTGGCCCTTCAGTCACATCATCCTGGTGCTGAGTCTAATCTGTTAGTAATGTGTGTGGCTGAAACACCTAAACTCTATTGTAGGAGGAGTGTCCACATACTTTTGACCATCAGTGTATATTAGTAATATAGAAGTAATTAGTAACAACTAAACACTTAAAATAATCTAAATAATAATCAATAATTAAACATCTATAGCCTTTAAATTTGTTTAACATAAAAAAAAACTTGAGGAAGACTTGTTTATAGAAAGAAAACAACAAGAACAAGTTTTGACAAGTAAGAAAAAAAAGGGACTACTCTGCATTATTAAGTTATATTATTATTAAGTTAATATTCAAATATAAGCAAATTTAAGACATGTTAAGGCCTTTGTACAAAAAGGTCGGACTCTCTTTTCCATTGAATTTCGTGTTCAGACGACTTTTACACAAAGCCTATGTGTGTATTCATTAAACCAAAAGGAGGACACACCAAAACTTAATGAATTCTGAAATTCATGTGAAAGTAAATTCCCAATGCCACAGTAAGAACTCACTGATAACTCTATCAAATGATCCTCAATAGACAATTTTAAAAATAAAGCATCAGATTAGGACCACTTACTGGCACCTTTGTTAACAGGCCCAGAGTGGTTAATCGGGAGATTCGGGAGGATTCCCGGTGGGCCGGCTCATGACAGTCTCAAGTTTGGGCCGGTTGTAGAGTAAAAATAATTTTGGCACTTATCTGTCACTTATCTAATCTTCTTCTTGCATTCATTTTTTATTCAACTATGTATTCATCCTCTATTCATCTTACAACACAGCCCCTACATCACAGTAGATTAAGTTGGTTCTAGCATCTGAGGGAATTCTCCCTCAGTCCGTGGTGACGGAGGGCAGGAGCCGAAAAGGACAGGTTAAAAAATGCGGAAAAAGAAGATGCTGCCAAATGTGTGAAATTAACAGACCTGTTTTCCGGAGGACAGACCCCAGCTGCAGCCAGTAAACAGAGATATGGAAATAAGTTTGTATTGTCAGTGAAAGGCTATTGCGCAACGTTTGATACTGATGATCCTGAGGAGACCATGTTTACTGATAGGACATGTAGAGGATAGTCTAACAGTTATTTATACACTGTATAATAACTAAGATAGTTATTTGTAATGTAGAGTATAACATCGAGAATAGACGTGATATATGTTTATTTGTGTTAATGTACACAGGGAAGGAAATTCTCATCGTTATTAATAAAGTTGAGAAGCCACTACACTGCTCATGAGGCTTTTGATGCTGTAGGTAGCTACTAAACATGCGTGTAGTGGAGCTACTTAGGAGTTTCGTGTAAATCTAACTATAGAGCTTCTCTCTGTTGGGAAGAAAAATGCTATTTTCTTTTTAAATTATTTTAATTTCAATTAATTGCTACTGTACAAATGAAAATACGTTTTCATCTTCAGCACATTTTTCACATTTATCTGATTTAAATTTGAATTAAACATGTTTAAATGAAGTGTTTTCTGTTAACTTACCAACATATACCTGAATGTATACCCATTAAAAAGGCATTGTAAGAGCTAGTTGCTGTTTCATTTGTTCAAAATCCTCCTCCATGAAAAAAGTGGTCCAGATTTGGGCATGAAACTCCCAGGCTGAAACAGGGACCTGCTCTGGCCCTGATTGTGGAAAATATAAAAAAAACAAATTAGAATATCAAATGTCAATACAGGCAGTATTTATAAAAACACATATGGATAGAAAGCCTATTTACATCTGCCTTAATCAGAAATCTTGGGGGATCCGATCACACGTGTACAACAATAAGTACAGCTGCTAACCAGGTCCAGTGCATCTCAGAGACACACTGTAATCTGATTAGACAACATTTGGAGTTAACTGAGGTCTAATAACACCATAACATTCATCAAGTGAAAACTAAAGTGCCCTGATGCTTTCCAGACAGCAATACATTGACTATATTGGTCAACCACATCACAGCACAGATGAAAGCAGCAGTGTAGCTTTTTTTATTTTCATCTCTTCCCGCATTTGTTTATAAGCAGATATGTGACAATGCAACCTCTGTCTGAACGGTCAGACTGTAATTCCTGTGATATTTATGTCATTTATGTCAGTCTAGTTCTGCTGTGACCATCAATCCACACTCATGGGAACAGAGCCTTGCCTGCTACCATGGTTACGTTTCTTGTTTTTCATTTTAGAGTACAAATGAGACAAGTGTGGGCACTGTGAACAAATAATCACAGCACTGTCTAATCAGAGAACTCAAACTAGCAGCTATTAAAAATCTCCTATTTGAAGCAAAAAGAAAAGCAGAGGAGTCAAAGCAGCCTCACCAGGTCTAAGTCTCTGCATTCTGCATAAATACATTTTGCACAGGTATGATTTGCATAGTCACCAGAAGGAAATCTTATGACCTCATCTCAACAGTCTTTTGAGAACATGTTAAACAGAGGTATTTTGGAAACAAGTGGACTAATGAAGTTGAAATGAAACCTTGGAGAAATAAAGGAGGAGCCAACTATTGGTTATGAGGGTGCATCCGTTATCTGTTATGGGGTTTTGTGGCAATCAGATGCACAAGAAACATTGTATGTGTAGGTCTCACTAAATATTAGCTAAATCTGGACACACGCTGAACACAAGCAAAGAAACTGAAGCTGAAAAGAGGCTGACGTGTACAATCTAAAACATACACAATGCACCACAAACAACTCCAGGAAAGTATCTGAATGCCCTGCAGGCAAGAATGTAGATTTGCTCTTGACATTGGTGGTGACCTATGAATCCCAAACCTTTTTTTGTTGTTATTGTTGTTTTCTATTTGCTCCGTAAAATGCTAAAGGACTGATATACTACATTTAATTAATGAATGATATAATGTTAAATTAATGTTAAACTAATGACTGACAGAGAAGTAGTTTAGGCCAATAAGCAGTGAGTTTACATCTAAAGACTTATTAACTTTAACTTCAGCCGTAGTGTAAATGAAACAGGTCTCTGACTGTTGTGCAGTTATTTTTCAAATCATGTTATTCATAGCTACAGATGATGTTAGCCTGCTGTATGCTGTGCACCAAAGCCTAACATCACCATTTAAGTTATTATGATGCATTCTTTTAATACATTTTAAGTGACTTACATGTTTCTTTGTCCATTTTCTTCTTTTTTGCCATCCTCATTCGCTTTTAACATGCATGGGTCTCCCACGCTGCACCTGAGTCTTGCAGTCTTGCTATATCAAACTGTGATATTAGTATAATTGATATTATACAGACTTATGTAATCTAATAAACAAATAGTAGCTGCTACCTATTGCACTGCGCTGCATGCAGTCCTTATTTTTGTTGTTGCTGTTTATGTGTTTGTTGTGTTTTTTGTGTATGGTTGGGGTTCGTTTGTGTGCGGTTTTGCTTTGGTTGGTGGTCACCAAAGCAGACTCCCCTGATGTTAGCTGTGTGGCCAGCGGCTTTTTCTTATTACTTATGTCCATTCTTATTACTATAGTGAACTCTGAGCAGAAATCATGGCCTGCGGTGGTTCTTCTTCAACACGATGCCACAATTTCAAGTAACTATTACTAAAATTAAAAATTTTCTTCAGAGGTTGTGTTTACTTCTTTTCACTTCACAAATCAACAAAATATTTCTTTTGTCGTTCCCCATTTCACACAGTAGCTTCACACGCATAAGCGCATCCTTGTGTCAGACGCTTGCTAATCCTCAGGATGAGTAAGATGGGGCTGTGTAGTTTGCTGCCTCGGTTGGATCAAAGCGTTCAGGTGCCTTCTCGGCTTTGAGCACAGACAGAGATGCAGACAGTCGTCTGATCCACATGGATGATCTAGTCATTTCAGAGTAGCTGGGAGGGGGTCTTTAGGAACAAGAGTTTCTCTCTGCTCTAAGTCTCTCTCTCTCTCCTATATACACACATGGTATTTCCCCAAAATGTCAGCAGGCTGCCTTTGATTCCGTGTGCCTGAGATGAGAGAGACGGCACCTTTTGATTCTGTCCGGACAGTGTGACCGGACACATAGCTACAAAAAAGTGAGTGGCACAGGTGAGAAGGAAGGAAAATTGCTAAAATAAGGCATAAAAGGGACAAAGGAGGAACCTATGATCCTCATTGCCTCATTCCTTCGTGTCTCGCTGTAGTGTAAACTTACAGTATGTTCAAGGTCCATCTCCAGAAAAGTTGGGACATTTCATGAAAAGCATTGGAAGCTGGAAATCTGAGATTCGTTAACTCTCTTGAACCTTTATTTAGCTGACAAAGTGAGGAGACTTTTTTACATATTAACAATTTAGAATTTGATTTCTGCAACACAGACAAAAGTTGTGTAAAAAAAAGTTTGTGTAAGAAACAGACAGTAAGCTCTCCGTGCCAAAGACAAAAGGAACCATCCAGACTTTTATCAGTGAAAAGGAGCAAAAGCCAAGATCTGTCACAAGAGATTAAGCTCGTAAACCATTTTAATCCACTACACTTTTTTTATCAAATTCATCTCCTCATGGTCACAGTCAGACTAGCTGTCTGTTCTGAAAGAAACAGAGTTGGCATTATTCCAGCCAGTGAGCAACACGGGCATGCTTATGCACAGAACAGGTGAAGGGGAGGGGCCACTGTCCAAAATCCATATGTTGTCAAGAAGGAGAAACAGCCAAAGAGAAAAAGATCTGAAGAACAAAGATTAAAAAGGATGTTCTTAGGTCAGGCGAGGGTGTTTTAACAGCGGGAAGACCTCCGAGAGGTGGCAGTGAGGTGACACTGAGACAACTTTGTGTAGAATGTGATGAGGAGGTTGCTCTGTTTGAGACGAGTGTAGCATTGTTTTTGCTGTTTCACAGAACCAGTAGATCTGTATTTTTCTGTTTGTGATAGCAGCTGATCAGCATCCCAGCAGAATCTGTAGCGTGAGCCTGCTAACACACAATCTAGCTAACATTAGTTGTATTGCTTGCTTGTCGAAGATCTACAAAAATAAATAAATTTGCTACTCCAGTGCTGTTTACAAAGTGTGTTCATGAATTTTGTAGGTTTGGGGGGTGTAACTTCTGTAGTTGCTCTGAAGAGAGAGGCATATTTGTTTTGCTGTTGAGTTCAAATATACGCAAACTCTCTTCATATTCGTTTGCTTTGCTTTTAACTGCTACAGCTGGTAGTTATTATTTGCACAGGCTGAGTATGAAGAATGAAATCTGGTGGATTCACTCTTCAACCTCCACCCCTGAAGCTCTGCTCTGCTCCTTCTTCACTTTACAGATTATTTCACAGGTAGATTTGTCACCATTCAGACGTGGACGTTTTATGTCTGAATGCAGCCTTGATCATCGAAATACTTTAATGGTCTTGGAATGGGATGTTCAACAAGTTTCTGGAGGTGTGATGGTCAGGTGTCTGCATGCTTTTGGCCTCATAGCGCATCTCCTAGTTTATAGAATCATGCCCCATCATTTTATAGTGCTTGCATTAAACACCGCTTTGTCCCAGTATGCATAGAATTAGAAATCAGAATCAAATCAGGAACTGTTGTCTGTGTAGAACGGAGCAGGCTAACAGATGATGAGCAGAGCTCCACACTAAATGAGCGAGTCTACCTGAAAGTTGGATGAGGTTTATAGCAGGTGCAGTAAAGCAGACGTGCCAGTGCCGTTCCAGCCTTGGGTCTTAGCCACGCTCAGCTGGGCATGCTCTCTGCATATGGCCATGTAGATCGGCAGACAGAAGCACTACCGGAGGGAGTCGCTCACCATGGCCCCAGACAGATGCAACCATCAGAACAATAGACTAGCAGTCTGCTGCTGGAAGATCATTCTCCCGCAGCATATGCTGGACCACAACAGAAGTGTCAGACAGGAAATGTAATCTTTACCCTTGGAGGCTTTATCCTGGGAGTAGACCTGATTGGTGCCAAATGGATGAGCCAAAAGTCATAAAATCTAATTCATTAAACGTGTCAACACAATTTACTATCTTTCTTAAAGGCGTGATGTCACTTACTCTTTATTTCCTGAAGTACCTGAAGTATCCTACTGCTTTATGTTAAATATTGTGTTAATGTGGAAACACAAAGGTCTGATTTAAATTCAAATTTTAATGAACAATATCTGAGACTAACTTCAAAGGAGATATAACATCGTGGTATTCTCAATTACATGCTAAACAAAAACGTATTCCCGTTTCCCTAGCAATACAAATTTTACACACAACATGCTAAAAATGAACATGGATTTGATACATTTTCATAAGTTCATACTTTGCATAGGTGACGTGAATTCTTAACACATTAGTAAGGTAGTAAATAATGTTAAACAAGGCAACAAAGCCAGTCAGGAAATACACTATGCCAGTGAAAGCTATACGATTACCCTGAGAGCAAGAGCTAGTGCAACACTGTAAGCCCACTAATGGCAAAGCTGGTGTTTTGCTCAGCAATTCTGACCGGCCCACCAGTGGTTAGTAAAAATATCACCGTTTTCATCACTCAATTTCATACACAAAGTCTAATTTATTAGTTTCTCCTCCATTTCTTTCTTCCGTCATACTTTATAAATTTGTTTAATAAATAATATTTAGTGTCGACGACGGCATTTTTAACTAAATTACATCAGGTGTTTTTTTTTTTTTAGTCTCATTTCCAAAAGTAAAAGTTTCTGTGCATTTAAAACCGGTTTGGGGGTTAAAAACCTGTTAGATCTTGTTTGACAGAAAACTGGGTGGTCTGAGGGTGAACCAGCAGTGGAAAACGGTCAGTAGGGTGCCGACCAAGCTATTGGGTGTATATATGCGTACTGTCTGTGTACTAACGCATTACAGCCCAGCAGGAAAAAAAAACAAAACTGCAGCTGTTTGGTATATGTAGATCAAAACAGCCACAACACCGGCTATGCAGGGTTTCCTAGCAGAAAGCATGCTAACCAAAATGCTAGCCAAATTGGTAGCATAAAGCAGGATGCTAACCAACAGTATGTTAGTAAAGTAATAAAGAATACTATCTAAAGCAAAAATGTTACTAAGGTAAAGCTAAAAACAGGTTGGTTAGACAATAAAGTGTGCTAAGCCAATGTACCATACTGCTATGCTAACCCCTACAGAAAAATTACATATATGTGTAGTGTGCAAAAAACACATTTACAAGTAATCATGTTTTTTCAGGTGATAACACATTTTTTAATATTGAAGTGTCAAAACCACATGTAATTTATTTAAATGTGAAATTCATGTGACTTTTAGTGAAGCTACACAAATACTGAATTTTAACCAGGACTGCTTGTTTTGTAAGTTAATACAGAAAACAAAATCTATCAATACAGCAATACAGTTAGTAAGGTGATATGCCTAGTTAACTAATATGTATGAGTTAATTAAAGTAGTACTGAACACTAGCATTTTCTAGGATTTAATAAGAAGCTGCAGCATGATCAGGAGGTAGAATGTCATATGCAGCGTGTTATTGCCAAAGGCTGTAGCTGATTGCATCGATCAGTCTCGGTGACACAGGTGAGAATTGTTTGTTTATTTCCAATGAAGATAAGAATCGGGAAGCTTAAATCACTGAGCTGTCTCTCAGGTTTTATCAGGGACATGCCCTCTACTCGCTCATAGTTGGGGATGCAAATCTTCAGCTTGACCAACACAATATCGCTGTATTTGTTTTTTAGAAATAATGCATTCATCAGATGGAATCAGATGAGTGAACGCAGAAGAGACCACATGGGCAGTGAAATAATTAAAGGGAAACAATCAACCTGGGTTGACCAGAAGTAACTTTCCTTGGGGGTAGAGTACATTTGCATGCTGGCTTTCAAAATCACTTGTAAGCACAGAACTGTAGAGCTATTTTTTTCTTTCTTCCCTTTTTTTTTTATAAATCGCTGCTCTAATCAAAACACAAGCTGCTAAACAAGACCACACATGGCATGATAGCACATGCAGAATATATTCTCAATTTAATCGTCTCTTATGGGAATAGTTCAGTCTGTGCCATTTCTATCACACAGTGTTGTCTCTGGCCAGCTGTGCAACGAGGCATACACACCCAGCTGTTCCCAGCAAATATATAGATCATTCTTCTCCTTTCTCATGAAAATAAGGTGAGACATCTCTGATCTCGTGCGTCCCAGATGAGCAGGCGCAGTTGTTGTTCACTAAGTGTTTTTGGTGGGGCGTCTCACAGATGGCGTTCTGTCGTTAAAAAGACATTGTCTGCTTCCTGATTGGTTACATTTATGCGCATGTTACTAAGAGAGGGCGCGTACAACAACTGGATGCAGACCATAAAATATTACATGCAATTGGAGTAGCGCCCAAAACAGTGACGACTTCTTTTCACGCTGAATGCAGGTGCAACAGAAACAAGAGCCACTAACAACAAAATAAACCCTAAAAAAATCTGTCGATTTTAACAAAGACACCTGGAGCACCCTAATCTGTTGTTGACTCAGAGATTGCTGGTGAGTCCGACTTTGAAACATTGTGGACATGAACGTTAGGGCCAGGGAACTGCTTTCGTTCTTTTATATTGAAAGCTACTATTGTTCGGCTGCCTTTCATCTCTCGTAGACATCAGTGAGGCCAACAATTTGGGGGCGAAATGTGTGCATCCAGAGTCACTTATCAGCCAGTTTTAGTATTGCTTTCGAGGCGCGGCGTCTCTTGCCCAACACAAGTTTGCCGAAAAGCAGCTGCTTTGGAATCCTTTGTTTCTGTGTGCAAAGTATGAGGCCTCTCTATCAATCCAAAGTTGTTGGATCAACTTTGCAGCTGAGGCTTAAATCAACTCTTACACACCTCACAGCACTGCTGACAGTTCCAGGCATCTCTTCAATCCTACTGGCCTGTCTCAAGTGACATCACTGTATGACCGCACCACCATTTTAATCATCGACAATATATCAACAATATATCGATAATAACATAATGTTTATTTACTTCAGTTTTTAATGTTTTTTGTGCAAAAACCATCAAATCTAATCACTGTGATTAACACTGTGCATGACAGGCCACACAGTTCAGCCAATAATCTACCAAGCATTAGGAAACCAGCAGCTCTTTATTTTATTCATAGATAAAGACACATCTCTATCTCCTTTTCAGTTTCCATAAATCTATACCTCTCTCAGATTAAAAACAGTGGGAGAATGTAGAAAGAGGAGTTAAAGGAAATGATTTTATCTTTGACTCTATCTTTTTTTTTTTATCAATTTTATCTTTTATCTTTATAGTGGGTGGCAAATCCACTGCATTGTTAACTATATTTGAGCCAAGACCAACTATTATTGTTTTTAATTTTTTTCCGGACTGGTATTTTGTTTCCCCATTGCTCCCATTGACATGTATTAATATGGAGGCTACACAAAAGAGTCATGTGACTGAAACTGATGAATAATTAAAAAATAAATGAACTAAAATCTTTAGGGTTTTAGAAGTTAACAAGAGAGTTGAATAGATAAAACAGAAACTCTGAACATGTGTTTTGTTTTCCCTTAAATGGCCGAACTCCTCCCTGCAAATCAGCGGGTACACCAGGTGCCTATTAGTTCGTTATCATTACCAGCTCAGTTATTTCTGCTGCCTACAGCATCAAAAATCCAGGCCTTAGTTAAACATGTATATATTTAAAAACAAATGCTTTAGTGTTCATCAAAATATCAGTAAATATATAAACAAATAAAACAACAAGAAGCATACATAATAAAGGAACATTAAAGAGGTGTTGACATTGAACTAAAGGTTGTATGGATAAAACTTTAAAATAAATGTATAAAAAGTATTGGGACACACCTCTTAATCACTGAATTCAGGTGTTACATTCAGTCCCATTGCCACAGGTGTATAAAATCAAGTACCTAGCCGTGCAGCCTGCCTTTACAAGAGAATAGGTTGTTCTAAAGAGCACACTGAATTTCAGTGTGGTACTTTGATAGAATCCCACCGTTGCAACAGGTCAGATTTTGACATTCCTTTCCTGCTAGACTTTCCAACGTCAACTGTAAGTAGTATTATCGGAAAGTGGAAGTGTTTAGGAGCCACTGCAACTCAGCCATGATGTGTCATATCACGTAAAGTTACAGAGTTGGGTCATCGAGTGCTGAGGGGCATAGTGCGGAAAGGTCACCGACGCTCTGCTGACTCAGTAACTGCAGAGTTCCAAACCTCCTCCGGCATTGATATCAGCAAAACTGCACCGAAAGCTTGATGGCACGGATTTCCATTACAAGCAGCAGCAGCAAACCTTACATCACCAAGAGTCGGATGGAGTGGTGTGAGGCAAAGTGGCAGTAGACTCTGAAGCCATGGTAACATGTTCCGTGCAGTGACAAATCCTGCTTCTCTCTCTGGCAGACTGATGGAAGAGTCTGGATTTAGAAAATGCCAGAACAACATAATCTGCCTGACTGCATTGTGCTGAGTTTGGTAAAGGAGGGATAATGGATGCTATGGAGGTGTTTTTCAGGTTGGCCTTGGGCCTTTTACTTCCAGTGAAAGGAAATCTTAATGCTTTAGCATAACAAAACATTTTGGAAAATTGCATGCCTCCAACTTTGTGGGAACAGTTTTTGAAGGAATCTTCTCTGTTCCAGCATGACTGACTCCCCCCACTGCACAAAGCAAGACTGGTTACATGAGTATGGAGTGGAAGAACTTGCCTGGCCTGCATAGAGCCCTGACCTCAACACCATCAAGCATTTTTGGGATAAACGAAAACAGAGATTACAAGTCAGGACCTCTTGTCCTACGCCAACGTGTCTGACCTCACTGATGCTCTTCTGGATAAATGGGCAAAAATTCCAAACAGACGAAATTTTGCAGAAAAACTTGAAATGAAAGGGGTTATGGCTGCAGCAGGGGGAGCAACTCTATTAATGTATATGGATTTAGAAAGGGATGTCTTAAAAGTTCCTGTAGATGTAAAGTGTAGGTGTCCTGGTACTTTTGCCCATTTAGAGTACATCACTGGGTGCCACCTCCATGATGAGAACTTTATATTTTAAAATATTCAGATTGGCATTTATCTTATTAGGACAATACTGGAATGGGTAATCAGGAGAGTTGTGAAAATTACTGTTAAATGGCCAGTTACTGTGAGCTAATGTGATCTAAGCACAAGAGCATTTAGACAAACATAATATTTGAGGGTATATCTGTAGTTATTTAGAGGTTAAACCAGCAATCCCCACCTCTAGTGGTACAGCACTGGTTTGCTGACTGTAACTTCTGGTACGGTGATTAGAGATTTGAAGTTAGCTGTTTATTCTCCATTTCATCATCAGTTACGTTTACATTCAGATACCTTGGAAGTAATTGCTGCACTATTTAAGGACAAATGGAAATTCAAACTCAGAGAAGAAGCACACATGAGCCTTGAAACATTAGTTGATCAAATCCTTTACTTTTCTCCAACAGTGCTCATGTTTTATACTCTTGGCATACATTTAACATAAAAAGTGTTTATGTTAGTAACTACCAAAAGTAACTATATATTTGCATGTAAACAGTGCAATAAACAAGAATAACTGTCAACATCTGAGGGTTGAAAACAACAATTGAATTGTTTCTAAAGGTAATTCACAGTAAAGAAAAAAAATGAGATGCTACCCTATGCTTGATGTAATGTTAACATGTAGATGCACGTATGACCAAGTGCCGGTTAGAGTATGTCTTTGCCTGAGGCACCGCTTTAGTGCCGATGTGAACAGCATGGCAAACAGCAAAGGTGGGGGTTGGACAAGGTATGAGGGCCGGGTCAGGCCATTGAGCCAGACCGCTCCATCACACCACTACATCACTATTTCATGCTCTCCAGACAAATGTTCAGACAAAGAAACGATCAACTGGCTCGCTGGCTTGCCTCTATCGCCCTACCGCTCTGCTCACTATTTTAAATGCATGGCCTCCGTATGTTTTTGAATGAATCTTTTGACTTTTGACTGGTGTTGTGGCAGAATGAAAATGTTATCTTTGTAGTGCAATAAAGAATCTAAGATAAAGCATTAACATAGACTATAAAGTTGAATTAGCAGCTTATATTTGATGTTTTTCTACTGTGTCTCTCTTTCAGTAAGAAGCAGCCACTGATGGACACACAGTGGTGGCAGCCTTCGGCTCCAGTTTTGTGAAAGGATCTTTGAAGGTGTGGTAGTCAGAGCTGTGCCATGTGCCCCAGCCCCTCTTGCCCCCTACAAAGGTTGAATATGTTGTTATTTGATGCTGATGTTGTTGTTGTAGTGTGTATGTATTACATGTGTGCCTTTAGTTGGTGTGGGATAAGTGTTCATAGGGCAGAGTTGTAGGACTAGAGGTGACCTTCCCTGCGTGTATACATCTTTTCTGCTGGCACCACTAAAAAAGCATTTTTAGCAGAAATCAGGGCATCTCTGATGTTTTTGTCACATAGTGTTATTAGATGTGTTTAGATTAAGGGCTTGCTACTGATCAGATAAATATATTTTATTTATTTGCCTTTTCAAATTAATAATTGTTCATTTAAATATCAAAATGATAAGTACATTACTCATTTACTAATATAATCAATAGTGACAGACTCACAAGTCTCCAACTAGAGATGGCACTGGGCTGATATGAGAAGGAAATGCTGGATGTATACATAATGAATTCAATCAGATTCTGTCACAGATTCTGTGCTTGTAGTGCAGTGAAAAGTAGAATACATGATAATTGGCACATAATGACAGTAATGATACATTTACATAATGATAGTGGATGATATTCCATAATTTTCAGGGATCAGAGATTGAAAATTCCAAAGTCATAAAAAATGAGATAGAGATAGGTAATTTTTTGGGAGCCGTGGGTTCTGAAGATCAGGTACAGTTTCTATTGGATTTCATTCTGCTAAAGCTTTTCTCTGATAATCATCCATTTTTGCCCATGACACTGTTACTGTGTCAGTGTTTCCATGGCTGCAAGCCACCATCAGTAATGTACTGCTGTGAGCATAAGAATGGGATAGTAGAGGGTTATATATATTATTTAAAGAATTATTTTAGAATTATAGGATGCGTATTGTTATCAACTCACACTCAACATTTTAGTATCTGTATTGGAAGAAATGTATATTATATCATATTGTATTGGTAATTCCTCCACCTTTAGAGTGCAACTACATCAACTGTATAATGCTATGCATTAAACTATTTTTGGTATGTATTCAACTAAATAATGATTTAATAACAAAACAAATGTGTGTAAATGTTCAAGCAAATGTAACATTCTTATCAGACTTAAGTCTCACAGTATTGTGTGTAGTGTAGTAGTGTAGTGTAGTAGTTAAGTAACATTAACATTAATAAAATGTTTTACAAGAAATTAACCAAAGCACTGCTTAATCATGCCAGTCTGACTCTTTTCCTCAACTCAGTGTACTTGCCCTACCTGCCAGTCACTCAGTTTCACTTAGATGGCATACTGGCATAGAGATGACAGTGAAGAATACCTGAATACACCGTGCCAACAGTAAAATTTGGATGAGGAGGGATAATTGTCCTTAAGTATTTTGGTTTGGCTAGTTTGGTGTGGAGAACGTCCAATGGCCTACACAGCCCCAAACTCAACCCCACTGGAAGGCAAAAAAATATATATTTTTGCTCCCTCAGTTTTAGGTTTTTTAAGTTTTAGGCCTGACAGTAATGAGACACTTTCTTTTCCCCATCAAATCTTTGAAGCTCGTATCTGATGCAGTCTCTTTTCCCACAGCATTCAAACATGGTTCGGAAACACAGCTCTGTTATTTCAGAGCTGCAGGTAGTTGTGCGCTGTCAGGAGATTTGTTTATTAGATTTGAACCTCCCGGCATGCTGTACACAATGTGATTAAAACAAGTTCAAACTGTTAGCACTCAAGAATAGTTAGTTGTCACTTTATGTACCTTGTTTACTGAGCCAGAACAGCTGGTTAGCTCATTTATTGTTCTGCTGGTTTGGCATTTTGGGGACAGATACTACGATTAGGCGATTTGCATAGGGCCATGCTGCACTGTTCCCGGTACCGGATGGAGGAGGAGAGAGATATAACATATCGCTTCCGTTCAGCTTTGCTGGCTTTTCACGGTTGTAAGTACAACTTTCGGCCCTAATTTAGTTTTTCCATTATAGCAATTCACGGATTGGATTCGGTCAGAGAGAGAGAGAGAGAGAGAGAGAGAGAGAGAGAGAGAGAGAGAGAGAGAGAGAGAGAGAGAGAGAGAGAGATAGTGAGAAAGAGAGAGTGAGAGGGAAAGAGGGAGGGGGGCAATAGAGAAGAAGAAAGAGTGAAAGAGAAAAAGGTGTATGGAAAAACACATTGTTGGATATTACTTTGTTGATTTCAGTAGTCATCTCTCCCTCGCAGCAGTTAGAAGAGTTTATGAATTCTAGCCTATTATTCCACTTCTTATGATCCGAATACTTTGATTCCCAAAATTGTTTGAGGACTTTCAAGTTTAATGCTGGCCTCATCCCTGCTGTGAAATAAATGTATTATTTGGTTTTGAAACTGTAATCCTAAAAATTATCTGCAGCCTCAGTCAAACCACCCTGGTGCCAGGCCTGTACAGTGTCTGACCTCACAAATGGTCTTTTGACACATTTCTATAGACACACTCTTCACTCTTGTGAAAAACCTTCCCACAGGAGGGTCAGCGTTTTGACAGCTCAGTTATGAAAAACTTCAGACTCATTTCTAATCTGCTTTCAGTCTTTGACGTTTTTGAGAGAGTTGTTGCTTTGCAGATTTTCTGAGCACCAGTAAACTTTTCGAGACGTTTCTCATCTGCTCTCATCTTAGCACTGAAACTGCTCTTGTCTGTGTCCTTACTGATCTGGACCTATCCTCTGACTGTGGCTGTGCATCTGCCTTCCCTCTGCTTGATCTTTTTTTCTGCTTTGATATGGTCCGTCATAATATACGCATTTCATGACTTTCCTTTGTTGGCCTCTCTGGTGTTGCGTTATCTTGGTTCACAACCTATTTAACAGATTCTTATTTTGTTACTAGGAGGAGACACAAACCAATGAGCTACTCAGGGAGTTCCCACTGGCTCTATTCTTGGTCTCCTGTTATTTATCATCTATATATTGTCACTTGGAAACATTTTATTTCCTTATTTTCCATTGCTATGCTGATGATACACTGTCTTACCCTTAAACCCACAGAATCATTCCCACCATTCTGCTGTTGTCCTGTATTTAGAAGTTAAATCCTAATGTGCACTAAAATATAAATATTTGTTCAAAATGATAAATATAGCATATTGCTGGTATCAAGTCAGCCATCTTTGCCTATTTAGACTGTATTCTTATATTGCTAGATTTAGCCTCGGCTTAACTTTAAAGGGAATATTGAGTGTTAGGACTTGTACATGTCCTGTTATATTAAACTATGACATACAAACCATTCAGAAATGTTTTATTTATTATAAAAACATGTTAAATAGATAAAAGGACATACGCTGCCATTGTCGCACTGTAACAATATGGTTTTAGTCAGTCCTACACAAAATACAATAATCCCAAAAATTTTCTCTTGAGCAATGTCACATTCTATCTAACGTTGATAAGCTCAATTATATATGAGATTTAAATGAGATGTTTAGTTCGCTGTTTCTATCTCAGTGTACGAGAGAGAGACAGCAATCATTTGATGTGGCATTGAAATAGCAAAAAGATCTTTATTATACAGTGTTTTGCTTAGTTTATACATCTTTAAATGCTATTGGACATGTTCACCATAGTGGGGCCCATATGTCTTAACAGTCGAGTTCTCAGATCCTGGTGCATGCCTTCGTTTCACCTAGGTTAGGTTCTTGCATTATCTGTTCTTTACTTCATAAAACTGTTTGTTCTCATCAACTCAGCTGCCAAAGTCTTATAACCCACTAAGTAATATCGTCCCCGTTCCTTCATCAGCTACACTGGCTACCAGTTACAAAACGCATCCATTATAAAATCCGGCTGTTAAACTTTAAAGCCTTACACGGCTTTGCACCTGCTTAGCTGTCTGCTTTGTTATATTCCCGCACAAGTTAATGTCCCTCGATGCTGGTCTTCAAGCTGTTCCTAGGTTCTACTATGGGTGGCTTGACTTTTAGTGTTGCAGCCCCTACCTTCTGAAACACATACCTTTATCTATTTATTCCCCTCCCTTTTTCATCTTCAAAGCTCTTTTCCCATAACACTTTCACTTTCTCTGATTCATCTGTGTCTTCCCTTAAATTGTAAAGCGTCTGTAGGTAAATGAAAGGTTCTATATAAGTTTAAGTTATTATTCAGGTTTTTTATTTGAATCAAACTCCAGAGAATTGTAACTGGAATTGATTTACTGTCGGCTCAAAGATTCACACTATTACAACATATACACAATATAAACATACATATACTATATATACAAAATAGCAAAGCAGTTCTTGGATCATATTTCTGCTGTAACTCTGAAGGCCAGGCATGGATAGCCACAGGTAAAGTATGTGCAGAGCAAAAATTCAGAGAATACATCAGTGTGTGTGTGTCTTGTGTGTGTACGTGTGTGTGTAAGCTGGGAAATGCTGGCAGCAGGGTACCCACTGCTGCTCTGTGGATACTGAATCATAAAAATGTGCTATATTTGGAGTGACAGTCAAGAGCTCTCCAGGGATTTGAGACCAACGCAAGCATCCAGCGCAATAACACACTATAAGCTCCTTAAAGTCCCCAAAGCAGGCGAAGAAGGGAATGGAGGAAGAAAAGAAAAGGGAGAGAGAGAGATAGAACTGTATGGGTGTTGTTAAGGTAGAAGAAGAAGAAGAAGAAGAAGAAGAAGAAGAAGAAAAAGAGAGAGAGAGAGAGAGACCGAGTGAGACTAAGAGAGAGAGAGAGGGAGAGAGAGAGTTTTCTTCTTGCCGTCCTGTCACAGGACTAAGGCAGGGTTTTGCCACATGGCGTTCGGCTGAGCGTATAATCCAGGTAGCACAGTGTGAGGCGAGCAGAGGCTGCAGAATCTGCTGCACCAGAATCTGACCCACCGCATGCCGATGCAGCTGAAAGAGAGCTTTAGATGTCATCGTCCCACATCAAACCCCTTATCTGTGTTGACAAATCCTTCATTAGGATGCATGCAAAGCAAACACATCCCTGCCTTATTTAGGCATTCATTTATTTTCTTTACTCACTACCTTTATTTATTCATCCATTTGAAGCTCAACAGAAGCTCCTAGTGCAGGTAAACTGAGCTGAGCAGTAAAAACATCACTGCCCCTGCTCTGCTAAAGCACTGACCATTCCATAAATGCTCATTTCATAAGGCTCTGCCCATGTGACCACTGGTGGAGGGTTCCTCCTTTTAATTTGTGTCATAGCTTTACAGGCAGTGAGTGACAGGATGGTGTGAGCAGAATGCGTAGGTAGGACTGCAGCATGGAGGAGAGAGAAAGAGAAAGAGGGTCTTTGTGCATCAAATCTGAAGCATTTTTTTTCATAGGAAATGGATCCAATTTGGCATCCTAATGAAAAATGTGAAAAAAGCATTACTGAGTCTGTGTGGAAACTAAAATAACAGTAAAATATGGTGTCTGTGCTGCTGCAAGTCGCCTCGTAAAGCCTGCAAAACTGAGCTTTTTGGACCAAGAAATTCGTCTTTTAGGTATTAACATCACAAATAGACTCAAAAAGAGGCTGGCTCAATGTTTAGGTCTCATATCCCAACATTAGACTGATGAAGAAATGATGGCAGTAGCAGTAAATGGTTTGCTTACATCCTCACATCGTTCACCAAGTTTTGACTGAGTTCTCTTTGAATTACTTTTTCAACTCACACTCACAGGCATCAGATTCAACCCAGTGTTCTTCCACTTGTTGCATGAACTCACCAGAAATAGAAAGACAAAAAGAGAACAAGCTCTTATGTTGGACCTAAATACATATAGTCATCATAAGCTGTAACCTTTTTAGCAAGTACCTAGGCTCCAGGCCCATGCTAGAAATTGGCAGTGAGAGATAAAAGACCCACTGCTTGGACTGCCAGGTTTTTCAGCAGTTTCCTGCCAAATGTTGCTCTTCAGTTCCCTGCGTTTACAGACTGTTTTTATTGTACAATTCTTCATCCTCAAATATAAACGCAATTAGCCCATCAGCAGCCGCCTTGGTTCACCTTTTAAAATCACACAGTAGAGCCGAATGGCAATTTTCAGACTTGGTGAACTGTCACAACCCTTATTTTAATACAGTTATTTACACGTCCCTTGGTGCCAGTGGAAACTTTGAAACTTTACGCATTTCCTGTAGCAGCTGTATATTTTTATGTAGTATATTACTTTAATCATTTAAAGCATTGCCTTGCTTGTCAAAAAAAATCTATTATTCATGGTTTTGACTAGCATAGAACAGATTATAGAAGATTATTCAAAACCCTCCTTGAACCAGATCATGAAATTCCCTCTTGGAATAATGGATACATGCAGGCTTTAATTCAGTCTTCAGAAGCGGCTATTGGAAGATAGAAGTCAAATGTGTCGTCAGTTTCAGGGCCAACCTTCACATTTCAAAGGTCAAGTGAACATAATATTTTAGTACAAAAGCGGAGGGTATGTTAAACTACTGAATCATGAAAACAAAAAAACTTGAAAAGAATATCTGTCTAAACAGCTTTGTCTCATCATTTCCATTTCTGTAGCTGCTACAGCATTAGCATTTGTTCCGTGGAAAGCTTTAGTATATCATAACCCAGCTGTAAAACAGTGAAGCTGTCTCACTCATTTTGCTGTTCAATTTTTAAAAAATTTGGCATCTTTTAAAAAGTCTAGCAACATCTTCATTTGATGTAAAAACAAAAATGTCTGGGCTAAACTACTGAACATCAAAACAGTAGCCATCACCATAGGGTGAATAAACATAAGATGTATGACTGTGGGCTTGTACCTAAAACTAGTCTTTAGTGAATAAAGCATTTCAATTCCGAATGTTTCAGTAAATCTAAAAGTCACATGAAAAATTAAAAAAAAAATCTTCAATCATCCTGATTTGCGACTCCTTTATGGCGCACTGCCTATATCAGCTTCCCCTAGCAATGCCTTATGTATCTTTATATTTGAATGTATATATAAAGGTATACTAGTCGTAAACTAATACTTCTTTATTACTTTGCTCTGACAATTTTTCGGTTAGCCAGCCAAGATCTAACAGCAACAAAAGGAAGAACCTGAATCTTAAGATGACCAAATCTTACAAATTACAACCTGTGCAAGTGTCTGAGCATTCAAGATATTATGAGTTCAATCCTCAGTGATGCTAAAATTATCAAAGCCCAGGATTACAGCAGACCATTCTTTTTTCAGGTGGGTTTGATGGTCCTCCCCCACCCAGTTACTGTACTTCCCAAAGTGTGTTGAGCTCTCCAGTGATGTAATGTTAGCCTTCACCTCCTAGTTTGGTAGCACCATGTGATCTTCTGCCTGTCATCAGAGACTCATTAGAGATCATTTTGTCACTTAGCATGGCCAAGAACCACCCACTTTAATAGAAAAACCCACATGCCAAATAACCCACCACAGACCACCGTTTTAACAGGATGTGTAGGGCCAGTTGATTTTGTAGCCAAGACAAACCCCTGGAAAGCAAATACATTAAACTTGTGTGAATATCTCACTTCAAAGCAACTGAAAACAGTTTGAATAACTAAAACAGATAAACTTCACCAACCATTGTTCTTCTCAATCCAGCGATTACCTCGTACTAAAGAAGTTCAGTCATGGTGCACAAAGTGGGAAACTGCTCACGATCACAATTACTAGTTAACGTTGCATGGAAGTACATACATAAGGCTGTTCATGTAGCCACCAGTCAGAATGCAGTTAAGTAATTTGGGATAGCTGTGGCAAGTAATTTAGAGACTTGTTCTATATGTGGGCAGAACGTCCGAGGGTGAGAGCAGGGCAGACCTAAAAAGGGGGCGGAACGGGACTAAAATTGGGCAGAAAATGTGAGTTAAAAAATGTAGGCATAGAGTCGTGCAGGTTCATTTCAAATTGTGTGAACATACTGTCTTCAAAAGAGAGAGAGAAACAGGGACAGTTAGAGAGAGGCAGCGAGTGACGGGGGGGGTCGACTGATTGCCCTTGCCAGAAACGACAGCCCGGAGGAAGTGAGGGGTGGTAGAGAGAGGGCTTGACCCATGTCAGATGGATGCTGACACAGAGCAGTCTGTGTGGCACTGAGTGTGTGAAGGGGGAGGCGGTGAGAGAGTGAAGATGAGCTTTATGATTGTAGCCACCACACTCTGCTCCAGCAGCACACTTCCTCTCAGGCTTGGGGGCGACCTCGCAGTCGCCTGTGAGTAAACCCACTCTCCACTCTCTGAACAGACTCACTGATGTATGACCGCACTCCTCTTTCTCTCTCTCTCTCTCTCTCTCTTACTCTTTCACCCACTCTCCTGTCTTTCTGTTTCTCTTATTTTCCACTGTATTTATCACTCTTTCATTCTTTCTCACTCTTCTTTTTGCTTTCTATCTCTTTCCCTTGTTCTCTCGTTCTTTCCTCATTTTCTCTGGCTTACTATCATACTCTCTCACTCTCATTCCCATTATTTCTAATTCTCTCCCCTTTTCTCATTTTCTCTCCTATTCTCTCACTTTCTTATTTTCTTTCACACTCTCTCTCTCACCCACATTCTCTTACTCTCTCACACAAATGTGCTGAAGTGTAAATGATTGTATTTGATTCACAGATTCTGTGCACCTTCTCGCTCGTCCTAAGGTTTGTCTGTTTCTTTTCTGAAACGTGACACATGCTGTGATACACATGCACATACTAACACATACTTGTTCGTCTGTGTCTCTCCTCCCTCGCAACTTTTCCCTAGAAAGCCCGGCACAGTCAGGCCCCAGAGCCTGGCGCCTTAATGAAGACGAATGCAAGGAATCAATTTACACCACCCTCAGTCCATCTGGCAGCTCCACACCCCACCGTCAATTAGCACACCAGCTGGGAAAGACGCGGCTCCGCGGCCGCCTGCAGCTCAGCTCAGCCCGGCTCAGGCCTGTCAGTTCCCGCCGCAGAGAAAGAGCGTCTGCCTCGGAGAAACCTTGTCTGCCTCAGAGAAACTGTGTCTGCCACAGAGAAACCGCGTCTGCCTCAGAGAAAGCACATCTGCCCCAGAGAAACCATGTCTGCCCCAGAGAAACCATGTCTGCCCCAGAGATATCGTGCCTGCTTCAGAGAAAGCATGTCTGCATAAAGAAACAACGTGTGCCTCAAAGAAACAACGTGTGCCTCAAAGAAACCGCATGTGCCTCAGAGGAACCACATCTGCCTCAGAGGAACCACATCTGCCTCAGAGGAACCACATCTGCCTTAGAGAAAGCACATCTGCCCCAGAGAAACCATGTCTGCCCCAGAGAAACCATGTCTGTCCCAGAGATATCGTGCCTGCTTCAGAGAAAGCATGTCTGCATAAAGAAACAACGTGTGCCTCAAAGAAACCCTGTGTGCCTCAAAGAAACCGCATGTGCCTCAGAGGAACCACATCTGCCTCAGAGGAACCACATCTGCCTCAGAGGAACCACATCTGCCTCAGAGAAAGCAAATCTGCTCCAGAGAAACCATGTCTGCCCCAGAGAAACCATGTCTGTCCCAGAGATATTGTGCCTGCTTCAGAGAAAGCATGTCTGCATCAAAGAAACCACGTGTGCCTCAGAGAAACCATGTGTGCCTCAAAGAAACCGCATGTGCCTCAGAGGAACCACATCTGCCTCAGAGAAACTATATCTACTTAGAAAAAATGTCTGCCTCAAAGAAAACAAATTTGCCTCAAAAAAAACACATTTGCCAAAGAGAAACTACGTCTGGCTCAGACAAACCACATCTGCCTCATAAGAACCATGTCTGCCTCAAAAAAACCAGACATGCCTTAGAGAAACCATGTCGCCTCCGAGAAACCAAGTCTGCCTCAGAGGAACCACATCTGCCTCAGAGAAACTATGTCTACTTCAGAAAAAAATGTCTGCCTCAGAGAAACCACATTTGCCTCAGAGAAACCACATTTGCCACAGGGAAACTACGTCTGGCTCATAGGAACCGTGTCTGCCTCAAAAAAAACAGACATGCCTTAGAGAAATCACGTCTGCCTCAGATAAACCACGTCTGCCTCAGAGAAACCACATCTGTCTCAGAGAAACCGTGTCTGCTGCAAAGAAACAGCATCTGCCTCATAGGAACCGTGTCTGCCTCAAAAAACATGCATGCCTTAGAAAACCTGCATCTGCCCCAGAAATAAATTGCGTCTGCCTCTGACAAATCATGTCTGCCTCAGAGGAACCGTGTTTGCCTCAGAGAAACCGTGTTTGCCTCAGAGAAACCACGTCTGCCTTAGAGAAACCATATCAGCCTCTGAGAAACTGTGTCTACGTCTGAGAAACCATATCTATCTAAGAGCAAACTGCTTCTGCCTCTGAGTAACCACATCTGCCTCAGAGAAGCTGCATGTCCCTCAGAGACATCATTTCTGCCTCTGAGAATCGGTGTCTTCCTCAGAAACTGCATTTGTCTCAGGCCTGTTACCCTTCGCCTCAGCCTCAGCCACAGGAGGGGTGGACATACATCAAAAACTGTCCCTGGGTATTTTTCCAGGCTGGTCCACCACAGTCCGAGACATATCACTGGTCCTTGTACATTCCTTATTTGAATATATACCTTATTTGAGAGGACCCTTTTTTTATCCTGGAATGAATTGAATAACTATCGAACACTTCTCTAGCTAAATCTCCACATGTGACCAGATTAGCCGCTGCTCCCACTTCCTATTTTTTTCCCCCATCTTGCAGTCTCTTGCCAAAGTGATTGAACAGTTTGGCATATAATTTTCAGTTCCTACACCTTTCCTCTTTTTCAGAGAAAGTACTTTATTCTATTACAATAGAATAGTATTCACTATGTGTCCAAAAGTTTGTAGACACCGCATCTGAAACCAAGGCTAGTGTTGCATAATCAAAAAATGTTTCAATGTTAGTTTTAGGTTGGTGTTGTTCATCGTTTGTTTTGCTAGGGTTAGGAGCTGTCCAGGACTATGCATACGTCTGAAATGTTATCCACTTACTATCCAAAAGAGAATGACAGGGGCCTTATTCACTACAGGGGCCCGAAGCTGTTATGACAAAAAAAATGTTGGTGAGCACCATGAAGCACGGAAATATGAACTGATTTCAACCTTACAGTCAATCATAATCCTGACACTCTCCACATTAATCCTAAACGTCTGCTTCATTTTCTCCTCCAATCACTGCTTAGCAACCATTCCACTATCCTCCATTACCTCTGCAGTGCAGATTTTTTTTTATTTATTTTTTTTTTTACATCAAGTGCCTGTGGTATCTGTAAAAGCAAGAGACCTGATGCTTTGATAAAGTAGAGGATGCCCAAGGCAACCACAAATAAAAATGTCAGCCCGAGTTGAAGAAAAGTTGCCGCGTATTTGTCGGCAGTGATCTGTGAACTGTCTACTTTAATTGTCTCTGCTATGTACATCTTTCAGGTGTCAGATTCATTTATGTCATCTTTATTGGGGTAAATGTTGGGTAAAAGAGTGGATGCATGCTTTATAAGTATGTGTTGCATTGGTTGCTGTGTTTATGATAACCTGTGTTTCTGTAAATGTGTGTAATCTTTAGTTTTATTGAATCACAACAGAGTGAGTACTGGCCTGTGTAGGATGATTGCTGTGCTGCTTTCAGCAATAGGCTATAATCTCACTTCATGTTATGCATAATGTGTGCTGGCTATTGTGCTGACATTCATGAATAAATTGATAAATATATGTTTATAATGCTGCACTACAGAATACTACATAGCGCAACAAATAACAGTAACACTTCCTACGTATCCAGTATTCATAATTTGTAATGCTGTGTAAATGCATTTTTTAGGTCATATATTGCATCTAAATCACATTATAATACCAGGTGTATGTGCATATAATTGCTTTAAAGTAGTAACAATTATATGAAAAAAAAGTTGGGCCCCATGTTGCAATTTAATGCATATTTGGTTACCAGTTAATTACTCTACACTACATATAAAATATATTATTATTATTATTATTATTATTATTACTGCTCACACCTTGCTCTGGTACACTCGGGGACTTTTCAAGGCTTTTTGGCTGCTTCATGTTTTTGACTATCTTTCAGAGTTGTTCGGTGATCTCTGCTTCCTGGATCTTCAGGACCCTCGTGCTTCAGAATTGTTGCCACTTGTGAGGAGTTTTGTGTTTTTGTAATTTTTGGTAAACTTCATGGACTCTTTTCTAGCAGCTTTCTGAGTTTTGGTGTTTTTGTAAATGTATTTGCTTTGAAGTTTTGGACTGTATTTGCTTTGAAGTTTTGGACTGTAATTCTGTTTCCTGTTTGGAATGAGTTTCCTCTGTTTTCCTGATTGACTGCGGCTCATTGTAAATACAATCTGCCTAATGGATCCTGTTACTGATACTGAGCCTCCTACGTCACATATACAGGCTATATTATGTCTTACAGATGCATTTATACAACATAGTGAATAAAGGATTCATAGGAGGTGTTGAATAACATAATCAAAGGTAATTTTAAGCGGGAACTGCCCTTTAAGAAAATCTACACTGCAAAAGTTAATTTACAGTAATTAAACATATGCTTTCTCAATAATGGTAAAAATCACTGAGAAGAATTATAAGGCCGCGCACAGACACACATGGGAGCAGCAGAATGTACCCAAACCAGATAAGCATGGTTGGAAATGTCAAATAGTTATGTCAACACTATTAAATAAAATCCTACACGGTTTGAGTTTGTTTGACACAGGTGATCCCACCCAGGCTCAGAAAGAACGAGAAAGGCCATTGTAAATTTGCTTGAAGGTGAAGAAGCAGAAAGAAACAGAGCTGACAGGTCAAATGAGGAAGAGAGGCTACACAAGAGATTAACTTGCGAGGTCTGAGAGAGGCTTTCCAAAAATCTTGTTCCATTAAAAAGCTGTTTATCAAACTCTATCAAAATCGCCTTCACCCCTTCTGATTGAGTTCCTCACATGGGTCATATATATATATATATATATTTTTTTTTTTTTTTTTTTTTTTTTTTTTTTTTTTCAGACTGTGTATTCTTCCTCTCCAGCTCTGGCCCTCTTCACCTCAGGCTCTTATTGTCTTCTCATGAGTCTCTCTCCTCCAGCCTCTCTTCGCTGTCTGCTCTGCTGATGAGAAATAATCTTCTAAACTGCTCTGAAACCAGGACATCTCCCAGGTAATGAACGTATCCAAGCAACGCATGTACAGCAATCTAGCAACCCATCAAATCCACATTTGGGGGGTCTGAGGCACATTTCATATAGAGAAATATATCCTGTAGTTATACTCCAGCTGAAATTTAATCCAGCATTTCTAGACATCCCCCATGTCTTCTCTTACACCGAGAACATTTCAAGAAGTCAAATCAACTTGAAATCTAAGAAAAAAGAAAATGTATTACAACTTAACACAATGTTGTCATGCTCTTGGAATAAGAGCCAGAGACCAGAACATGCTTCCTTCTCTTGGGCCGCCAGTCATGTTAATGTTAAATGTATGTGTCCACAATGTTTAAAAACTGATTTCTGAAGTAGGATATTCAAATAATATACAAAAAATGTAATGACAATGTAACTTGATAGTCATTAACCAAATGAACACTGACCAATACCAATATAAACAAACCAGTTTGCCAGCCTTGTGAGATGAGATCAACCTGGACAGACTACAAACTGTGGTGGTTGATGTCAGACACAGATAAGAATTTGGCCAATCATACAAACACTATTATCCAGCCATTATCTGCCGCTTAATCCTGCTAGTCGGGGTCACAGGGGTCTGGAGCCAATCCCAGCATCATCGGGCGAAGGCAGAGTACACCTGTTCGCCAGTCCATCATATGGCCAACACTCACTCATGCACTCACACATACGGGCAATTTAGAGTGAGCGATCAATCTAACATGCATGTGTTTGGACTCTCTTTGGGATGAAACCGGAGTACCCGGAGGAAACCTACTCAAGCACGGGGAGAACATGTACACTCCACACAGAACAGCCCGGGCCGGGAATCCAACCCAGTGCGTCTTGCTGTGAGGTGACAGTGCTGACCTCTGCACCACCGTGCTGTCCTCTGCACCACCGTGCTGTCCTCTACACCACCGTGCTGTTCTCTACACCACCGTGCTGTCCTCTACACCATCGTGCCACCACAAACACTATTAGCCTTTGCTAAAGTAACATCGTCATTCATGCAATGTGAATATTTGTTGGTCTTTCATTAAATAAGCACTTTCTTCTTATTTATTATAACTATTATTGTAGCCGTGCGTCTCGCCACAGTTAATGGGTGTTTTGAAATACTTGCTAGCTTTGTGCTTACTTGCTAGCTATGCTAGCTATGTTGCCAGCTATGCTAGCTATGTTTAATTCATTCATTCATTCATTGTCTAGAGTACTTTTTATTCTGGGGCCAGGGGGCTGGGGGATTGGTGTTGTCAGCACTCAACGAGCGGGAGGCTTTAAACACCCTGGACAGGTCCCCAGTCCATTGCAGGCTAGCTATCTTGGCAATGGTATTTGAACAGACACTTAAGAGATCATGGCTTGTAGTGGGGTTGGGGTATAAAGCAACTGGTGAAAATCTACTCTAATTTTGATTGTTCATAGGCATCACTTACACTGGCATCGTCCAGCATAGTCCAACTTTAATCCAACCATTGAAACACAAAAGAGCAATAATCTCTCAAAGATGTCAGAACAAATAAGCAGTATAAAACATTTGGAGCCAAAAGCTAAACGAATAAACAGTTTAACAAAATAAATTAACAGCCTGTTTAAGTTTGAGTTGAGATTTTAACCAAACATTTTACATTTTTTGGTTCTTTTAAACCAATGTTGCAAGGCCAACATTTAATTTTTTTTACTGTGAACCTTACAGACTGTGTAGGCCATCTGTTGTCAGCTTCTCTCTCCATTTATCACTGGTCAGTTTCTGATAACAGGACTGCTGCTGATCAGATATTATTTGGGGTGTGAATCATTCTCAACACAGCAGTGACACTGATAGTGTAGTGTGTGGGGGGTTGGTACAAGTGTATCAGGCACAGTTGGAGTTTACACACACGTCAGTGTGACTGCTAGGTTGAGAACGGTCCACCGCCCAAAAGCATCCATCCAAGAACAGTTCTGGTCATAAACTGAGGAATGAATGGAAGGCTAACACAAATGGTGCATTAACAGATGGACACCAGTAAGACTGATGCATGTGGGGATTCCAGGCATAAAATTTCCTACACGTCCTCGCTTTGTTAAGTTCGTCATGCAGTTTGAATCCCAATTCAAAATGTAGCTGTAAATCTAACCCTTAAACTTAAGGAGCTTAATCAGACCTGATGCTGTTATCTACATTGAACAGTTATTAGTTTGTGTGCATAGACTGAGAGATACTATTTATTAAAGGGAAATAAATATTATTGCATATTCTAATACATAATTAGACTACTGAGATATAGAAACACTCACTGATCATGATTTGATGTGAATTGGTGCATTTTAGGGGAACCTAACAATTTCTTTACAGTAGTGGTGACAGGAACCAAGGGTGTGATGTCTACTACGCAAGCATAATAGTATTTTATATAGTGTTTGAAATGACCATGCATTTTTGCATGTAATATTAATAATAGTAAATTAGGTGTCAGGGGCTATTTTGCCATATATATAACCAAATAGCACAATTATAATAAAAAAAAAAACATTTGAGGCCAAACCTACCATAAAACAGTGTGTCAGACATCAGACAATGTATTTATAAAGCCTTGTTTCATATGTTTCCTGTAATATCTTTCTGTGAGGAAGCTTTTAGAGGCATTAGACGTCTGGTTCCTTTCACCACCACTTCACCATTCTCAGTAAGTTCCTCTAGACCTGAACACACACACCTGTCCCTTGGCATTCCTTGGAAGTGACAAAAATAAAGCTGGGTTTAAGCAGCTGTGTTAAAGCAGGGGCAGTAATGGTGGCATGGCACATGATCTGGAAGCTACATTGTTTCAGAAATACAATCCACAAACTCAATTTCCAGGTCCTGACAGGAGCACAACTGTTCCTTTCTGCAGGGCACCAGAAGTGAATGTGTGTTTATTTGTTTCTATGTGTGTGTGTGTGTGTGTGTGTGTGTGTGTGTGTGTGTGTGTGTGTGTGTGTGTAGTTGACTGCAGGGAAGAAACCTGTAAAAGGCAATGAAGCCTTATGCTATATGAGCTTCAGGTCTGTGAGTCAACATGCCCACACACATGCTCGTACGCACACCAGCCTCCAGGCTCCAATGTGTTCTCTCTCAAAAGTGACAAAATCACTTCTACAAATGTCAAAGGGTCCATCATGGTTTGTTTGTTTATTAGTGTATATGTATTTTCCTGTGAGTATTTTATGTATTTTTTTATTTTGACATTTGTGTCTGCATCTTCAGTCTGCACTACAATCCATGTTATTGAACATAAATTTTTAAAATGGTTCTGAATCTGATTGGCTAAGTTTCATACAAAGTCCAACATTCTGCTTCTGTTTTGCATTCCTTGTATGCCAAAATAAAAACGTATGTCAGAATGTTTCAATGTATACACACTGTTTATGAATTTTAAAATGTCTTAGTATTTGGTATCCCTCTTTTGCTCAGTCTATCAAATTTACCTGACTGTCATCTGAACATGCATTTTAGTGGAGTCAATTAAACTAAAACAAATTTTGGAATGTGAATATGAATGCTGTTTGACCTAGAAATATTTTTTTTTGTTTGTTTTATCAAGTGTTTTTTCAAGACTCTAATATTTGCTGTTGTTTATTTTCAGGTTGAAATAAAAAAACTCAGACTTTTGGGCCCCACTGTGGGCTTTATACTGACAGCAATGGAATTCAGTACCATGCTAGTCTCTGATGTAATCTTAAAACAAGATAAAAATGTCTGGGGACAACTTTTAAACATTTGATGCTGGTGATTTTGACAGCGCTCCTCCTCTAAATTGCTCTAGTCTAGTCTATGCTCCCAGAAGTGTTGTCCTTAGAAGTTATTCTTAAGAATATCACATGGTCTCCAAGGCTAGTATTAAACAAATGATTAAATACCATTGTGTTATTCCTAGAATCCTTTTTGATGATCATGTATCATGCCATACTTAATGATTATCTACTTTTAATGATGAATATATACATATAATATTAATGTATGTTGGTTTTTAAGACAGTTGAATTAAAATAATAACCAAGACCATGTGTTGATTTGCCTCTGCTTTACGTCACACCCTTTAAGTGTTCACTGTAATAAACAGCCCCTGTATTGTACTGTATGTATTGTGTAATTTAAGGTTAACTTGAAATCAAAATACATTCTTTTTATCTTATTAGAGTGTGGTCATATAGTTGTATATGCTCCTGGTAGTCAACTGGCTTTAAAACACCTTCTAAATTTTTAATTACGTCACTGTACACCAATATGTGAGGAACAATAATATTAAGCGGTAATATCATACACCTCTCCCTTCGGCCATCAACACACCATCAATGAGTGAAAACGCTTAGCTAGCTCAGAGACCCTCCCTGATACTCTTGTTCTGTTTTATGTCATTAAACAAAATCTGTTGCATCTGTACTCAACAGAATGCAAATCAGTTCAAACCAATCGGAAGCCTTCATATATGGCTGTCACTTTCATGAGACATACAGTACATCCTGAAACCTTCATATTTGCTATTGTTCCTCTCACAGCAAAAGAACAATGGTGGTATTAAATAAAGGATGACAACAGAGTGCACAGATCACACGTCAAAGACTGAAAGTTGATTTATGACTAAAGCAAAGTATGCCCATGATAGCCCTGATATCATGGTTCAGAGTGAGACGGGAGTACGGGAGAATAATCAGATATGAGGCTGAAAGAACACTCAAAAGAGCCTTCCATTTCCTCTGCTTTCTTCCTGAGACCTAGAATATGATACGGAATCCTCTCCCTAATCTATCTGCTATATTTGCAGCAGCAGTAATAGTGGTCCAAAGCTCCAGCCCCATGTACTGCCCTCTTCGTTTTGGCTGTAAACAGTGAAGGAGAATGATGGGTTGAATTCGGCAGATGGGTGTATACTCACATTACTCTTTCTCTCAAGTACATCTGTTGACAATATGTATATATATATATTTGGCAGCATGAACGTAAAATATTGAAGATTTAGTCTCACGGGCAACCATGTTTTCATTGTTTTTTTTAAACTCCTTTTTTATAAATTCAGCACATAAACATTGTTTCAAAAATTAGCATTGTCTCTTCAGTTCATATAGTGGCCCCTTTGGAATTACCAGGACTTCCCCGTTGATCCCTGATAGAATTTGGTCTGATCATTATCTAAGCCACAAAAACAATCTAACAATTGTACTTTTGCACATTGAATAACATTCAAAAAGTGTTAATGACTTCTCCAAGAGCTAATTAGTGAAAGTTGTTTCAATTAAGGAGATGAGATTGGAAGTGTGGGTATCACAGGTGCTTTGATCATTAATCAAAGGCAGCACACAAAGGATAGTCACTCACAAATCTGTTCTTCTTAAGATTAGTTAAGGTTAGAGTGAATAATGCTTCAAATCAATTGACTTTCAGAAGACCTCAGGATGTGTGTTATATAGGCAGCTGCAGCTGGAAAAGGCTACAAAAGCACTGCTAAAAATCTGCTGTGATTTAGTGGAAGAAGGTGACCACACACAAACACCAAGACCTTATCCCAACTGTGAAGAATGGTGGAGGAAGCCTTATGTTTTAAAACTGCTTTGCTTTCTTAAGGCCCGGACACCTTGTGATCAATGAAGTAACAATGAATTCAAAAGTGTATTAGAACTTTTTACAGGGCACTGTAAGGACAGCAGTCCATGACCTCAAGTTGAAGAGATGTTGGGTGATGTAACAAGACAGTGATCTGAAGTACATTAACTAAAGAACAGTTTGGAAAGGCCAAGTCAAAGTCCTGACTTCATTGGGATACTGTGGTATTACCTGAAGGGGGCTGTGCAAGCAAGGTGTCCCAGTAATACTGGTGAACTGAAACACTTTCACAGGAAAGAATGGTCCAAAATTTCTCTGCAATGTTGTTCAAATCATATTTATAGCAACAGGAAATGTTTGGTGGAGGTGATCACTGCCAAAAGAGGATCTACAAGTTATAAAATGTATTGGTTACTAACTCAATGTGCTCAATAAAAGACATAACAAATATTATGTTATTCATTTAGATAGATTGTATTTGTCTATAATTAGGGCATTTTATTAGTAATCAATCTAGAAATCCAAGTAATCCCAAAAGATTTACTCACATTTTTTTGCAACTGTACATGGGACCCAAGCTATATTACATATAACATATTAAACATGCCATTATCATAGCTGGTTTCACCTCCCACTCTAGCCACCCTCTCCTACTACAAAGCAAAACCTTCAGCCAGCACAGAGACCCTCCCTGATACCACATCTCACTCGGAAATACACTGTGGGAGAAATACTGTGTGGGAGAAAAATAATTTATGTTGACTTTAAGAAAGGCTTAAAGAAATACACTGCAATGCTTCAGTTTAAACCAGTTAGTATAGTGCCTCATACAAAGACAGCAGGACCTTGACTATTTTGTCGGCTTGGTACATACAACTAAAACCAGTTTTGGTGATTTGTTTTGAGGTAACAAAGCCATAAATGATCAGCATGCCTTTTTTAATATTAACTGTAAAAAAACTGAATGATTGAGATTTCTTACTGCATTACTAATACTATGTCCCAAACCATATACTACCACAGTATATATTATGTACAAAAACAGCGCAGTACCATCAGTGAGGTAGGTGAAGTATAGCAGTATGTGGTTAGAGATGCAGAATTCGGTCAGCCAGTGAGATGCCTTCAACAGACTTCCAGCTATGGGGGTGATTACAGCTTTGCTGTGCCACTTGTTAGCTGCTCGTTAGTATTTCCATGTAAAAGCGTAGAGTATTTCCAGATTAAGAATGTATTTCTTATTAACCAGCTTCTTTTATGAAATTCGTTCTCTAGATTAGTCGCTTGAATGTAACTGCAGCACTATTTAAGGTGGAACAAAAACTAGTAGCTGCAAGATAAGGTCTGTCTGAGCACAGTCAGATGTATTGCTTGCTTACCTACATCCTGATAGGGTGTTCTTAATGATGTGATTGAATGTTTGGAATAAGTGGGAAAAAATAGGATATAAGGATAGGATCTGTAGTCAGCAACATGTTCATATTAGGAACTCTGGGTTAAAGTGGTTTTATAGTATTGAGAAAAATACAACCCCCTACAACCCCCTGTAATATAAAGACCTATTTGTGCTAGATTAGCACCAGGGGAGTAATCTGAGTGATAACTTTCAAGATCTTTAAATCTGAATATTAAACAAAACAAAAAAAAATAATAATTTATTAAATCACTCAATCTTAGTCTGGGTGGTAAGAGTTTGACTCCATACGTTTGCTGGAAAAGCATTGTCAAGAAGAAAAGGAAAACAAAATCAATGAGAAAAGCGAGTCACCACAGGCTCATTAAAGGGGCAACTTGACAGTGACAGCCACTCGTATAAAGCCTTATTTAAAATTCACATAATGTCATTTCAACTCATGAGTGGCTCTTTGTTCCTTAAAGATCTACGTCTAATTCTGATCAAATACAATGCAATAAAATGCAGCCCACTAAAAGAAATTGCTGTCTGGATGCAAGAATGTGCCCTAAAAATGAATCCAATCCATATACAGCTTAAGTAATAATTTAACTTGCTGAACCTGGAGCTCCCTCAGTAATAGTAGTCCTGCTCCAATCAATGTCACAGTAATGCAGTAATAACAGCAGGCTACCCCCCAAAATGGAGTTTGACTTGGCAGAGGTTCAAGTTCAAAGCACGACCAATCTACTCTGTAATGTACAGCAATTCTTGGTGACGGCCTATTTAGAAAGAGGAGGAAAATCAAACAGCATGAAAGTACATCTGGCATGGCAGTGCATCTTGTTGGGCAGTATTTGGTAAGTTTAATGAGACCACATTACTATGTCTAGCTGACATTAACAGGAGGTGTTTGTTTGTTTGGTAAAACTATTCCAGCTGAAATTTGGCTTCTTACTGTATTTCAACTCTATTCTATGACTTCAGCTCTCCACAGTGTTGACTTCTGCAGCCAAAGCAACTTAACTACAGCATTTAATGATTTGCATGGGGTATTTTGGCGGGGTTGCCAGTCTTATGTCAAAGAAATGATGTGCTATTGTGTTAACTTGCACCTAGCAGTATTCATGTTTAAGCTTACACAGCTTCTAATTTAGTGGACACAGGAAACTTTGGTTCAGAAAAAAAAAAAAATTGGAACATGTTTGTTTACCACAGGGCTCAACTGTGGCAATTAAAAAAAAGCATTAATTTTACAGTTTTTACTGTAACATTAACTTACACAACTTTAAATGCTGATTGCTGTCAGAAGCAATGCATTTGCATTGTAAACTGTAAGAAGTCATGTTGTATTTTAGACTTTAGAACTTCTGAATCCCCAACGTTATGCATAAGAAGAGGTGTTAGGTGTAGTTTTTCAGCCTCTTCCTTTCTCACTGTCTGAGTATAATTTTCAGATGGTAGTTTCTGAGTTAGTCTGTTTTATGTGCTGCAGTCTTTGCTCACCGCTCTAAGATGGTGGCAGCAGTAGAGCTGTATCTCTGCTGCCCCTCTCAGGTCAGAAGCTGCAACTGCAGCTTTTCCCTAGTAGTTCTCTCTCACTTTCTTTATCCATATCTTCATTTCTTCCCTCAGCCTCTCTCCCCTACAGACTTTACCTGTTTCCTATTTGCCCTTTTTTCTATCCCTCACTATCTTTTTGCTTGGATCTTTTTTTGGCAGAAAAGCCTGGGGCTCAAATCTCGCCCCCCTATTATTCCTTTTTCAGAACGTAAGGAGAAATATTCGCTTATCTCCAACCGGTGCGGTGCAGAAAAAGGGTTGGTGAGAGGGAGGGACGGGAGGGAGGAAGAGAAAGGAAATGCGAGACAGGCGAAGAAAGTCAGAGAAAACACAGCACATATATTCATCTGTAGGATCAGCGCTGCGTCAATCAGGATCTTTGTACATTATTCTACCCACAGTTTCATTGCAGTGTGCTAAGAACTGAATGCAGAGGCTTTGCTGCTTGTATGTTTCCAAAGCAACACTGAGAAATGACCTCTGAGGACGTGATGTTATTTTATAGTGTCCCACGAGCTTCCGGCATCCCAGATATGGGTCTAAGCTGCTTTTCTATATGCGAGAAATGAACAGTATTTTTGAATATTGCTTCTGTTCTGCTTGAAGCTTCCAAAGCATAAACATTTTTCCCAAAAATATCACACCAGGACGCCTGCTAATCCAACGTATTCAAATACAGTTGCAGTAAAACCTTTTACGGTTTTGCTGTGAGGATTTGATTGCACTTCAACCCATCCCATAGATACTTAAAGGAGCTACATCACTGTTGAGAATGCAGTTCCCCAGCTCAGCAGCCCCATTATGCAGCAGTGGGTGCATCCGTTTTCACAGTAGCTATAAAATGCAATTTCACCTGTTCTGGTGGTCTTTTAATCAAACTATGTGTTGTATGTTAGTAATGTTTATGGAACATATAATTAAGGCATCTTTACAGGACCCTCAGATGGGACAACTGCATTAGTGGTGTTCGCTTCATTTTGGCTCGGTTATCTTTGTGGAGACCCCTCACTGCTCACTAGCAGCTCAGCAACACTTCATACACAGAATCAACAGTGCTCCAGGTAATCTGATAACAAATAGTGTACAAAAATATTCCATTTGATAACAGTAATTCAGTCAGCTACCATTCTGTTCCATTCAGAGGATAGGTCTATAGGAAGCCTGCAGAAAGAAGCTGAGATAGTATCTTACATTTACATTTTATGGTATTTGGTCTATTATAGACAATGTAGCAATGATATCTTGGAAAATAAATTGATTTTATATCTAGTTGATATATCTTATGTATTTTAAGATTGTTGTCTTTTAACATTATTTATTTTTGTAGTTAATTATTTTTTCTTGTTTTAAACTTTTTAGTAAGCCAGATTATCTCTCTATATTGCCTAAAATCACATCTTTCACTTAAATCTAAGTATATCTTGAATATAAACTATATTTTACATACTGTTAAATGCCAGGATATAGTTTTTTGCATTGCTAAAGTCCTTACAGCTTAACTCTGTCACCAAGGGAGCGTTAGTGGTCTTGCTCAAGGGCTCTTATTGGTATAGTATGGTGTTCGTACCTCAGGTGGGCAATCAAACCCCATTTTGCTGTGAGGGGGCAGTATTAGCCGCTACTCTATACCAACGCTGCTGTGCTACACAATCCACAACATTAGTATTTTATTATTACTTTCACTGTGTCATTTCAATATACAACATGTTCAAACAAACAAGAAGGACAAAACATAACCAGCCAGAGGTCTGGTTTCAGAGGTCTGTAGTGTGGGTTCATAACTGAAGCACTGCAAGCTACAACAATAAACTCAACAATCTGAACCGTATACTGCATGCAGAATCACTGAGTTAACGCAAGAAGCACATTGCCAGTGTGAAGATGAGCTCCTCCTCGGGCCACATTTGTGTGCGTGGAGACAGCAGCTCCCTCATTATAGAGAGGAAAAGCATTTGTGATGTTTCACTTGACGCCTTCACATCTGGTTCGTCTAATGGGTTGCTGCTGTGTGCTCTTTTGGAGGTGCATTATTTCAGCAGATTTTAGAGCGAGTGCCTGTTTTTTCTGCTTGTGTTTCACATTCTTCCCCGTTTTTGCAGGGCTTTCTTTCTTTCTTTATTTATTTATTTATTTCTGCTGGCGCTGCTGTACTCATTTTTAAGGAGGCAATTACGTAATCGGGCAGACATTAAAACACGCGGAGCCAAGGCGCAGTGCATTTCACAGACTCTCGCAAACACAGAGGAAAAGCACAATATATGAAGGATTTATGAATATGATATGAAAATGCACACATGTGTCTCAGGATCACAGATAAAAAACTACGTTCTTAATAACATATCAACTATAGGAAGCACTAATTGAAGAACATCCACACAAATAACAAATACATGATAAATGCTCTCCACTCAGCGTGAGGTACAAACACAGCCACACACACACACGCACTTTGTGAATCTTTGTTTTCCTAAAGGTGTTTTGTGATCAGACCCATTATTTTTTAATGTGAGAGCGGTGCAACAGCAATTACAGGCTATTGTTAATAGCGAAGCAGAGAGCAGCGGCAGTGCATTGCTCATTCTGCAGCTTGTTTGTTTGTTTGCAGTGGTCTTGTTCTAATTTGTCAATATTAGACTGGTGATTTTTCTTTGTTAGAGTGGCACGGGCACTTTGAGGACGATAGCCTGCAGCTATTGAGAGAGAGAGAGAGAGAGAGAGAGAGAGAGAGAGATGGAGATGGAGGGGGTGAAAGAGAGAGAGAGAGAGAGAGAGAGAGAGAGAGAGAGAGAGAGAGAGAGAAAGAAAGAAAGAAAGAGAGAGAGAAAGAAAGAAAGAGACGGAGAGGTTGAAAGACAGAGAAACAGACGGGGAGAAAGAGAGAGAGAGAGAAAGAGAGAGATAGAAAGAGAAGGAAGGAGAGAGAGAGAAAGAGGGAGAAGGAAGAGAGACAGAGAGAGAGTGAGTGAAACAAAAACGGAGGGGGAGTGATAGAAACAGTAAAGCGAGTAAAGACACATTAAGTGAATGAGGAAAAAAGAAGAAAGATATCATAAAGATCAAAGAAAGATCGCCAGGCTGAGTGAAAAAACAGAAGAGAGATGAAAGGAGAGAAAGAGAGATAGAGATAGAAAACACAAAGAAAGGGGCAGACTAGAAAAGGAGGGGGGAGAAAAAAAAGAGGAATAAGAAGAGCAAGGGAGAAAGAGAAGAAAAGAAAGAGTGTGAGGGAAGAAGTAAGAAACAGTAAGTAAAGAGAGAAACAGAAAGCAGAGGAGAAAGAGAGAGAGAGAGAGAGAGAAAGGCAGAAAGAGAAAAGAAGAAAGGGTGTGAAAGAGAGGAAGAGAAAAACAGGACGGAGAAAAAAGAGAGACATAAACGAGGCAAAAGGGATGCCAAAATGGAGGAGAAAGGAAGAGAAAGAAAAGCCAGAGAGATACAGGAAAGCAGGAGGGGGGCATAAAACACACAGGGCAGAAAGAGAAACAGAGAGGGGAGGGAGAGACACAGAGAGAAGTCAAACAGGGCACTGAATGCAGTGAAAGGAGACAAACGGAAAGGCAGAGAGCAGCAGAAGGAGGACAGAAGGGGAAGGAGGGCCGGGACTGAGAGAAAGGCAGGAAGGTGTTTAGATTTCTTTCAGATGGCGGTTAATCACCTAATTACACTTCATTACCTGATTGGGTTTAATTGCAGGCTCTGGTTGGCCGGGGCCTCCGTCACAACACCCCACCACCCACCCCCAGCACTGGGGCTGTAAGAGTGCGGCGGTCCTTCTGCTGACTCCAGAAGAGAGTGTGAGAGGCTCTCAGTGTCTCAGTGTGCGCTCCTCCACACTCACCGTGTAATCGCGACACCTTCACGCCGCCCTCTGCTCTCATCTGAGCCACAAATGAGTGTGTAGTTGTGTTATTTATTTATTTATGCTCCATGTTAGTGTACTTGCGCGTAATGAGCAGAATGACATGGCGCGCTGCTGCTCTTAACCGGATTACACAAGCAAGTCAGCATTCGAATGTGCTGATGCCATCCTCAGTAGCACTCTGCGTGTGCATGTGTCCTACGAGACCTCTATATGGGTTCTCCTGTTCTTTAGCCAGATGCGCACCTCCCCCCCACCCCCATCCCCTTCTTAATTAAACTTGCCTCACTCTATTCCCAGCACATGGGTGTGTGAGTGTGTGTGTACACAGCCCCACCCAGGGGAAACACTGACCTATATAGAGGTTGAACATGGCAGAGCACGTGCTACATACAGTATTCATAGACGGTCAGATGATACAGTTCATCTCCACACAGATGTACAGTACAGTATCATAAATACACGTACATAAACTGGAAATAACTGTATACATCAAATACATATTTAAAAAACGTATTAAAAAAACGTATAATAAACACCCATGCAAGGCCTATTAGACCAACATGACTATCAGACAAACCATACCTAAAGCTTTGAGAGAGACCTGCTTCAGATCTGAAAACATCCACAAATACTTCTGTTCATCTTTCCACTGTGAAAAGACACTCAGCATGAGTCTGAAAGGAAGTGAAGCCTTCAAGAAGTCCTTACTGAGAAAAGGAAATTCAGCATGTGACCCCTTTGAAATCTTGTCTAGCTTCCCCCATTAATTGGCCATAAAATGTGATTTGTTTGTATCACAGTGTGCTAATGCTAACAACATACAATATACATACATTCATATAAATGCATATCTTTCATGTATTTGTTATGCTTATTATGCTCTATATTCACTGGGCTGGTGGAAAAAGTAAGTGAACCCTCAGATTTAATAACTGGTTGAACCTCCTTTGCCTGCAATAACCATAAACAAGTGCGTCCAACAGCTGCAGGTCACATTCGAGAGGAATGTGCACCATTCCTCTTTACAGAACTGCTTCAGTTCAGCCATATTTATGTCTGGTGTGAAAGGTTCTCTAGAGGTCACACCACAGCTTTATTGGGCTATGGTCTGGGTTATGACTGGACCACCAGGGCCATCTGCTTGTAGGATAAACTTGGGAATTAATTTTTCCCTTGACGATGCAAATTGGTCCAGAAGCAGCAAAGCAGTCCCAAATTATTATGCTCTCTCCACCATTCTTCACAGATGATTTATTTTATATAGTGCCAGTAAAAAATTACCCAGTAGCGTTTTTGGAGTGTCAATGAGCAGCGGCTTCCTCTGCTGTGTCCTGCCATTGACACCATGTTTCTGATCAGTGTTGTTCTATGGTAGAATCAAGAACTGAGATGTTAAACAGTTCCAGAGATTTCTTTAGATGTTATTTTGGGTACCAGCTATGTACAAATCAACAATTATTAATTGCAGGGCTTTTGAGATCTATTTTGTGAGGGATGGTTTACATCAGCAGAGGCTTCTTGTGAATAGCAAACTCAAAAAATCCTTTGTTTTTTTAAGTCTACGTAGCTCTGACCTACACCTCCAATCTAGTCCTATTAACTGGATTCCAGATTTGAGCTACCTCTAACAATACTGTGTGTGTTATTGAGATAAAAAGATGACTTTATATATAAATGCAGGATTCATGCCCGTTCAAAACAAACAGAACAACAAAGAAGCTGCTGGTGGACATCACTGAAAGTATTTGGGATAACTTGGATTATTTGGATCTTGCGAGGCAGAATGAGAACTTCCTCACTGGAGCAAAGAGGCTATTGAAGCTAACAAGTAATGAAAGCTTTTAGACATTTATACTGAGGACACTGTTATGGTGTTGCTTCTGCCCCAACACCAACATTCACGCCTTTAACAGCCTGCAACTTTTAGGAAGCCTTTACACACGATTTTGGAGTGTGTCTGTAGGAATTTGTGCCCATTCAGTCAAATGAGCGTTTGTAAGGTGAGACGCTGATGTTGGACCAAAAAAGTCTGTTCCAGGGCTGAAAGTACATAACTTTCTAAAATACCTTTGTATGCTGTAGCATTAGAATCACTCTTAACTGGAACTAAAGAGCCCAAACCCTGAAAAACAGCTGTTGTGTTCTCCGGCAAACCCAGATTCATCCATCAGACTGCCAGTTACTGAATCCTCACTTCAGAGAATACACTTCCACTGCTCCAGAGCCTAGTGGCAGCATGCTTTACATCACTTCAGCCAACGCCTGGCACTGGAAGATAGTGATCTTAGGATTGTATGTAGTTGCTCAGCCATGAAAATCCATTTAATGAAGCCCCTGACATGCGGTTCTTGCGCTGTTGCCTCCAGAGGCAGTTTGGTGCTCTGTAGTAAGTGAAGTAACAGAGAATAGGCCATATTTATCCACCTCAGCACTTGGTAGCCTTGTTCTGTGAGTTTGCATGGTCTTCCACTTCATGGTGGAGATGTTGTTTTATTTCACAGTAAGAGCACATACAGTTGACCGAGGCAGATCTAGACAGGGCAGAAATTTCACAAATTGACTTGTAGCATCCTGTGACAGTGTCACATTTTAATGAGTTCTTCACTCTGACCCATTCTACTGCCAGTGTTTAACTAAGGAGACTGCATGGCTGGGTGCTTGATTTTATATATCTGTTAGCAATGATTATGGCTAAAACACCTGAGCTCAATAATTATGAGGGGCGTCCACATACTTTTGGACATGTAATGCATGTTTTTCTAGACAGGCAGTTATCATCTAATACCTGCTTTGACTACTCAGTACTTCAATAAGCTAAATCAAGATTGCTGGTGAAGAAATTAAATAAATTCATACAATGTCTGGGGCTAAACTTTGTTCTTTAAACTAGATTACAAGACATTATATGCTGCTTTCAGAATAAGACATTCATGCTACTTGGATGTATGCTTATTTACATCTGTTATAATAAAATAAAGAGTTCTTATTGGTGTAAATGAACTTATTTCTTAGATTTTAAACAATAGCCTTGGTTTTTAAGACTTTTGCACAGAAGTATATATATATATATATATATATATATATATATATATATATATATATATATATATATATATATATATATATATATATATATCTTAATTCTGAAGGTGTGGGAAGGTACAGTGTCCTTTTCCTGATCCTGGCCTGAGAAAGAGAAAGAGAGAGAGAGTGAGAGAGAGAGATAAAAAGATTAATAACTTGTTGATTTCCTATGAGCATACATCAGACACGTTTCCTCAGGAACTGAGAAAGCTAAGTACTTAAAACAGATAACTGGAGGCAAATGTGTGACGACTAAGGTATGCAGTTTCCTAATTGGCTGGGAATAAGGTTAATTGTGCATCAGTAGCTCCAGTGCAAGTGTGTAAAAGAAGCAAACTTTGATCACTGGCAATATTTGAGGGAAATTTCATTACTTTTTGATTACTAAGTGAGAAATCACGCATCTTCCTGCTCTTTCACAAGACATTTCTACACCTAAACGTCACTCAGTAGCAGATATTTCCCCTTCTTCATTTTTCTTTCTTTCTTTTTCGACTCACATTGTTATAGAGATTGCAGAGATTGTTATTTCAAGCATCTGAAAAAAGGTACCAAAGAGAATTCAAACAGAGTTTTCACTTTGCTGTCTGAACTGGAGCCCTGCAGTCATGTTCCCGCTTCATAAAGCGCTGACAGCTTTCGCATGAGCATCACAGAGCAGCACAATTAGCTGGCATCCTTTCAAATTTTCTCCCTTCCGTTTTCCATAGAGGGTTTTTTTCTCAGAAAGTATCAGTCACGCACACAGCCTGTGTGAATGCGGCTGTTGGTGGAGCATTTGTGAATTCTGTGTGTGTGGTGTCTCTGCAGAAGGAGAGACATGGTGCATCCTGCTGTTTGACTAACCCGAGGTTAGCTCTGCAGGGGAATGCCCACAGATCCACACACACTGCTCTCGTCTTCATCCCCACATCCTCAATCCATCCCTTCCTTCATCTTGGCCTTCTATGTTCCTCAGGAAGTGTGTCTGATGTGTACTCATAGGAGATCAACAAGTGACTAATCTCTCTCTCTCTCTCTCTCTCTCACTCTCTCTCAGGCCAGGGTCAAGAAAAGGACACAGTACCTTCCCACACCTTCAGGACTAAGATTCCTGAGTCCTGGTGACAATTGTTTAGCAGCTCCAGCAGCACCCGCTGACGATTTGCTTATTTCACATCACATACTGTTCAAAAATTAGAGACCACCTTTATTTCTGTATTTTATAGTCCAGTTAGATTTTTAGATATTAAAATGAATATAAACATTTTCAGCATGTATTGTGTTCACTTTTTGACTTGATACTGTTTCTACTCTTTTCAGGATTCAAATAATCACAAACGCTTTTAGTGATGTTGATATCTGAGGTGGTCAGTCCATTGTTCTGAGAACATCAGCAACTTCTTTGTTTGATTTTTCTTTATTTTTTTCTGTAAGGGCTTCTTGACAGCTACATACACTTTCAAACTCACAGTATTGAGTTGTCTTCTCACAGTAGCAGGATGAACAGAAACACCGTGGGTGTGACCTTTTTAGATGGGGTGGTCTGGTTTTGCATACATATTGCTGTATATATAGTTCACATAATAAATTTACCAATTGACCAAGTTTGAGTAAATAAAGAGTTTGAATATGACAGGGATGATCATGATGACTTCTGTTCAGACACACCAACTAAACCTGGTAATGAACTCCTAAGTTAACTGAGCAGGAAAACCACTAAACTGTGCTGAGCACTGCACAAGACTGGCCTTTGGGAAGTTCAGGAATTTTCCTGGAGGGTTTGTCTTTTTTTCCCCAAACCCAGGTATTATATAACCTACTCTATGTATTGTTTCAGTGAAGAAGCAGAATAACTGTGTTTCCCACCAGCGTTCAATAGAGAGAGAGAGAAAAAAAAGCTCAGATATAGTTGCACTTTAATATACTTTAATTTCTTGCTTAAGTGGTTTTTGAAGGTGAAGAAGTTCTTCAGACTGATGCTGTATGTGTTGTACACAGTTATTTACAGAACTTTCTTTGAAAATAGTTCTATATAGGATCAAAGGCAGTTCTTCTACTGTTACGTGTTTGATATTGTAACAACAAAACAATTATTGATAAGATGTTGATAAGTGGATGCATTTCAAGAGGCAGGGATCGGCAGACGGGCAAACTTGCACACAAATCCATAAACCAGACATCAACAGACAAAGGCAGGTAAAAGTAAAAAATCAGACAAACTAACAAGGAACACTTGTAAACACGACTGAGAACTACATGAAAACCACCAAGAACAAAACCAGAGACAAACTAACATAACAAGCAACAGGTGTTTGGGATAATGAGGAGACGGTGCCACAGTCTTGCGAGAAGATCCAGGAGAGGGGTCTTTTGATTTGTAGTTATAGTGCCAAAAGATCCACTGTCAGTTTTTTGTTAAACTGTAAAGTCTTTCTAAACTTTCATGTGCCTTAGTAGAAATTGTTTATCAAAATTATGGAGTGTAATAACTATAATAGCTTTATTAACTCACAGTACTTTCATTTCTGATACTTAAGTATATTTAAAAGCAAATACTGACATTGTGGCAGGTGAAATTATCTTAAATCTAGTTAATATATTTAACATTTCTCATTTCAAGAATTATGCAGCCTTTCAATAAGATCTGAACAAATTCCTTTTGTGTCTATTTTAAAGTATACATATATTGGTTCAAGCATATTGTTTAAAGATTTATTGAAATAGGACTTTACTTAAGAAATGTTATATAATGCTTATCTGTACATTCACTCTAGTACAGGTGTTTACTTTGTCCACAAATCACAGGTTAATATAAAATACAAACTTTCAGGCAACACTCAATCAATAAGTTTTCTGTTTTATTTAGTGTTCTGAAAGTGCTTCTTCCTCCATGGTGTGGGATGCGGAGCAGTGCAAATGGGTGGCATTGAGATGCTGCTGCTGTGGGAGACGCTCAGCCCGACAGAGCAGGAACTCTGGAGCTGGAGTTTTAGGTGTCAGTGTCTAACGTTCAGGCAATTTTCCCAGAGAGAGTGAGCGTGTGAGAACTTTAAGGTGTTTTTTTGTTTGTTTGTTAGTTTGTTTTCAAGGTTGCCTGCTCCTGGGATGCCCACACATCCTGTTGAGAAGCATGGGGGTTAGGGGGTGAGGGATAGATGCCAGGAAAGAAAATTGGCAAGAGTCTTTCACACGCTAAGAACTAAATATAAGTATATTTCTCATCTAATTCCAACCACAGTTCAATCCTCCCCTGTGTATACACACTACAACAATCCACACTTTTACAAGCACACAGTTAACTGTATCATACGTTTTATATAATCCTGAAGAAGAACATTATACCTCAGTCCTGCATACAGTACTCTTCAATAGGCTTGAATCAGTTGCCTCATGTTACTGTCCATCAAAAGATATTCATAAACATGTTATTCAATATTTTAAGAATTCTGTAAACTTGAAGACAATAAAATAATCAGTCATACACTGGGATCATCAAGTTGTCTTTGCCTGGAGATTAGATTTTTACTATAGGAAACTAATTTTATTACCATTTAATTATATATTATATTATTATTACTGTTACTACATTCTCAGCAGTTTGAGAACCCTGCTGTGAAAAGAAATTACTCCCTTCCACAAAGACAGGCTTAAAATGGATAAAAACTCCACAGAATTTAAACAAAATGAAACACTTCTAAAAAAGCTGGCCTGCTTACTCACCATCGAATATCCTGTTCACGTTCAGAAATGTTATTTTTTTATGGCTAAGATGGGTTAAATATCTTTATTATCTTTTTTTATTTTACTGTAAGAACAAAAAAACACAGATTATGCAGAAATATATCATCATAGAAAGAAGGCAAACTAATGATAACGATAATTTCATGTTTCAGAATTGCTGTGTTCAAGTTACATTACTCATGTGTTCTCTGGTTAGGACTGATTGCAAGTCAGTCTGGTGGCTGGCCCAGGCTACAGGATTTGAATGTTGAAAATGTGAGAGACACTATACACATTGAAAGTTTTCACTGATTTGTGTTTGTCCCTGATCATTGTGAGTCATCAAAGTCTCCGCAGTACACGATCTGCCCTGAATGAAACACACTTTCAGAAAATGGACAAAAACAAGTGGGAGAATTCATGTGCTTTCTATTCCTTTTCATCTCCTTCCATGGATGAAAACATCACAACATTCTTCTTAGACTTCACAGTCCTAAACATTGGACATAATAGATCCAAACTAGTATCTATTTTCAACTCAAATCAACTCAGAACCAATGTTACAAAATGTTCTTCTACATACTGAGTCCAGTTATTCATTTCCACCAGACACCAGTTTCCAAATCCCCACATTACAGATTAAGTCGTGTAGATTAAAAAGAAAAATCTTTGATTTGTTGCAGACACTGATGGATTCTTCAATCCTGCCTTGAAAATCTTGTAATAATGTTTTACTGAAAAGTGTAGATTAAAATAAAACAGCACTTTACTTTTTTTAGTATATTTTTCAGTATTTTAGTATATGTTTCAGCACTTACAGGTCATCATATGAAGAGCGGGCGTCACATGAATAATGATTTGAAAGTTTTCTTGTCTAATCTATTGTTAAAAGAACATATTGACAACATTTTGGTTCAAAGCTGGTTGGAACAGCTGAAAGGTTTAAGTGCTGCTGAGCGCTAATATCACAACAAGAGGATACAATATGTGTGGTTTGGCATCAATACCAGTATAGCAATGTCACAAAAACTGTTATTTAGTGTGTGATATGCTTTTCACCATCTGGTCAGACTGTATTGTAAACCAATAAATAAGAAATGTCCATTTGTATTAAAAACATTTGGGAGAGCTGGGTGGCCCCCAAACCGACTGAAAGGCAATTTAAGACTCAGTCACACTCCCACACACATATATATAGCTACGCACATGTCCTGCAGAGAGGCTGTGCTTTAATGATGTGTCCAGCTCTGTTGGCTGGCTTAACATCTTAGTAATCAGTAATGAGTTCATTAAACAGTTCTGGAGCAGCTTATTTCTCCAGCTCACTCTCATGCACATACACCAGCTGTAGCTTTACTCTACCAGCAGTAAAGAGTGTAAAGTCACTCTTCAGGCACTATTTTAGACTCTGTGTCCATATTTAGCTTTTTTAACAGTATAAGGCAAATATATGTATAAAACAGGATATTGTTTTCATGTAGATTTTTTGCAGGTTTGCTTAACCCCTTAGACCCCAACATCCTTCTAGAATCCCTTTTATGGATTTCTGACCAATCTGACCAATCTTTTTCCAATCTTACATTTTTATCATAAAATCAGATAAAAATGACAATTAAAGGTTCTTTTTAAAGGTGAATGCTGCCCAAACCCAGAAGCAACACAAGAGTCAGATCATATACAGTAATAACTCACAGAGTCTTCAATACTGAAGAAGATCTCATGTTGCAGATCATTGTAATTGTCATGTTTTATTTCAGAATTCCCTTCCCTTTAATCACAGCCATCCGCGGCAGGTACAGTAAAATTCAGAATGGCCTGTGGAGGCCGCTGTGTGGGTCTAAAGCATTAGGCTTAGTTGCTCAAATGGAAAACAAATGTACTGTGTTCTAGTTACATTTGAGGATCCATGACTATTCAAGGTTAATACAGACAATAAACAGCAAACAACAGTAAAAAATCGTAATGCTATCTGTTGCTAGCACCCCTATAAGACTCCAGTAATAGATTACAGTGAATCTAATGATGATTAACAGTTTGGCCACATTTGAAATTTGCTAAAGATGGAATTTGGGAATTTTGGTTATCAGTTTTCAAAGTGAGGCTTTTTGAGCGCTTTTTGGATTGGATTTCTTTTTAAGTTCGTTCTCAGTGGATTTCTCAATCATCTTGAAATCAATCATGGCTCCATTTATCATCAAAAATGTCTTCATGTTTACAGGTACCTACAAAATGTTTAAAACTTGTAAGATATTAAGTTCTTTATAAAACTATATTATATATAATCTTCAAAGAGATATTTATATGAATGGAACCAGTGACCCCTTTTGAGTGGCAGTGTATGAATTCACCGGAGCAGTACTTCATGTTGTGACATGATTGAATGCTTTGCTGGTAAGTGTGCAGTATGTATGATGAATAATCCATAAATTATGAACCTACCAGCTGTTCAGACTTTTACAGCCTACAAGCAATGGATAAGGGCTGCTGGCAGGTCTGAGGGGTTGGGCAAAGACTACTGACACAAAGCGGAGGAGCTGCATTGTAATATGCTTTTGCTTTGTTATGAATTTTAGTTAATAGCTGTTGTTACACTTTTAGAAAAAAAATGACTTACCTGTCACAGCAGGGGTAGCCCTCGTGGGTCTGGGGCGGTACCATCAAGTGCTAGTGCCTGTAGTTTAGAAACATAATTATATAGTTCCAGTGCAATTACATATTTTAAAGTTTCATTGACTCCCTTCACCCTGTTTTCACTCCAGGATTTCATTTTTGTTGTTCTGGGTTAGAGCATTAGGTCATGAAGGGGCATTAAGGCAAGATACACAGTATTATTGTTGTAATACAACAAGTATTATTGTTGCAAGTTTGGGGGTACTTTTGTATTGTTTGTACCTTCATGAACAAAAATGTACCTGTACTATAACCATTTTTCATGACAGTGCATGGGCTAACAGAGCACTCACATATTTTTGGGGGCAAGGCTACTGAGAATATGTTACTTTGCCAACTTGAGGGATCCCCGAGGCAGCAGATTAGGACTAATGGCTGGAACAGTTCTGTTGCATAGTTGTCTGGAAGCTGTATGTCAGGCTGGAGCTGCAGCAGGAGCAGACAAAGCAAGGGCGGACACACACGCGAGCTTTTAGACAAAAAACGGGATTTTATTAAACAAACAGACGGGCAGGTACAGGAACAGAGTTCCTTCTACAACAACAATGACAGACTGCAAACACCGGGTATAAATAACACAGGACAAAGAGGGAACCGGTGATGGGACAAAACACTAATCGAGCACAGGTGAGCGAGACATGGCAAGGGCTAAGACACAGGAGCTCATAACAACATGAGAAACGTAAACAATGACCACACTGACTTGACAGGACGTAAACAGACAGACGAGGGCAGGCAGAGCGTGACACTGTACACTTTCAATGTCAAAATGGTCTTTATTACTAACTGCTGATCCATCTGAGTGTCTTACATTTGCAATGCATCCTTCTGACTCCAGTGGTGTAACATGTTCAGACAGTTTTCACACCTGCAATTTAAGGCATTGTCTAAAGCCTGCTTGACCACTGTGTTTGCCCAGCAGTGATCCACAGGTCCAGTGAGAAGAGCAGGGCTGTGAATTAGCCTAAGAAGGTAGCCTAAAGGTGCACACAGTTATCGGTTGACATTATTTTTCACATGGGAAAGGCTGATGTCAGGTAGCTAGCGGATATTCATTTCAAATTAGGGTGACTACTAGTTAGTTAGACTACTGAATACTGTATACTTACAAACTGGATGGTGAATAAGCTCCTAGTGACTGTCTTTTGGTGACATGATACAAAACATGTTGACAGTACAGGCAGTCAGTGCAGGAAAGGAAGTAAGCTATCCATACTTGTATGTACTAACAGCCCTAGTAACTTACCGCTAGCACGTCGATCAGCTCTGGCCTCCATGTCTGTCAGGAAGTATGATATTTGTAGCCCATGATGTGAGCCTTCAGATAGCCCCTCCCTTTAGCCAATCAAATGGTAGCCTGTCTAATTTAGTCATCTTGGACACGTAGCCTCTCAAAGCATCTCAGAATTATTTGAAGCTAGGTCATTAGCCGCTAACGTCCATGCACTTGATGTTCCATCACTTGCTCTACTTCAGGTGTGTTTGTTAATCTCTGTTCTGCCCCTGCATGTGGCTGTGGATCTACACTTGCTCCAGTAGCACAGGATCACCTCTGAAGGCCACTAACTCTGGGATTAAGATAAGAATCAGCCTTTCACTGCATTTCATCTCACTTCATTTCTCTCTCCCTCGCTTTCTTCATGTCTTTTCCTCCCTGCCAGAAATGTTCAAGTTCTAAATTAATACAGTCATTTCCTATTCTTGATCATTTTTTTGCACCCCCCATCAGCACGAAGCTCCCAGATATGGAGTTGCAGATCCTCCTGGGCTGATAATGGCGGAAGTTTAAAGTGCTTCATTAAGCCCATTCTTCACACAGAAATCGCTGCGTCGCCCTGAGTCTGCCGTCAGCGCTTTCCTCAGCCTTGTGTCGCCGCCAGCTTGTGTAAGCTCCTGAAATAGTACGGATCAGCTTTCCGCCAGGCTCTGTGGTGACCCATGCTCCGGAGACAGTGGAGGGAGGGTTCGGAAAACTCTAACTCTCTGAAGGGGGTGGAATTTCATAAAGCTTTATAATAGGGCAAAACTCTGGAATGTCCCCTACACTCTTATAAAGGTGTTAAAAAGGTCAACAGTTAGTCAACAGCATCTAGCACATCAGCTTCCAGGGTAGCAGCTCATGACCAACAGACTGAGTGCAAAAGCATAATAATAACAAAAAGACAGTTTAGGAACTAATTGTGACACTTTATTTTAATTGTGATGATTCCCAACAGATTGTCTACATATACTTTCTTGACAAAATTAGGGTTAAGATTAGTTTCAGGATTAGGTGTAGGTTTTAGGTAAATAGATTTAAAGTTAAGTTGCATTCTTTAGATATTTGGTCAAATGTTGTTAAATTTGTTAAATACAAGGTGATCATCTACAGTGAGCTCTTAAAAAAAAGCACTATTAAATAAACACAAAAAATTGTGGTACCAATACATAATCTAACACTGCATACAGTGAGGAGCTGAGCAGTGTATGTTACGCTTAACTATACTGGTAATAAAACAGTAAAATTACTAATAACTAATATTTTCTGGTATATAATCATACAGTTTACAGATCTTTAAATTGGTTTAAAGAATTAAAAACACATTTTGGACTCCTTTTTGCAATGAAATCCTTTTGCTGTGTGATTCTGTATCATGATCCTATATCATTTTTTTGTTAATACAAATGACTGGACATTCCATTCTGTCAGAATTAAAAACTCTGGCCAATGTGTAACTAGATAACACAGCTTTGAGCAGCTGCACACACATAAAATCATAATATTGCGACAGTTGCCATTTGCTCCATTTACATGGGCACCACCAAGGCCAGGATTCGCTCCCTTTCCATAGCCTCGGATTATTTCACTAAATTGTCAGAGGCATATGTGGTCCTGGACCAGAGAGTGGCCACATGTTACACACTGATTTTCAGACTTTGGGGCACATTTAGTTCAAAACAATGAGACCTAACATGTGAGCATGAGGGACAGGGATGCAGTCCCTCTTCCTGCTCTAAAATGAGGGGGTGTGGCTAAAATAAGGCTCCACCCTATGGAACAAAACATTTTCCAACTTTACTTGTAAAGAAAGCAACATAATAAAAAATCATGGTTCTCACAAGGTGAAATGTAGGGGTTAGGATTTGGTATGTTTAGCTGTATTATCATTAATCATTATAATTAAAGTCTTGATAATAACAGAATACTTTTAAATATCTGAAGTTTGAAAACTTTTTTGTCACCTCCCAGTAATAACCAGTAAATCAACCCTTTGTCTGCTGTTTAACTTTTTTACTAGTCGCTACCCGACACTCAGAGAACAGAGATATACACTTTAATTACAAAGAGATGAGGAGAAAACAATATCCTCTTAAACTCCTCCTGCTGATAACCTTTTACCTGCATTAGGAAGTGCAAAGTCTGGCAGCGCATGATGTGCACTCCTTACTGACCACTCCTTACTCCACTTCACTGCTGCAACACAGTAATATTTAACTAAGACTATAAAAACTATAAAATCTAAAAAAGGATTATCAGAACTTAAGTCGGCTCTCGTTTCTGTTGTTCTTCGTTTGTTGGTTTTAGGCTGAACTGAACTAAATCTTGCCTAGAAAGCTTCCACAAACAAGACTTACTGGTCAACAGTGAAAGAAAATGGCTTCCAGAACTTTCTTAGAAGAGGATCTCTCGTGTCCTGTGTGCTGTGAAATCTTCAAGCATCCTGTTCTCCTGCACTGTAGTCACAGTGTGTGTAAAGAGTGTCTGCAGCAGTTCTGGGAGATCAAAGGATCCAGAGAATGTCCAGTTTGCAGGAGGAAGTCTTCGCTGGAACGTCCTCCTGGAAATTTGGCTTTGAAGAACCTGTGCGAGACTTTCTTACAGGAGAGAAGTCAGAGAGCTTCGGCAGGGGCGGAAAGCCTCTGCAGTCTGCGCAGTGAGAAACTCAAACTCTTCTGTCTGAATGATCAACAGCCCGTGTGCGTGGTGTGTCAGACCTCAAGACAACACGCCAACCACAAACTACAGCCCGTAGAGGAGGCTGTAAAAGACTATAAGGTAACCAGATTGTTCAATCATGGAATTGGTATTCTATTTCATTTAAAAAATCTAATTATTATCATTATTGTTATTGTAAATATTGAGTTTGGAGTTTGTCAAACCACGGTAAATGTTGGTAGCTACCCAGCCAAATTTAATGAGCGGCAAATGAAAAAGATTAGGCTTCAGAATCTGAAAATGTTGGGGGTGTGTCCACTGAATGTGCTGACACCATGCCCGGGTGCAAACTGTGAAATGTGGCCACTGGGCCACTGACCTTACTTAAACAGACTGAATGGGCTGGAGTAGACCGACGGACCTGATAACTCCCTAACACTGTAGCAGCTGTTAGCTTGCAGTGTAGCAGCAGTGAAATGTAAGCTCGAGTAGGACAGGCTGACCAGTGTAGCCTAGCTATAAATGGTGATGATGATGATGATGATGATTAAAACATGATGGAAAGACATTAATAGTCTGACTCTACAGTTCAGTTAAACCTGGTTCACAGCTCTTTTGAATATTTTCTGTGATGTGAAATGCATTTAGAAACAAATCTCCAAATTTGCTTCAAACAGACTTTACTGTAGACCTAGCTAGACATCACAGATGTTCAAAAGAGGTCCTATCCAAATGTTTGGTTACTGAATCTTAATTGCATGCCTGTAGGTGTTCAGGTGTATGTGGTCCAGTGAATCCTATGCTTTACTGAAATACAGAATAAGATCAGAGCTCTGCTCTTGGAGATCCAGCTCGAATCGAACACACCTGAGCCAGCTAATTAACCGGACTGGTGTTCTGGATCAGTTCAAATAGGGCTGGAAGTAAACGCAGTAAACTCAGGAAGCTGAATCTCAGACCATTAGTCTGAACAATCTGATGTGACACAGACACATGATCTGTAGGCCAACACTGCATGTTAACTAGAACACAAAATTAACCATAAATTGAGATCTTGTTTGTCATTCCATGTTTTCTATCACTCTTTTTTCTCTCTGTTGCTTGTTCTAATTGGAGTTTCCTGCATTGACTAAGATAAACTCACATCTCAAAAGCACTTTACCTGAAAAATCTATTATTCTCCGAGGCTGTATACCAGCCATAATGAATATAAAGCAATAAATCATTTTAGTGACCAGAGCTTCACTCTTTTTAATGTGTAGAAATTTAAATTCCAACACTTTCAACATTTCTCCTGTGTTGCTTTATTTCAGGAAGAACTCGGAAATGCCCTGAAGCCCCTACAAGAGAAACTGAAGATGTTTAAAGAGTTTAAAGTGAACTGGGATCAGACTGCAGAACACATAAAGGTTAGAACGGAAAACTGGACAAACACTGATGCTGAACTCACATTGTTAGTTGACTAGTGAAATTTGATTTATTCCTTCATCCTTCCAGACCCAGGCTCAACACACAGAGAGGCAGATTAAGGATGGGTTTGAGAAGCTTCACCAGTTTCTACGAGAAGAGGAGGCAGCCAGGATAGCTGCACTGAGGAAGGAAGAGGAGCAAAAGAGTCAGCTGATGAAAGAGAAGATTGAGAAGATGAGCAGAGAGATATCGTCACTTTCAGACACTGTCAGAGCCATTGAAGAACAGATGGGAGGCAAAGATGTCGCATTCTTACAAGTGAGACACTTTTATCAGTAGTTGCGTATCAGCCTACTGTAAAGGTGGGCAATATGGCAACAATGCAATATCGCAATACATCAGGAAAGTCTAATGATACACAATACAAGGTGGCAATACTTTTATTTTTCATAGGCACAAAGTTTTAGACAGACAAGAAAAGAAGCAGTTGTGCCACATACAACTATAAACAGTATTCAACTCTATAAATATAATGACTTTTATTTAACATGTCACTCACTGCACCAAATCCAGTGACATAGACTATTTAGACTCTGTAATGGACTAGGTAATAAAACAATATTGGTCAGTATTTTTAAGTACCAATGGTATCCAAAATGGGAGGAACAAGGGATGAATAAACAAGAAATAGGCAAGTGCAGATCAGTATGTGTGTAGATTTAAAGAGTACATGCAGTTTGGAGGATGCAAGTTATATGAAACTTTGAGGTTTAATGCATCCAAAAACGAATAGGACTCTATAGGGAAAAAAGAAGGGTGGAAAAAAATGACAAGCAGACGAGTGTAGGTCAAACCAACAGTACAGTCGTGGTTGGGGGTCTGCCCTGAGTCCGTATATGTGAAACAGTGTCTGTCGGTCGAGCCGAAGTTCAGTAGATTGGCGTGCACTTTTCCATCCTATCCAAAAAGTATGTTGTTTTCCGCAATTCATGCATCACAGCCTGAATCACAAATTCAGACCACACAACACCAGCAGAAAACAAAAAAATTAACAATAATCAATTAGGTCCAGAAATATTTGGACAGTGACACAATCTTCATGATTTGGGCTCTCCATGCCACCACATTGGATTTGAAATGAAACAATAAAATGCATTTGAAATGTAGACTTTCAGGTTTAATTTAAGGGGTTGAACAAAAATATTCTATGAAATGTTTAGGAACATTTTCTACAAAGCCCCCTCATTTCAGGGGCTCAAAAGTAATTAGACAGATTAACATTACTGCAAATAAAATGTTATTTTTAATACTTAGTTGAGAATCCTGCGCAACCATAATAAACGGTGCCATATTGCCCATCTCCTTACGTAACGTTTCTTTATCAAAATGTACTAATATTCTCTTGTTTTGTTTCAAAGGCTTATAAAGCAACGCTGAAAAGGTAAGTGTTCTTCCTTCTCTTACTCTCTTTTCTGTGGATCTAAACCCAAAGCCAAAGCAAAGCTGACTTCCAAATGTTCTTCCAGAGCCAGGTGCCCCCTGCAGGACCCAGAGAGGCTTTCAGGAGCGCTTATCAATGTAGCTAAACATATGAAGAACCTAAAGTTCACAGTCTGGGAAAAGATGCAGAAGATTGTTAATTTTTGTGAGTGGCTTTCTCTCCTTTACTTTGTAATGGTGCTTCCTAACCTTTTACATTGCTTTATTTGTAAAGTTAGGAGATGCCTTTAAGATGCCTCCAGAGCTCAAACAAGCTTGTCCAAACTAACAAATGAGGATAATAGAGTTGATCAGGGGTGCTCAGCTCTGGTTTCAGATATTTTTGTTAATGAATTTTAGGGTAACATGACGTTCATTATGGCTTTATATAAACCTATTACAACTATAAAGCTATCAGCTAGATGGAAGCGAAAGATGTGAGAGTCAGTAAAGAAAAAACGAAGCTGAAGTATGGTGTCCTTGTGCTATTGTGAGTCACTTTGTAGGTCCTATAAAGTACTCTTTCAAAACTCAGAGCTGTCAGGTCGGATTTGATGGGAGTTTTCGGACTCCGTCATACGCCTGCACGGATTGACATCTCAATCTAAGGCTTATGAAAAAAAAGAAGGACCAGCTGAATGGTCTGGATACTGCAGCATACAGTGCTGATATGAATTCTGGTGAAGTGATAGCATCAGTAGCGTGGGGAATATGTGGACCCATGTGTGGAAATCCACAAGAATTCATTTAAAGAAACTCCATTCAAAATGTACCATGGCACCAAAAAAAGATCAGATTGCAGACACTAGAAAATGAAAATGAATTGAGTCTCACTGAGCCTGGCTTGAATAGATGCGACTAAATGACAGAGAGGTACATTAGCCTACAGGTGAAAGAGGAGACGCGAGGAGAGAGTGAATGTGTGGTGTTTGGCAATTGGAGGGTTTTTTTTTTGACAAATGTGTGTATAATCCACAGAAGCTCAAAATGAGCTCCAAAGCTGTATGTGGAAGAAAGTTTTGGTAGCTGAATTACGCAATGATGCTACTTTCACTATTCCAGTGTGGAAGGTAGTCTCATGAGGCTGTTCACTCATATTGTTTGGAGCAAACAAAGCTGGTCAGCCCTAAACGCTCATTATGCACAAAAAATGAACAAATAAAACAATAACATGAGAGTAAACTGTAGCAACATCTATCAGGTAAACTTGTATTCTCTCCTCTCCAAGCAATGAGTCAGCAAATAATAGTAACATAAAACAAATAAAATGTAATAAAGATTTCTCTGTCTCACTAATTACAGTTGATGAATGTCAACAAGTAACAGTGCTTACAGACTGCATCAAACCCCATAGGCGCACATCATTTAAAACAAAACAATGATTATCTATCTAGCCTCTCAGTCAAGGTTTACAATGACTATTGATTAAATATTACATTTAAAATTTTAATTATATCACTGATAAGTACAAAAAAGTAAACTGAAAGTATTAACTAATAGAACTAATAGAACACTTAAATACACGTTCTTTTTAAGAGTAGAGTGGCACATTTGGCAGCACATCACGTATTTTAACTGTTTACCAAACCATATTCTAGATACTGCTATGTAATTAATGTGGGCTTAAAGTGCAGACTATCAGTTTTAATTTAAGGAAATTTAATTTAGTTTAGGAATGACAGCTCTTTAAAATGTCTCTTTTTCAAGGGACCAAAAGTAATTGGACAACTATCTCAAAAGCCATTTCATGGGATTTTTCCTCATTAATCCATCATCAGTTAAGCAGGTAAATGTTTGGAGTTGATTCCAGTTGTGGCATTTTTTATTTTTTTTGCATTTGGAAGCTGTTGCTGTGAACCCACAACATGCGGTCAAAGGCGATCTCAGTGAAAGTGAAACAAGCCATCATTAGGTTGAAACAAATAAGAAATCCGTCAGAGAGATAGCGGAAATTAGCCAAATTAACAGTTCAGTACATTCTGGTGAAAAAAGAGTTTACTGGTGAGCTTACGAACTCAAAAAGACCTGGGTGGCCCAACGGAAGACATCAGTGGTGGATGATGAATCCTTTCCATGGTGAAGAAAAACCGCTTAACAACATCCACCCAAGGCAAGAACACTCTCTCCAGGAAGTAGGTGTATCAGTATCTATGTCTACCATAAAGAGAAGACTTCATGAGAGTAAATACAGAGGGTTCACCACAAGCTGCAAACCATGAATTAACCCTTAAACAGAAACACCAGAATAGACAGAAAAAAACACATCTAAAGAAGCCAGCCCAGTTCTGCAACAGCAATTTTGGACAGATGAAACTAAGATCAACCTGTATCAGAATACAGGCTTAGAGCAACTCATGATCTAAAGCACACCACATCCTGGCATGGCATGAGCATGCATGCCTTTCAATGGCACAATATGGTTGGAATTTCTAAACATTTTATGGGATATTTTTGTTCAACCCCTTGAATTAAACCTGAAAATCTACATATCAATTGCATAATTTCTAAACCAATGTGGTGGCATAGAGAGCCCAAATCATGAAGATTGTGTCACTGTCCAAATATATATAACCAACACACGCTAAGTTGCTTACAGGTCTCGTCACCGGATGCAGAGAAGGCAGTGGGCAGGCAGCAAAAAATGAATACATGATTAATAATTTAAATATATTCCCAATGCAATTCCTTGATACATCCATGTATTTCTCCCTAAATTTAACATCTTTCATTAATAAAACATAAACTGAAATTGTTTTCTGCTCTTGCCAGTGCATGAATGCCATTAATACATTTTCATAGTTTGACCTTTCAAACCTTCTGTAGTTCCAGCCTGAAGCTCAGCTGCTCACACACTGTTAATCACTATGTCTCTAGACCTGTAGGGCTCCTATTCAAATACAGCTCTTAAATAGAAAGTTCCAGTAATGGCGTTCTTGATAGTTATTTTTTAGATACATACTGTCATGCCATATTATTTGCAAGCACAGCACAGTGTGGAACAACAGATTTTCAATTCAGCAGACTTAGGACAACTATGGACAAATCAATGAGCAGCAAACTTAGAGAACAAGGCATAAAATAGCTTTACAAAATAATGCTGATTGCTGAGTGAATTATTAGTAAATTAAAAGTTATTCCTTATTTGCATTTGTTGACTACTGTATATATTTTTTCCTTCAGCTCCAGTAACTCTGGACCCCAACACTGCTCACTCTAAACTCATCCTGTCTGATGATCTGAGCAGTGTGCGACTAGGTGATGAGAAACAGGCGCTTCCTGAGAATCCAGAGAGGTTTAATGCGTATCCATTTGTCCTGGGCTCCGAGGGCTTCAGCTCAGGGACACAGTGCTGGGATGTTGGAGTTGGAGACAGTACAGCGTGGGACCTGGGCGTGATCACAGAGTCCAATCAGAGAAACGGAGAGATTTTCTCTAGAGCTGGTGTTTGGAGTGTGTGGTATTACAATGGTAAATATGGAGCCTGTTCTTCACCCCAACCATCCCATCTTCTCTCAGTGCCTCAGAAACTCCAGAGGATCAGAGTACAGCTAGACTGGGATGCAGGAAAACTGACCTTCTCTGATCCTCTCACTAACACACACTTACACACTTTTACACATCAATTTACTAAAAAAGTGTTGCCGTTCGTTGGTGCTGGTCTTAAAGCATCTGCTCTGAGGATCATTCCAGTTAACTGCTCTGTAAGAGTGAATCAGTTGAGTTCCTGAGTCAGGAATGTTAGGTAGGAGGCACAGCAAGTGTCATTAATCTTGACAGTCATTAGTTAAAACTTGACTAAGATAAGTGTCGATTACATTTTAAGTCCAGATTATGTACAGATTACATTATCTGGGGAACCAGCTTTATGGTTTGGGTTAGGATTAGTAGGATTAGGGAGTCGAGGGTGGTTCAGGCTGGAAGTTACATGCTACAGACCAGCCCACCCCAAACTCTGAATGTATTTCTCATGTTACACACACGCACATTACTGCCTTCATGTGAAGTGACTTTTGTGTAATCTTTCCCTGGTTACAGTACAGTAACTGCACTGGAGAGCTAAAAATAAACTGATTGATTGAAACTGACTGCATGATATAAGATATGTGCTATGATAACTCATGCCCACAAAGTATGTTAATTTCCTGTCAGCATTTCTCATCGCCCACCTGCTCAGATATGTCCTCATCCTCCGTAGGTTGTTTTTCATTCCTGCATTCTTGGCGCCACCTTGTAATTTGTTCTTTTAAGGTTGTGCTGCTGTTGTCTATCTTCACCTGATTCACATATGAAAATTGCTACATCAGTAATGCAGAACCCGCACTGAACTATGCACTGCTCTGCCTGCCGGAACCAGATTCACACCATCACACTGAATTTGAAATTTCACACGGCTGATATTAGCTTCTTATGTGGATTTCCATTCCATTGTACACATATATAATGAACACGGATATGTATGTATGTATAGATAGATAGATAGATAGATAGATAGATAGATAGATAGATAGATAGATAGATAGATAGATAGACAGACAGACAGGCAGACAGACAGACAAATAGATAGATAGATAGATAGATAGATAGATAGATAGATAGATAGATAGACAGACAGACAGACAAACAGATAGATAGATAGATAGATAGATAGATAGATAGATAGATAGATAGATAGATAGATAGATAGATAGATAGATAGATGTTAATTATGTAAATATAAATTTTGATTCTATATACAGCAGTATAGAGCACCACTACCACGTTAGGGTCATTGCAGTGCAAAGAAACAGATGGACTACAGTCTGTGATTGTGGAACTACTGCTTCTGGTAAGTGGAGCTGATAAACAGATATTGTAGAAATAAGGAGGCGGTTTTAATGTATATGTTAATATACATACACATTTATAGTTTGTGTTAATATTCTTGTCTTTATACCTGTGATTCACAGTAACTGGCCCAAACCGCTACCCACCCACTGGGAATTCTCCTAAATCTCCCAATTACCCCCTCTGGCACTGGTACCATGGTTACGGTTAGAACCAGTGTGAGAGTTAGGATTAGATCTTGGGTCAAGGATAAGGTTGGGATTAGAGATTGATTCAGTGTTAGTACAACATGAATGTGAATTTAATAAATATTTAGTTAAATGAAACAGCTAGTAAAAAGTGAATGTATGAATTACTTGTTAATGTATGTCAATATAAAAAATGAATTTGTAGTTTTAGACATTATTCAATCATTTTAAACAGGAGTGTGGAAAAGTTAATAAAGCTTTGAACATTAATTTAAAAATGGTAAAATATTAATAATCAGGTTTAAACCCAATATTATATGAAACATTCATACATCCTCAAGTATTCACTAACGTTAGCATACACATTAACGAACTCTATGCAATATTAACAAATATGAATAGTTAAATGGTTATATACTACCAGCTTCTACATAGTTTAGTAGTGGACCTTAAATTAGTGTTAGAAAGTGTTGCTGAAGTGTTCACTTGATTTTTCTAAATGAGATGTGAAGAACTTTTTAGCTTTAGAAAAACTTTTTTCTACACCTATTAAAGATTCTCCCCAGAAGCCAAAAACACTTTTTTTCCGGTACCTCTTCTTTTATTGGACAGGCTTGAGTGCCTGCCTAACTGAGAAATACTGATTTATGAAACAACCCTGATTCCAAACACATGACGAGCCTGGAGATCCTCACTGAGTCTGTAATAATCTAGCACTTTGTGAAATGTCTGCGCTCCAACCCAGTTAGGGGATTCACTCTAACTCGCAGGGCAGTTTTGGCAGTGCAACAACAAAAAGCTTTTGAATAATAAAGAATGCCCCTACTGAAATAAGCAACGTGTATGTTTACCATGCTCTCTCTCTCTCTCTCTCTCTCTCTCTCTCTCTCTCTCTCTCTCTCTCTCTCTCTCTCTCTCAGAGCTCATTGCTTGTGATGCTGTTTGGCAGTTGTTAACTAAAGCTTTGATCATCATAAAGACAGAAACACTGAGAAGTGGACCATAAAGTGATGCAAACAAATGATAAAAAGGAATTTACAGCATACAAAGACACAAGTCTTCTCCCTCTCTCTCTCTCTCTCTCTCTCTCTCTCTCTATAACTCTCTCTCCCTCTCTTTCTTTCTCTCGCTCTGTCTTTCTTTCTCTTTTTAACTCTTTCTCTCTTTCTGTATTTCTCTCTCTCTCTAACTCTCTCTCTCTTTCTCTTTTTCTCTCTGTCTTTCTTTCTCAAACTCTCTCTGTCTTTCTCTCTCAATCTCTCTCAAACTCTCTCTCTCTCTCTCTCTCTCTTTCTTTGCCATCTTGACACTGATGTAGCATGGCACTGAAAGCCCACAGCAGCTTTCCAGCCAAAGTTACATCCTGCGGTCTAGATGTAAAAAGCAGACACTAAATCACAGACACACAGCCGTACATGCATAAACACAAACAGACAAAGTATCACCATTAAAAGGGAACAGAACGCCAGGCTAACGGCTCCAGACTGCAACTCTACTGGAGCTTGACAATACAGACAAAACCGAGAGAGACAGTGGTTTGAGCAAAAAAAAAAAAAAACATGTCAAAAAGCAAGCCCGAAGCAAGTTCTCACCAATCAACAGATCACAGCACCCCTCTCCTGCATAACAAACCATAACCGAGCCAGACGCTGCTTAATTGATTGCAACATTATTAGGAGACACCAGCGCTCAGCAAGCAACCTTGAAGGGGCTGCAGAGCCGAAAGTCTGGTGGTGTCGACAGGTGACGGTATGATAGAGGCTCACAAATCTGCTGAAGTTCTAATATGCTATGTTTACTACTTACAGCCTGTCGATATCTTTATTGTTTCTGCTTTTGCATCTCAAAAGTTAACAAATTTACTGATATTAACGAATACCCATTTACTACCTGTTAAAAAAGAGATTTCAGGTGAGACAGCGCAAGTTACTGAATATAGGATCTCGCCATCTTACCCCTCCTACACCTTTAGCACACAGTCTATACAATTACATCCTAAATTTAAACACCCCCAGTTAAAAAGACATATACTGATAATAAAGTGAAACACTCACATATCCACTTATACCAGGGTGCAATGAGCACACTCGCCTGCAGCGGTGGTCAGCCCTACCAGGGCCCCTGGGGAGCAGTCAGGGGTTAGGTGCCTTGCTCAAGGGCCAGTGCTTGTGTGGACAGTTTTTTTTTAATGATGAAAGAAACCCCTGTTTCAAAAAATACCCGTGTATATGTGAACAAGGTTCCATGCAGGTTCTAATATCTGTTGACAGATATATTACAAGCAACCACAGACAAACAATAAAGATTATTTATGATTGAATTTACTCACCTAAGATATGAAGAAGTGAACGTTCTGTAACTTGTCATGCTATTTTCTTTAACCAAAGCATTTAAACGTCTGCATGCAGCTGTACTTCCACTATAAAACATGTTAACAGTAATGATGTGATATTACATTATAATTTAGGGCATCTGTTAACCCAGTTTGCACTGCGTTTCATGTGTACTGTGTAAAGCAGATTAAAAAAAAAAAAACATAGCAGGCCAGACACAGTAGTCTGCACCGTGTTTTGTTTACATGACACCCCTGACTGGCTACATCTTATTCACTCCGTTCTTCCATTTCTCTCAGTTTCTCTCACTTTGCCCTCTGTTGTGTTGGCCAGAGGAGGCTTGACCCTGGCTCGCCTGGTCACAAATCTGGCTGCAGCCCTGGGAAAGCCCTGGAGTTCAGAACTCAGCACACTGGAACAGGCCTGCTGGGTTAGCATGACACCCCGCACACTAACAATGACCCTAAGCTGGACCTTACAGCTAGACGTGACCCTTCCTCAAGAAACCGTCATACATTCATTTACACAGAGAGAAAAACAAGAAACTAAAGTGAGCAGCGCCGACACTGTGCCTTCTGGAACCAGATATAAATACTGAGCAGAAATGTGGGTATCTGGCACCTTCTGCTAAAGCCACAGGAGCCACAAAAGTAGCCCTAAAATCTGGTCAACTCTACAGCCTCTGAGGGCTTGGCATATACATTAGCCCACAATGCAGTGCTATAACTGCATGCACCTCAGCACCAACCAGCCATGAAGCTCACACACTCACTCACCCGCCGACAAAACAGCTTATGTGGCAAGACTTATCGACCGAAGGCTGAATTTATTGAGTTTTGCGGATGAACGGATTACATTTGCTATTCCCAGTCCCACAGGTGCAGAAGCATTCAGCCCAAATAGGAGCTGTGTGTGTTTGTGTTTGTGTGTGTGTGTGTGTGTGTGTGTGTGTGTGTGTGTGTGTGTGTGTGTGTGTGTGACTGACTGCATATGATAGGGAGCGCGTGGGTGTTTGAACCTCTACGCCTATGGTGGAACACTGCAATGCAGTGAGGAGGCTTTCCCTTTTCTTCAGAGTGGGCACAGGAGCCAGAAATCAATGAGAGAAACTAGCACTGCAACATATGTAAAAACAATCTATATATATACTGATAATACGTGCAGCACTGTGCAAAAGTCAGAGACCACCCTTCTTTTACTCCATTTACAATCAAATTGGCAATTAAATACAAGTCTTTTCTTTTTGCAGTGTCAGAAAAAAAGCAGAAAGCTGCACAGAATAAGTACAAATACGTCCACTGTTTAATGTTTTCATTCTTTTCATGCTTTCAGTTTTTCAAAGAAATCTGCAGGGCTGTTTTTCCACTCCTTCAAAGTTCAGTCTAGGAAATTTTCTGCTTCTCACAATTCAAATAACCATAAACAAATTCAGTGATGTTAAGGCCTCTGGGGTGGTCAGTCCATCGTTCTGAGAACACCAGCAGCTTTTTTGGTTGATTTGCAATGCTTCTTTTTCTTTTATTTCTTTTTATCAGTTGCAGACTCTTGACAGCTACACATCCTTTCAGACTCACAGGATTTCTTCTCACAGTGGAAAGATGGACAGAAACGTTTGTGAAGCAAGAGTGGCGCTTGATTGATGAAAGCTCTAAGTACTGCTTATCTGAAGGGTTTTGGTGGTCGACCAAGTCTTGCTTGTCCCATTTTCTGCATATCTTTTAATAACTTTTAATTTTGTAATTTTTATTTTCCAAAGAGGAAATTCCTTATGCAAGTGGATTTTGTTATTTATCTCTCAGGGCATAATATATTGCAATGTGTAAGTATGGTAAGTATGGTAAACATATGAGGGATGGCCTCTTAATTTAGTATATATATATATATATATATATATATATATATATATATATATATATATATATATATATACTATATGTACTATATGTGTGTGAATTGAAGGGGTACATCCATCTGGAAAACACATTCCATCATGCTGTGTGTGTGTGTGTTCATATCCCCAAGATCCTGTTTATCAAAGTGCTTCGCTCTGATCCCTGCGCTCCAGCGAACGAGGAGAATCAAAATCCTCAAAAGCTGACGACAATGTGTTCGCCACAGTGAATTTATTTAGCGCAGCTGCCAGAGAAATTAGCATCGGAATGATTCAGCTGACAGACCCAGAGCACGATCTGACTGCGGAGACCCAAAATATTTGTGCTTACAGATGGAGAGGGGGAAGAAAAAGGAGATAGAGAGAGAATAGCAAACAGTGCACTTTTTTAAGTACCCAAGAGAGAGCAAACCTCTTTATGAAGAAAGGAAGAAATGCAACGTGAAGGCTCCTGGCTTAGCTATAGAAAAAAGTGAGGCCACTGGGAGAAAGAAAGAGACAGAGAGAGGCTGGTGGAGGGGTGTTGAGGGGAGGGTGGGAGTTGGATGTTGACTTCAGGAACGGACCCACTGCAGAGACCACGGACTGTGACATTGCGAGTTGCCATAGAAACAGGGACGGAGCGCTTTAAGTATTAACTGTTTGCATATAGATTGAAATGAACATGATTCCCAGTGCCTCGGCCCACTCCAGCATTAATAATAGATCTTTCGCTGTGGCTAATTTTTCCCACCATAACTCCGCAAGACTACTCGCCATCAGCTAATGTAACATCCAGCCTCATTACAAGGCAGCTGGATATTATCGTCGGCATAATCATATGACATCAGTTATGTCGGTTTAACAAGCCTGGCCGTAAAGCTCCGCAGGACGAAGCTCCATCTGCAGCATCTGTGTATTCTGCAGCATCCTCTGAGCTGGGGAAACTAGACAAGTCTTAAGGATAGGACAAGTTCAGACTGGTTATATCTCAGACCACTAGAAGGGCAGGGGCAAAAAAAATAAAAAGGACGACATGGGGCCTACGACGACAAATGCTGTGTTTCATCATGTATGATGAAAGAGTTCTTATTGGATTTTGTACAACAGATTTTTTAAATTGACAGTTATTTAGTAAAGTTTACTAAAAACTGATGACATCATTACGGAAACATGCTTTGCAACTTCAATAATCCAATCTTTAAATATCAGTGATGAATCCCCAGGTCAGTAGAGTGTGATAAGTCCTTTCCAACAAGGATTGGAGTCAGGTACACCCTAGGAGGACCTGCTGAGTTGTTCTTCTCCGCTGGAAATATTGACTTCAAACTTGACAGGGTTTTAGGGTATTATGCTTCCTGTCCAATCACACATGACTTATTCACCGTCGTTCAGGAAAAACTTTGTTCAATGCTCTATAGATCAGAGAACTGCTAGAAAGAAGCTGAACTCTACTACAAACCCTGTACAGCCTTGCTAGCCTTTAGGAAACCAGAGATACGGACCCTGAAATTACAAGGCTCCTCACCTGACGTCTTCTCTGAGGGGTCTATGTTGATCTCTAATAAACAAATGAGCAGTGACTAGTCTTAAAGTGTCCTTGCAGATCCTCAGGTTTATAAGTATAAGCACACTTCTATGATTAAAGAGAGTCATAGCAGAATTTTTGTGGCCATATGTTTATATGCCATTAAACTCATAATGGTCAGCTGGGGTATCTCTCTCAATGGACAGTCGCAGAGGATTAAAGATCCTTACTGAGTATTCAGTGGCACCCCTAGACTGTCATCACAGGAAAACCTGCAATAAGGCAACATGGTAGAGAAGAGTATAGGGAGAGGGGGATCCATTAGGAATATTACCCACATTCTCATGCATGTAGGGACCCTTTACGACACTGCATTACATTTTATCAACTGGAGGACCACCTAATTGGACACTTCGTTATGTTTTCTCACCTGTAGGAGTAGCCTATACTGCTCTGCTTTTCCATGTTTCAATTGGAAGGGCACCCACAGGGAGCATCAAGGACATTTTCACCACTAGAAGGACACTACTTACAACAAGTTATCCAATTTGCTTGCTCTAGAGGGCACATCGTCATAATTTTTGCATGAAGGGTCACTTAATCTTTTTCCCATGTGAAGAGAAAACAGTAAGGCAATAACTTTTTTTAACCATGGGTGTGCCAGTGGGGTTGTTAGCTGTTAGATGTATGTACAGTAAAGTCTGGATACGTATTGTCAAATAAAGTGATTTGTTAAGTTTCTAAGAGTAAACCAGTTAATTAATATTTAAATAGTTATATTTTAATATTACAAGATACTATTTTCTTTACCAACAACTACTGCACTCATTAGCTGGATACGTGCCACACAGGAACTAGCATAGCTCAGGTAAGTTCTCACAGTCTGAGAAAACAGCTGAGCAGGTTTTGGTGTTGAGAAAAAAAAAACATTTCTTTGCAGATTGGTGTAAACCAGCAACAGTAAACAACTGATGGCAGCATGCTGTCATGTAAATGGTGCCAGAGATATTCTCTGCCAAGAATTGTGCCCTGTCACAAAATTCATATTTAACTGGCCTGAAGTGCAAAACTACTTTGAAAAACAGTCAATAACTTTTTTAAATAACTGTGGTATGGCAGGCATTTATTAAAATATTACCGTTAGCACAGAACAATTTATTAGGAAACACATTTATAAATCAATATTGTTGTTGTCCAAATATAAACAAGTAGCTTTCAAATGGTAACTGTAAAGCAGTAGATCTTTACTTTTCATGTAAGTTAATAAAAAAGGCATTTTTTAAACTGAATCATTTTTGTAGTAAAGTTGAAGTATATGTATTGGTCCAGTTATAATGTTTTTTTTTTTACACAAAGAGCAACTGTAGAGTTAACATTGTGACAATATTCATATTTACTGTGACTTCAAAAGCATAACATAAATGCAAAACAATTGTTCATTCATAAATGACAATTACTGTGTTTCACTACATCTTCTTAATCAACATATTCCGGATAGTAATTCATACATGATACAATCCTGAAAAGACAATGCCTGAACCACTCTGGCAGTAGCTTTCCTGGTAAGAAGCCAATTTGGATTCAATTTGATTTTTTAACAATGTTTGTAGAAACATGTTTGATCCCACATGAAACCAATTGTGCATACGCACTCTGATTAAGTGACGTATTTAGAAGAAATGTTTTGATCTGTTTAGATGGAGTAGCATGGCCAACCTTCTAAAACCTTCTTCAGATGTTGTAGGAGTAAAGAAGAGAAAGAAGACCTTGATGAGCAGGATTTAGCAGAATTAACTGGCACTTTACTTAAAACAGCCCCTTGTTCTCGACAGATTTGAAGTGTGGAAAGTAGGTTTAGTTTGGAATCCATAAAGACACAAATTTTCACATGTACATATTGAATTCTTAAGAGCAGAAAAATTAAAAACGCTAAAACTAGTTCATCACATTCTCCAATTCACAATTCACAGATCTGTTTGGGAGCATTTGGATGGGTGTTTAACAAGGACTGGCTCTTGCCCGGGACACTTCTAAAAACTCTAAGAAGATACCTGCGAGCTAATCACCTCTACTGCCACTTCAGGAATAACATTCTTTTACCGTGTCATGCATCTCACTTGGCGTAGATAGAACTGTTACCGCCATGTTTTTTAAATCTGGCTCAATGTGTGAAAAAGAATGTAAACAAAGAGATAAAATCATTCAGTCCTCCATTTCTTTAATAGTAGTCCTTCACATTGTGTGTAATTACAAATAGATTGGTAGAAATGGTACAAACTTCCTTCAATACAATCTTAAACAACCATATTTAGTGAACAACATTAGTAAATACATCATATCTTTTATAGCATATACTAAAAATACACTAAATATATACTTAATATGAGATAAATAGCAAAACATTAAGCTGTTAATGGTCTTAACACCAAATCAATGGACAATAAGATTAAGTGACTTAGCTTTTCTCTTAATTTCTTTAAGTAATGAATTTTGTTGGTTATCTTCCAGACAATCTTTAACAGAAAGAAGCCTCAGTGTTGTTCATGTCAGTACTGATGGCTTCAAATAGCTGAAAAAAAATAAGCAAGATAGTTTGTATTTAATATAAGACAAAATATTCCCTACAGGGTTTAAATCTGGACTCTGACCAGCCAAAACCATGTGTTAAAATCTTTGTACGTATGGCTTGGCCCATTTGTTTAGAATACTGTATAGGGACAGTATAGAATACTGGTATACTATGTTCTACTGCACTGTATACTACAAAGTCTATCCACTGTAGGACTTTTTTTTCTAGCTTTTGCTGAAGAGAAAGAAAATCAAGCGTGAATGCTTCCTCTCTCTTTCTTTCTCTCTCTCTTTCACTCCCCGCAGTGTCTTGAGCTGCTGTTAGGTGAGTGCCTTTTTGGGTCAGTGATGTCAATGACGTGCAAACGCAGCACTCAATCTGGGCCAGTTGTTCTCTCTCAAATGCACCCCTGTAGTCACCCCCCACAACCTCACCATCCCTCTAGCTGCATGAGGCCGTGGCTAATTGAAAGAAAAGGTAGGCATTTTTTTCCTGTCTCTGTCATTAGGTTTGCATATTAAGGACGCGAGATAAGAGGAAAAGGCTCCAGCAGGCATGCAGAATCAGGCCCATTAAAGTATTGATCACTTGAGCAGAGCGAGAGCCGAGTAGGATTCTCTTTGATCTTTCTCTCCTTTTTTTTCCAAACTCCCCTCCCTGACCCTCACTATCTCTCCTACTTAATTTCTATGTAATCAGCTTTCGGGAGGGGGAGGCGAATTGTCATTATTTTGGCAAGGAGTGGAGAGAAGTTGATCACCGGGACACGAAAAACCAATCACGTCTACTGCAGCAAGCCTTTAAATACCTTAGCAACAACCTTGGCAATAACAAGAAGAGGCAGAGCGTGGGGAAAGTTTGCACTGTGTGTGTGTGTGTATACAATCCATGGCCACTTTCGTATAAACACCTACCACTAAGTGTGTTTGGGCTCCAGGTCTTTATACAGCACTGTGCAGAGTCAGAGAGCACCTCTCTTTTATTATCAGTCAGAATGGCTGTTCAGAATTTGTCTGATGAGATCAACTATAAGATAATGCATTTGAAATATGGAGGAAAGTAAGGAAAAACAATGTTTGTAATGCCTTACTAGTCTAAAAGAAGCATTTCAAACTTCGTCTCCAGCAGTGGAAACCACACCAATGTTAACTTTTGTTTTGCTGCTATTTCTATCATATCTTTTGTTTGCTGCTGAATGTGGTTGACTGCTGAAAGCAGGACACAGTTGTTATAATGGTGGCTTTCCAATTGTTTCAGCCTTCATTGCATGTAGTCTTTCTTTCACTGAATATCTTTTCTTGAATGATCTAACTGGGAGCAAAACCTTTAACATAACTGATAAGAGGTTGCTGGGGCAGCGTTACTTCTTCATCCTCGCATGTTGGACTGATTAAATTCAATGCTACAGTGACTCCCTGTCACCTCTTAAGGTGCAAAATGGTACTACAAAACAGTCTGAAAGCAATGGGAACTTGTGGAAGCTTCAGTTTAACGCCAGCTGAGCGACTTGATGAACTTGAGTGGCTAAGCAGTGACTAAATTAGTTTAGCAAGTAGACTGAAAGCAAAATGATCTGTAATCTTCTCCAACACAACTGGAACTTTTTGGTGCATCAACAGGCTAGCAGACTAAGCAAGTAAACAGGAAATGTATCATTAACCCTTTTTATCCCAAAATTAAGCATCCCCAGCATGCTGTATCCTGAGGTTTCGTGTTCAGCAACTACACTGAAAACAATCCAAACTGACTTCTTAAGGTAACAGTGTGTGTTAAAAGTTTGAACCTTCCAGTCGGTCTTAATCTTTTTAAGGTGCTAAATACTGTCTATATGTGAACAGTTTGTTTACAGCTGATTTAGCTTTCTAGGGGCAAGAACTGTAGTTCCACTTGGAGCTAGGTATATATTTTTCTATCCCCCTTTCTTTAAAACTTTAATGTCTTTAACGTCACCCTGTCTTTAAAGCTCCCACCAAGAAATGCAGAAAAATGAATGAGAAGAAATGTTCTTGTGCAATCATGATGGAATTTCCACATAATATCTCTGGTAAAACATAAAATAAAAACAGGAGGAATTCTATATTTCCCACTCAGTAAGAGTAACAAGCAGTAAACTGTAAAAGCAAATACTGATAGGACGTTTTGACCCCTTTCAAACAGACTTCCGACACCCACTCTGTTGAATGAAACAAGATGCAGTTCGCAACTAGAGAGCAGTATTACTCAACTCAAGAGCAATCCTGAGCAAGACTTTTGAAAAAGAGCCTACAGTCTCTCCCACAGAACACACTGACTTTCTGCGCAATGTAGTCATTTGCATTTAAAGAGCTCATGCATTTGTAGATCGACTTGATTAACTCAAAGGTCTAATGTTTAGAGTGCATATATATATTTCGAGTGTATTATGTGCTTATCTATGCTCATAAACTGGAGTGCTGTGTGCATTCGAAATGCCAGAGAATTTATTGGCGCGTAGTCTAAAGCAATATACATCCTCAGTGTTTAGGATAACTATTGCCTGGCTGTTTCTCCAGAAGTCATAAATATGGGGACTTAAGTTGGATGAGTGGGGTATAATTAGCATTTAAATATGATACAAATTTACTCTTTAAAAAAAAAAGAAAAATAACTATTAATTTAAAGCAATGTATTTGAGTTCAACAGCAACTGGGGCCATGTTGCTGAAACTTCCTACCTTTAGTCCGAAGTTGAGATCTGACCAGAGAATAAGATTTTTTTAACGTTTTTACACAAAGCAAATGTTATATAAATTTTAGGAATTTATCTTATCTTACAGTACTTTTTCTCATGGTAGGAAGTCCTAAACTACTCAATTGAAGTCAATAATTGTTATATCTGTTTTAAAGCAACTGACGATGGTTGAAACTAAAATAAATACTGTAAATACCCAGCTGTTTATAGATGTTATAAATATAACATCCCAAAACATAGCATACTTCTTCATCCTCGCATGTTGGACTGATTCAACTTGATGCTACAGTGACTCCCTGTCACCTCTTGAAGTGCAAAGTGGTACTACAAAACAGTGGTACTGGGTTTATCGTCAAGCTAGGACAACATTTAGGAAACTAACTTTAGTTAGGATGTTTTAGTAAGACACTTTTATTATCTGAGGTTTTGATAACATTATTGTTATATTTAATTATAATTTAGAAACTAGTACTCTGTAATATATATATATACACAAGTTAGAGGCATGCGAATAACCCACAAATACACTGCTGTTAATTTAGAGAAATATAATGTTCACAGACACTCTTTATTTTAATAGTAGTTACTGTTATTATGAAAATATTGTATTTTTACAAAATTTTAAAGCTTGCAATTTTACAGATTTGTACCATTATTGAGAAAGCATCATGTCTGGCACCCCTGCTGTTGTACAAAGAGCAGGGCAATTAAAATAGAATACTGCTTCTTTTTCTTTAAAAACTTTTTTACATTGTAATTCCAGCAGCCTCATCCACCTTTTGGGTCCCAGTGTAAATCAAGTTGAAACACCTCCTACCCCTGTGTCTGCAGCCAATCAACTTTCACAGTCAAATAGCTAGATTGCCTGGGGCCTGACTTCATGCCTAACCAGTATGCCTGAGGTGTGGTTTGTACCCCTAGTGGCCACTTGTTCAAATAAACCACACTACAATAGATCCTATTGAAGTAGATCCTATTGAAGAGCTATAGACCTAGTAAACTCACAGAGTAAGGCAGCCACTTGCTGAAGCATGCTCACTACAGAGTACCAAACTGCCTCCGGAGGCAACACCGGCACAATAGCTGTATGTCAGGAGCTTCATAAAAGGATAATGTTCTGGGACAGTTTTTCATGGCTATGGCTCCTTAGTTCCAGGTACAGCATGCAAAGGCATTTAGACAACTATATGATTCCAATTTTGTTCTAGCAGTTTCCTGATCCAGTGTGACTTTGCTTCTGTGCATGAAGCAATGTCCAAAAAAGATCAAGGTTTGACGAGTTTGGTGCAGAGAGAACTCCAGGGCCTTGCATGGAGACCTGCCCTGAACCCTTCTGAATACTTCTGATATTGATTGTTGACTGTAAGCCAGGTCTTCTCGTCCAACTTCAGAATGTTCTTTTGACTCAAGGGCCACAAATGGCTGGCTGTTATTTTGCAAAGAGTCAACTCCTTATTAATGACCATGATATCTAAGAAGCTCATCTAGGTGTAATGATCTGGTATCATGGCGAGGCATTCTAACAGGGGTTACAACAATTTAATCTTTCTGATTCTTAGCTGGTTCCTTCAAAGGCTTATAAGCAGTCTGAAAATCATACCAATATAGCAGCGACAATAACAGAACATTACCTCAGACCCTCAATCCCAATGCCATTGGCTCAATTCCCTTCAGGATTTTTTTTCAGTCCTCTGTCCTGCACCCTCAAATAATGTGTGTATATATATATATATAGGCATTGGCGTAGGAACCGAGGGGGTTGGGGGATGTGTTCCACCCAATATCAGAAGCAGAAAATTAAAAAAAAGCAGAAACCATTGAAACACTTTGATTTTAAGGCTTGTGTTGAGATGCCTGTTCAGAAATATCCCGCAGTCAGCAGCTTCACTGCTGTCGCCTCGCTGGAGTGTCGGGTAGCCTGCGCCAACTTTAAACTCGAGGTCAGTGATGAGAGCAATGAATAGCAACAATGACCATATAGACTGCAATAAAAACAGCTTTTGTATAATGTATATTATGGTAAGAGACTAGCAGGGTTTAAGTTAGCCGACGTTTTTATTAACTTTAGTCAGAAAGCACTAGGACGCATGAAGTTACATTACTCTATGGCCACGCCCAAAACTGCAGACTGCAACTACACTAAATAGTCAGTAGTGCAGTATGTAATGTTCCAGAGGGTGCTGTTTGGGACACAGCCTTACTGTCTAACATTAATGTTAGTCTTGTCTAGTCAGAAAACCTTAACATACATTGTTTTGTCATTTCATTTCAGCATTATGTCATCAAAGAAAATATGATATATTTTTTGGTTATATATGTATATAATCCAGTTTTCTGACAGCAGTACCATGTAATATGGAATATCTTGTTTCGATTGTAAAGTGACTTTTAATTTTAATTAGATTTACTACCTTACCTACAGTGGAATCATGAATATTTTAGGGGATAGGGTGGGCTCTGATTCATATTAGCAAATGTCAAACCTGCTCCTATGCCCTCGTATATAGGGAAACAGAGGGATAGGTAGGAACAAGATTTTTTTTCCAGCTTTTGCTTTTTCATGTTTAACGTCCAGCTTGCTGGGGACCTGAACTTGCCCCCTAAATAAGAATGAGTGGGCCTGATGTAATGACTGATATGAAACTGAGCAAGGAGCTAACACACTGGCAGAGTCTGATATTGAAGGCAGCTGTCTAGACGCCTTGTTGCTTGTGCGGTTTCCTTAAGAAGGCAGCACTGTGCAGATATTATGGGATATGTAAAAAAGTGAACTATATATCTACGCTGCCGTCATAAACCAGCCGAATAGAGGCGCCTCAGCAGGCTATGTTTTGTACAGACAGTTGATTCAGACATGACTGGGTGCCTTCCTGCCTCAGAAAACTGTCTGAGTAGGCGGCGTTTACTACATTTCAGACATAGCCACTGTGTCACGATGGCCACAGTTAAAGATCAGCACCAGTGCTGTAACCATGGGTACAGAATAGACTGGCCACCGCAATAACATACTAATGGAACATTGTTTCCTTGCTTACAGATGGGTCTGGACCTCTGAACCGTAGTCACAATGTGATCCAGCTGTGCCACTAAATCTGCCACCCCGTGGTTTCCCCTCTATCTGTCTCACAGCAGGCCGGAACAGGTAGCCAATAAAGATTACAGGACTCATTGATGGACAGGTTCTCACAGAGTGGCACAAGCGAAGAATACAGAGTGAGTAAATGATACAGAGTGAGAAAGAACAGAAAAAGGGAATGGAAAATGGGAAAGGAAAGAATGATGTATTATAGAGAGGCTGTGAAAGCCAAACTAAAAAAGACTAGGAAAAGAATTATTTGTGGTAAAAACATTCATTTTCTTCTAAAAGACACTTTATCGTAACAATGTAAGAAAATGAAAGGTTCTATTTTGTGATGTTCATACTTTTTTTCTAAATTGCAAGAAGTCTGAATTTGTATGAAGTATTCCTGCTTAATATTGTACACTGTGTATTGTTGTGTTGCTCTTGGGGATTCTTGTTTGGGGTGTGGTTGGTAGCAGAACGACTGTGAGGGGCTGTGCCTCCTATATACATACTGACTTCACTGTACACTCATGACAAAAAAGTACTGTGTATTTCATTTCTAGTCGGTTTTTTTTATTATTATTTCTAGTCAAAGTCTAAAAATCTAAACACATATACTTCACCAAAGATTTAAACTAAATATTACATATTACATAAGTGCTAGAACTTGGATGCATCTTATGATCCAAGTCATCCCAAAAACATTCAGTGAGGTCTGGAGAGGCCAGTCCATCATTCTCAGAACACCAGCAGCTTCCTTGTTTGGCTGGTTTTTCACTTACTTTCCATAGACTTTTTTCTTCCTTATGCAGTGTTTTATCTCATATCTAATCTCTTCAAAAACATCTCCTCAAAAATGAATAGCTTGTACTTAATGGTCATAACATCAACACTTAGGTTAAAGTTAGAGGCTGGTGGGTGGAAAGGTGTGCCCTGAGAGCATCTTGTTTGACCCATACAAATAGCGAGTAAACAAGCTTATTATTTTGTGCTTTATTTCCTTTTATTTATGTATGAAGGTAACCAGTCATGCTGCTGTGCGTGGCCGAGCTGTTTGGGGGCTAAACAGGCATTCAGTCTTGTTAACGAACAATGAAGTGGACTTAAAAGGCTGAGATGCTAAATACCCGAGAGGCACAGTTGAAGGCACAGGTCAGAACCATGGGTGGAGCCAAAGCAGGGGCCGGGGAGGCACTGGACCCCCCTGAAATCTGATTGGACCCCCCGGGTGCCACCCCAGATGACTGACATGTCACGGCATCGCACTTCTTGTTGAAAAGAGTTTGTTACATTTTGTAATCGGTAATGCCTGCTGACTGCTAGGTCCCTCCTGTGCAGTAGTTGGTGCTATGTAATCCACCCCACTGTCCACCAATATAAAGAGAAGGAGGAGAAGAAGCGAATCAAACGCTCAGGACAGGTATGGCGGCAGGGAGAAGAACAGCAGCCTACTCTGTGATAAATGGTGAAATAGTCACTCTAGAGAGGGAAGGTGTACAGTTGTTTGGTTATGAGTCAGAGTGATTGTTTAAAGTCACTGCTATGTTCAGATAGGAGATCGTTTCTTGTAGTTTAACTTTGCTGATGTTACAGTGTGATGTGCCAGTTCGCCAACGAGTATCAAGATACGTTAACATTGCGTTACATCACATCATCGCAGAATATGCTGAGCTTGACTCTGTGCTGGCCTTTCTTTCTGTTTCTTTAATGACTGTAGAGGAATGGCGTTAGCTACGTTAGCTGATTTAGCTGATTCATGCGCTGTTGGCTTAAATGAAATGTAACGTGAAGGTTGTATCTAACGTGTCAACTAGCAGAAAAGATTGAATATTAAACTTGTATCTACAGTAGTTTCTTTTCAGTGACTTCAGTTTGTGAGACACAGTATCAGTGAAGAGTAGAGTTACTGAACATCTGTACTCAGGTACAAGTACAATCACTTATAATTAAAATTAATTATGCTCCTCTGAACTGAGCATTAGGTAGCTCGGCACTCAGTCAGACAGAAGTCTCAGTCTTGGTGCTTGCTTGATTAAGCTCTGCACTCTGTTCATGTCAAGATGCTAGTGATAGATTTTTTTAAACAGACAGATTGTGTGTAAATTTTGTACATTCTTAATAAACTGCAAATTTAATACACAGATCGTATCTCATGTGTGCGTAAGATATACTTTTTAAAAACAACATTGACAGATTTTGATTGCAATTGATTGTGTTTCTAAATATTCATTGTCATAGTCTGTGGACCACCTAAACTAGCTTGGGCCACCTTCTGGCCACCCCAAGAATAAAAGTCTAGCTCTGCCACTGGTCAGAACACTATGGGCAGATGCACCAATGAAGCACAACCGTTGCTGCACATATTACAAGAGATTTAAGCAGCTGGCACCTTCATACATAAAAGCACCCCCACACACATGTAGGCCCACTCACACACTTGCAACCAGCTTCATTACACACACACGCAGATAAAAGGAGAAAAGCAGTGTGGGCTGCACTTCCACAGCCAGACAGAAGAACGCAAAGCTAAACGTACTAACACAACATGTCACAATCATGGCTGAAGACCAGTGGCGGCCTGTTTGAGCTGATTTGTACCGTAGCTTTGGAAAGAGCCGGAACGCTATGCATGCACCAGCAGGTGACAAGCAAAGAAAAGAGAGAGAGAGAGAGAGAGAGAGAGAGAGAGAGAGAGATAGAGAGAGAGAGGTTGTGCTTGGAAGTGCAGTCAGATGATGCTGACATTTCCTTTGGATGTGCACTTTTTCAGACAGCCTGGGGGAGACGGGATTACCCGCCAGGACCGCCACTGAACAGGGCATTAGCGCTGACGCTAACGACAGGAGACAGGGCAGGCGACGTGACGCAACACATTACACTTTAATACCTGTCCAAAGCGATCGCTCTCTCTCTCTCTCTCTCTCTCTCTCCCTCTCTCCCTCACTCTCGCACACAAACACACACAACAAAAATCTCCCTGACAAATCCTAAACAGTGGCAGTGGAGAGGAGGTTACTATGCAGGCTAGTGCAGGCCCTGACTCTGCAGCGCTGGTTCAGGTTAGCGGCAGAATGCAACCACCACTCAGCAGCACTGTACCGTGGATCTTATGGGCCCAGGTGTGAATAATAATACTGCACAGTCCTATACAACAATTATTAAATGAAGCAAAGTAATTTACATAGATAATATTAGCAAAATCCAGAAAGAGAGTCTTTATAGAAGCAAATATATTTTTGACAATTTGTCACCACAGAAGATGATGTCTGCTGTGGCCAAATCAAGATATCAAGAGTCAGTTTGATCTGAGGTGCTGATCCATACCAAATGGTATCTCTGAGTCCCAATTATGCGCTGTTGCTTACAATTAACATATCCAGACATCTGACCTCGTAATTACCTTGTAAATACTGCACCAGCCTACACATCGCATTCAATTAAAGCAAACAAATAGCTAGAATCATATAATTATTTGGCGTGTTGAAGGGTCAACAAATATATTTTGTTTTTGCACCATCAACTACACCATCAAAGTCATGATTGCAGGAGTGGGGAAGAGCTACATATCTATGTTCGACAGGGTTAATTAGTTTAAGCTTATTATTAGCTTAAGTTACATGAACTGTGCTAACTTTCTGGCTTTCTCTCAACTGCATTCGTTGTCTAACTAAAGAGATCTAGACATAAATAGTTACATTCCAAATGTCAATCATTAAGCTGTGTCAACACGGGAAAATGATCAAAACTACAGAAATCATTCTCCACCCAAGTGTCTACCTGTGACAGACTAATGAGAGCAGACTTTGGTAACAATATAGGAAATGGGTTGAAAGTTTTTCCTGTTTATTCTCACTCTCCAAAGTTTTCTTCTTTGCTGGTTCAGCTCTTCAGCTTCTTTCTCCTCACAAAGTCAGAAAGCAGGGATGCTATAAAAGTGCACAGCGCTTTGTTTTTTTGCTGCTGTTGTTGCTACAACCTTGAACCATGCAGCGCACCATCACTATATTTTATCTTCTCAGATGCTTTATTAACTAACAGTCCACAAACAGTGACTCTGCTGCTGTCATTGCTGCCTCGACCGGTGGTGTGTCAACAATATTGCGATGGCAGCAAGTGTAATATCAACCAAACACCGCTAATGGAAGAAGTGTGTCCTTAAAGTTAAGATCTCAACCAAAATGTTCTTCTTATAGACTTTAAAATGTACCATTCACTTACTGGTCAATGCTGTTCATATACATAAAGTTAGCAAACTATAAAACAAAACATTTACAGCACTTTTAGGTACCAAGAAAATTATAATAAAAAGCTATAATTAAAAAAGATAACTGGGCAGTAAGGTGGTAAATCTGAATTTCCTTTTGGTTGTTTGTCAAATATTGAAATATATTCAAAATTGAAATGCATTATTTTTTAAAAAGCAAGAGTGATAAGAAAACTGGAGTTATTAAGTGACCTCAAAGCATCCTATGCCTAAATTACTGAATCTCACGTCTGGGGGAGTGACTAGGTCATCAAAAAAGATAAATATAGCTATTTTGAAACAATAAAATTACATGGACACCTGGCCATTGCACATCTATTATTAGACATCACAATCCAGAACCATGGGCATTAAAATGGATTTGGTGCAGGAAACAGGAAAGGGTCTTCTTCAAACTGCCACAAAGTTGGAATCATATAATAGTCTAAAATGTCCTCATATGCTGTAGCATTAACACCACCTTTCACTGGAACTAAGTACCCCAAACCCTAAACAATAGCTGCAGGCCATTGATCCCTCCTCCTCCAAACTCTGCTGACATTTTACATTCCAGTAGAAATGTTCTCCTGGCATCCACCAAACCCAGATTATTCCATCAGACTACCTCAAAGTGAAACGTGATTCAACACTTCAGAAAACATGTTTCCACTGCTCCAGAGACAGGGGTGGTGTGCGTTACACCACTAGTGATTTTAAGCTTGTGTGCAGCTTTTCAGTCGTGGAAGCCCATTTTATGCAGCTGGTGATACTTTCAAAGGGGTTTTACTTAAATTATTGTGGGTTAAAATTGTGTAATATGAATAAAAGGTTCACACCACTGAATCCTTATGAAACCAGGATGTTCACAAAGAGTGGACTGTTCTGATGTTCATTTTTTCATGATTCATCACCCAATCCACCCCTTCTGCTGTTTTCTATCAGGCCAAGGGCAGGCAGGCTCACTGCACCCCTCACTTCCACAAGATCAGGGCCCTTTTTCCACCTAATCCAGCAATTAACAAGAATTAATTAATAATAGAAAAAAGGAAGTTGGTCACGGAGGGCCTTGCAGATATAGTTCTGCCTCGTAAGCATTCAATTCCCCTCTCAAGGTCTTCAAGGTCTTTGCGCCATGTTTTCTGATCTTTGAGCTGAGGGAGGCTGGAAAGAAGGAACTTTGATATACTCTCTTTTCTTCTCTCAGCTCTCTCCCCCTCTCTCTCTCTCTGTCTCTCCCTCTCTCTCTTTCTCCCTGTCTTTTGCTCTCTGCCCTCTCAAACACATTAACGTACAACCTAACTGAAAAACCCATTAGAGAGGCTTTGAAGGTTGTGGCACAGATATTAATAATTGCCCACTAACAACTTGCACCTACTCTAATGAGATCAGTAAAGATCATCTGAGGTTTTCTCTTTGCATCCCATCTTACTTTTTCCATTATGCTTTGAAAACTCAAAGACCTGAAACTAATAATAGCAAATACCTTTTAGTGAATGGGCTGGAGTTCAGCATGAATGGCTCATACAATGTGGTCTCACCTTTATACGTGTCACCATAGTAAACAAAAACAGCCTCATTTAACAAATGAGACACACAGCATCTTACGTTACCACATCTTTGCTGAGCGATTTGCTGATTGATGAAAAACTTTTAATGAATAGCTAATTACTTGAGGAACACCATCAGCAATAGCCTCTACAAATTCTGCTGTTTCTAAGCAGGTCAGGAGGAATCTTTATAATTAGTGTCTCTAATGAATGTGTAGTTTTATCTTAACAATACATGCAGCAACAATGTAACTACTGGTAACGCACTCATAGCTTCAGGTTTACAATAGTCACACTAGTGTCTTCATAGTTATAAGAGCAAATTTACTCTATATTTATTCTACACATGCTATAATACGGTGAATGCAGTTATATTTGTTTACAATTTCAACCAGACTTTTGTGACTGTAACAGGAGGAGTGTAACTACCTATAAGAGTGTTTAAATTGCAGCTCTCCTAACATATAGCTAGCTGTAGTGATATATAGCTTGTGTTGTGAGATGATAATCTAATCAAGGTTCTGACAGTAACACAGCACTGGCATCCTTAGAAGTAACTTATATATTACTTATATGTGTTACGCCGATGTGTTTTAACATTGTATTATACTACCCTAAAGAAAACGACTGAATACTACTCTGTAATTTCACTGCATAACAACTGTTAATAAACTGTCCACTTAATTTATTGGACCAATATGTAAGTTTGCAGTTTAAACCATTATAAAATTAACTAAAATCATCAGCTGAATGTGACAAAATAACAGTGAGTCGGTGCAGCATTGAGCCTGCTGTCAGTCCAACATGAAAAGATGAAGAAGTGGCACTGCCCCCATGGCGTCTTGTAATCTCTTGTCATTCATGTTGAAGGTTCTGCTTCAAATAAACAGAACACATGACACTTTTCTCGACTGGCAAGGAGTGAAGAGGGAGGATGATGAACAGTGCATTTCCTTGTTGCCCTCTGTTGTTTGGATGATGAATTAGACAGGTTGTTTCTGTAAAGTGTCATTAAACTTAAATTATGTATTATTGTGGAATATTTGTGTTGGTAACCTCTCACACAGTCACATGGATTAACATCCCTCTGTAATTTACCCAGTACCTACATGAAATAAGATAAATGGAAATCTGACATTGCTGTGTGAATGATTATAGAATCCTTTAAACATTGATTATACTGTCACAAGCTCACTATTACAGCTAGTTCAGCAATTCCTGTGCAGGAATTACTGTCACATTATTACACATATGTAACTAAAGAAAACATGCTGTTATATCACATAGGCTGTATTTACTGTAATCCATCTATAACAATAAATACCTCACCATTAGTTAGAGTGTTGGTGCTTATGTCATAAATGTGTCACTACAGAGCTACAAGAAGCTCTTTGAGAGTTTTTTAGTAAAGGATATGGTTGTATATACAAGTAACAACTCATGGAACCACCTGAGTGCATTAATGCTTCTTTGCATTGTTAAGTGGTTCCTCTGTGTAATGCTGTATACGGCTCCTTAAAGAACCTTAAAATTTGTTCTATTTGGTGCTAAAAAGGGTTCCATTACTGTCACAAATCATAAATTTGGTACTATATAGTACCTTTTGTGTCTGTACTCTAGACATCTGAATGATTAGGTTTCTATTTTTGTTTTGGCACTATTTTACAGTTCACTTGTGTATATTGTGTATACCTTACTTTAAGAACATGACCGACTGCATGATTCATTACAAAGACAGCATGATCAGTTCTGTATAACTGGATTTACTGCTGTGTAGTATGTCAAACATTATGTCATTGTATTCATAGTTTTTGATATAATTTTTCACAAACCTGTTTTGCCTATTTCAGCTTATCAGACAAATTTTGTAATAAACATTGTATAGTGTGAAAATGTATCATGATTGTCTACCTCTGTTTAGGAGCATCACAACCTTAATAATTGCTAAGTAATATACTGGCATGATTAGTTTTTCTTATTATTTTTTTTTAAAGAGCATTTGTCATGAACGTAGACTATTTAAAGTGCAAAAAGTTCTTTGCTGTTACTCTACATGTTTTATCACTTGTTTGAAGATTCTACACTGTTTGTAAAGTCTAAAAAAGACATTTGATATTATGAGTTTTGACAGATTTTCTTCTCACATTCTCTCACAATCTTTTTTGATGGAGTTGATGGAGGTTAAACAAATCTGAACTGTATGGAAAACCAGTCCAACAACTATCCTCTAACAAAGAAGCAGTTATGCCAGATGTGCAGATATGTCTTCCATCAACAAACTTCACTTTCAAGCATTTGTTCAATAAGTGTGCAGTATAAGGCTCTGTAAAATATTGTGTTGTATATCCTCGTTGCTGCAACAAAACATTGTCGTCTTCCTTTTTTTAACAGAACAGAGGGCAGCTGACAAATATAAGGCGATAACATGTAAGGGAGACTATAACAATAGATATGCCTTAAAATATATTATTCTTCATCTTCATATATTATTAGATCAAACCAACACTCTGAAGATGATTGGATCAGTTTTTTTGAGCTCTTCATGCTGAATTCTGGATCATTTCAATGCACAAATTCCCTCTTACAGCTGTAAATACCCACAAAAGAAAGCTTTGAGAAATAGACTGAGGCAGTAGTGTTTGATTTTGCAGTGTCTTTGTGGATATGAGGCTGGGGGTAGAGAGAGAGAGAGAGAGAGAGAGAGAGAGAACAGAGAACAGTGCTGGTTCACTGCAGAGTAAGGGAAGACTTTGGTAGAGATACAGGAACAGCAGGCTCATTGCTTAATGACCTCTCCTGCCCCCTGCTGTTCAACAGTGATCATATCCTAATATCTCGCTGCTGTAAATCAGATAGATGGATGGATGGATGGATGGATGGATGGATGGATGGATGGATGGATGGATGGATGGATGGATAGATAGATAGATAGATAGATAGATAGATAGATAGATAGATAGATAGATAGATAGATAGATAGATAGATAGATAGATAGATAGATAGATAGATAGATAGATCTAGTTTAGTTTTAGAGCAGTTTAGTTTTCCTGGCTGATTTATCTAAACATATCATTACCAGCTTTAGTTAATGCATTTAAAAAAAGAAATCATCATCTGTGCTGGTGTCTGGTCCTTCAGTACTAAAGACTGACAGTCTTGACCATTTGATCTGTTTCTTGGTCCTAATGCTCATATATAATGCATCAGCAACGGTGATTTTAGGAAGAACCATTTTGGCTCTCACTCATTAAAGGCCTACAATACTTAGTTCACCTGATGGACCCATCTTGATCAATAGTGGTGTAACTGGAGAGGAAGTTTATTGAATAAATACCTATTTTTCAGTTATATTGGCATTAGACCCTTGTTAGGTTTGTTTCTTCACTCAGTTGCTTCACATCTTATCTAAAATAATAGGAGATTCTATAAAGCCTTTTTGACTCCAGCTAATAAAACACTAGAAGAAGCCAGCCAGCTTTGTGTTTTTCAAAGTAAACCTTTTGAGCTTTGTGATCTTTAAAATGCTACAGTAACATCAGCAGTGTGTAAAGCAAACAATAGAGCAGAACAGAGTCGTGTAGCTTTTGTATGTGCAGTTTCTCTCTGCCACCAGTAGATGGCATCAACAGTTAAAAAGCAGAAGAGCAGTACAAACCAGACCATGCAGCTCTGCTCACTGACAACAGCTAGTCAGTGTGTGTGAGTATGTGTGTGTGTGTTCATGCAATGTCTTGACATTGTAATAGAAAAATTAGAGGTTGTTTACAAAATCCTTTCTACCTAAGGTTTAGAAAAGTCTTACATGTAGATACATATAACTGTATAGTAATTTTCCTTACTTATTTTCAAGGCTTTAATGTACTCGAACACAGACAGATGGCAGTAACGATATTCCTTTTCACTTCAGTGTGAAAGAGTCTGTGCGCATGAACTTGCCCTATCATAGTCTAAGAACCCGACAGCTCAACAAGACAAATTAGCCTAGATTTATAGGCTACTTTGCTAGTTTGTTACTACACATTAAATAAAATGAATGTCAAGTATTGACAATAATATAAAAAAAATGAAATGTTACGCATATATATGATAGAAGTTCAATCAAATCTTGTTTTTCACCTTTGCTACCTAACTGGTATTTCCCAGTCTTACAGTGTTTTCACTATGATACATTTTAACTGGTGCGTGGGTCTTTAAAAAGGCATTGACATTAAGAGTTTATAGGTTATCTTATTTAAAAGTGACATGCCCTTTGATCTTAAGCCACACACGATATACAAACTGTATAGCGTCCGTTATGGTGGTTAATATTGAAGCACATGCAGTATTGCACTACAAAATAATATCCAGGTGCTCCTCTGGCCCAGTGAGCACTGTTGGGTCAACTGTGAGGAAATAGAAACTGTATCATACCATCCACAAGGTCACCCCATCAATTCTGCATCAGAGCAAGAAGAAGACCACAGAGAGACCAACATTCACTTTAAAGGAGCTACATAGTTCAGTAACTGCCATGTGCAACACAGACAGCAGCTAGACGGGCTGGGAAACTTAAGATAAGATCCTGGTAGGTTGTCAAAGGTATCTGGAGCTGACTGCAGCTGCTGGGGGGCGTATGGGGGAGGATCCATAGAACGAATACGACGATCAAGGTGGTCCCACAGATGCTCAATAGGGTTCAGGTCTGGGGACTTAAGGGGCTCAGTACTTGGAAGTCTTGATCAGCTCTTCCAGACATTTCTAGCCATGTTCATGTCACATTATCTTACTGGAAGATTCCATCCATCCCAGGGATTCATACCCAGATCGGTTGAGAGTGGCTTCCACATGGATGAGTGGGCCCAGAGAATTACACAAAAACATTTCCCAGACCATAACACTAAAAAGGAAGTTTATATAGAATGCGTTACTTCATGTAGTGCTTCATTCTGTTGATCAGACTGAAGGCTTTTATAGAATTCAGACAGCGTACATTTCGAAGAACCAATGCTATCTGGTGTCTTTAAAGTTACAAAGCCAAATTATTATTAACAGAAAGTTATAACAGAAAGTTATTTTATATATATATATATATATATATATATATATATATATATATATATATATATATATATATATATATATATATATATAAAGCTGTGTGATTTCATCCACTTTTTGATGGTACATTTACATGACATTTGGCAAATGCTCTTATCCAGAGCAATTGCTTTTGTTTAGTCAGAGAATGTAATTCTAGTTAGTACAAAATCCAAACTACTCCTCAACTCCAACACCCCCAGAAACAAAGGCCAGTGCTAAGACTAAGAAAAACAACCAAAAATGTCCTTAAATGTTTCGGCAAATAATCTGATTCTGATGTGCGTTGGGAAACTTTATTGCTTCTACAAAAGTATTGAGGAGCAACACATATGCTGAAGTCAATAGCAATGGCGAGTTTGATTTACTCTTTAAAAATTATCAGTCAAACTGTTAAACTGTTAAAAAGTCCAATATGGACTTTTCCCCCAGCTGCAACTCTTTTGAGAAGATTTCCACAAAATTTTGGGGGCTGTCTGTAGAAATTTGTTTCTATTCAGTGAACAAAACATTTGTGTGGTCAGACAATGATGTTAAACAAGACGGCCTGGTTTACAGTAGACAATGCAATTCATCCCAAACGTATTCAGTGGGGTTAAGGTCAGGGCTCTGTGCCACTGAAAATCCTCCAAATCAAACTTATCAAACTTTGCTTTGTGAACACGGAACCAGTTCCTAAATTGTTGCCACAAGTTGAAGTATGACTGTGAAATAACATTATCCTTTACTGGAACTGAGGAGCCCAAACTATGAAAAACAGCCCCAGACCTTTATCCCTCCTCCACCAAACTGCTGGTAGTATGTATTCCAGTAGGTAGAGTTCTCCTGGCATTCATCAAACTCAGATTCATCTGAAGTTCTACAGAGTCCAGCAGAAGTGTGCTACACCACTCCAGTGTGCTACACCACTTCACCGTGCTACACCACTCCAGCGTGCTACACCAGCCCAGTGTGCTACACCACTTCACTGTGCTATACCACTCCACTGTGCTACACCACTCCAGTGTGCTACACCACTCTAGCGTGCTACACCACTCCACTGTGCTACACCACTCCAGTGTGCTACACCACTCTAGCGTGCTACACCACTCCACTGTGCTACACCACTCCATTGTGCTACACCACTCCACCGTGCTACACCACTCCATCGTGCTACACCCCTCCATCATGCTACACTACTTCACTGTGCTACACCACTCCAGCGTGCTACACCATCCCAGTGTGCTACACCACTTCACTGTGCTACATCACTCCAGCGTGCTACACCACCCCAGTGTGCTACACCACCCCAGTGTGCTACACCCATCCACTGTGCTATACCACTCCACTGTGCTACACCACTCCAGTGTGCTACACCACTCTAGCGTGCTACACCACTCCACTGTGCTACACCACTCCAGTGTGCTACACCACTCCATCGTGCTACACCACTCCACTATGCTACACCACTCCACCGTGCTACACCACTCCATCGTGCTACACCACTCCATCGTACTAAACCACCCCAGCCAACGCTTGGCCACAGAATTTTGTTTCATAAAACCCTTAAAAAATTATTTTGCTGAACTTGCATTTTTTATGTACTATGCGCTTTATTGATGCTGCACTGTCTGTTTGTTTACAGGTAAATTAATCTCATTTTGTCACATGCAAACACATTTCCCCATAACATATTGACATATGAAGTGTATGAAAACTACATGTTTTTTTATATGGAAAATGTCATATTTTGTAAGGAAAAGATTTGTGAAAGCTATTTACATTACAAAATAACACCCACATTTGAAATACATTTGAATACCTTTATTAATGCTATGTCATTTCCAGTTAGGTATACTAACTGCTGTAATCAATATGAAGCTCAGTATGATAAAAATCACTCACCGCTCACTTTACAGGAAATCATTACTTAGAGACAGCAAAATAATGATTTGCTCCAAGCAGACCCAGAATTTTAACATTTCTATTCTTATGTTACAACCCAATCATAATGTTCCTAAACTGGTTAGAAGAAAATGAATAGCATTACATTATCTACCTCTTGCACAGGCTGCATGTAGTCCTGATGTGATAAAATAACAGAAAACTAATGATTAGTTGTGTTCATATTGATTAAACATCTCCACACACATATAGGTTGTGGAATCGTATTGTTTGTGAATCAGTGAATTGCTTTAATATATAGCAGGAAAATAGTAATTTATTGAAGGTTGTTACGAACAGAACTACTCCAAATGCATGTTCCTTAGTTCTTAGTGTCAATAGTTCTTAAATCCCATGTTTAGGAAAGCATAGATCTGCTAGCTTAGTGAATGAGTTTCTTACCTTATTATGTGATACCAGCAAAAATCATTTGCCAATGTATACATAAAAGCACAAAAGTCATTCAGCTTGTCATAATCACCAAATTAATATTTATCCTATAAGCACAGTGATGCACTGAAGCTCATATCATAATTAAGCAGTAATTGATTTAAAATAACGGAACAGATTTTTACATTTAAGTAAAGTAGTGAAATAGTTTTCATTTCCATGTTTCATTTCTCCCGCTGGTTCAGAGCTCTACTAGAAATCATAACACTGCTGCTTGATAGTTTGTGAACCCTCATTTTGTAAATTTCTACATTAATGTGGCATAAAATACACTATACCGCCAAAAGTATTCACTTGTCTGCCTTCACACGCATATGAACTTGAGTGACGTCCCATTTTTAATCCATAGGGTTTACTATGATGTCGGCCCATCCTTTGCAGCTATAACTAGAGATGGAAGGATCGATCGGCTATGTATCGGTGATCGGCCAATATTTCTCCAATTTAGCTGATCCTGAGAGCCGAGCGATGGCGTTAATTTCTGTTTTTCCAGCTAGCGTTTCATCCAGGTAGAGTAGACATCCTTGAAACCCCCTCCATCCAGCTCCCTGCAATTCCTATCTGAACCACTAGGGGGGATACATACCCTTTTACTTTCAACAGACTAACTAAAGCAGCGGCGACGTCAGAACGGTTTACGGCGTTCACCGCTGTATCATGCGCTGATGGAAAAATGTGTCTCGTAGGAGAACCAAGACAAAGACATTAAACACTTTTAATCTGATACGACACTGCACACTGCTGAATACAGTGAGTATCAGCAAACAGCAGAGCTAGCACGCACAGCTAGCACAAAACAAACAACCCAGAACACCGTGCAGACCAGATCTGACCAGTACGAACTGACCAGTACGAACAGCAATTCAAGATCTACACTTAATGATTGCAGATTGTCATTTAAACCAGAGTCTTTTATTGACTGCAGTTTTGACTGCATTTATTTATTTAGCTTTTTTAGTTTTCAATTTAAGATCTACATTTAATGATTGCAGTATTGGGGATATTTGTTTGATTTACTTTTACTGTTTATTTACTGCTAATTTTGTTCAAAATATTTTGCTGTTTCACATGAGCTTGTTAAAAATGGTAATAAACCAGTTTAGACCATGTTTCATGACTTGCTTGCACTAATAACTACATGTAGCCCTGCCATGGCATATAGCCCCGCCCTCTATCGGTATCGGCTATCGGCCGATCGCGCTGAAAGGTGATCAGTGATCGGAATCTGCCTCAAAAACGCTGAACTCAGAAACTCTGCAAAATAGTCCCAGTTCATGATACGGCCACCACTGTATTTTAAAGTTGGGATGTGGTTCTTATGTTTAAATGCCATGTTTGTTTCTTATTAAAATCATAATAAATTTTTGCGTTCTGCGTCCACATAAAACTATTTTAGTAATCTTTTGGCTCCTCCAGGCAATCTTTATAATATATTTGTAATATCGTCCATAATTATCGGCTCTCTCTGTTAAGATCGGAAATAAAGGTGTCAAAATGGTCTTTGTTGATCTCATATTGAAACTTCTTGTTTTAGCCAAAATATTCAGTGATATTGAAACATCATAAAAATTAAAAAGTGATCTGTAAAGAGTAAATTCTTCTGCCTGCAACAATGTTAACTGATTAAGTTTGCTGATGCTACAAGTGTAGAAAAGCAAAACGTCTTTACAAAATTGCCACTGTAGATAAAAAGTATCTTAATATATAATCTGGTGCCACTGAAGGCTAATGCCAGCAATCGATTTAACCAGTATGTAACCTGTATGTAAAATGCATTGTATTGCTCTTATGCTTCTTTCTAGACAGGAGCACTGGTTGGTATTGCTAGGTATTGCACTTAAATTGCATTTAACTCTTTATTTTTCTTCCAGGTATCAGCAGTTTTCGGCAGTGTTTGAGCTTCAGGGTGGTTTTGAGTTGGACCTGTTTGATTAAACACAAAGCCATAAATGCTCAGATATTTTATATTACGTGACATATCGTCTAAATATGGATTTTTATCATACAAATAATTAGTTACATGGCATCAAGTTTTTCTGAAGTGATCATTGTCCCTTACAGTTCTACAGTTGTATTTTCCATTTAACTGTCTATTGTTTAGAGTTCTTTGGCCTCTTTTCCACTGCAGGGCTGAACAATTCTTGCTGACTGTACCGGTACGGGTGCCATTTTCTTTTTGCAATTTAAATTTTTACAGACAATATCTACACAACATGTACATTTGTGTAATAATACCTAGAACACATGAGTAAAGAGTAAGATATTAAGTGAGTGAAATAATGCATGAGTGAGATAGTGAGTGAAAGAAATAAAGAGTGAGATAATGAATGAGTGAGATAATGAATATGTGAGATAATTAATAAGTGAGAGAGATAAAGAGTAAGATAATGAGTAAGTGAGATAATGAGTGAGGGGGATGAGTAAAATAATGTGTAAGTGAGATAATAAGTAAGAGAGATAAAGCGTAAGTGAGATAATGAGTGAATGAGATAGTAAGTGAGATAATGAGTGAGTGAGATAATGAGTAAGAGAGAAAAAGAGTAAGATAATGAATGAGTGAGATAATGAGTGAGAAATAAAGAGTAAGTGAGATAATGAGTTGCTGAGATAAACAGTAAGGTAATGAGTAAATTAGATAATTAGTGAGTGAGATAATGAGTAAGAGAGATAAAGAGTATGTGAGATAATGAATGAGATAAGGACTAAGTGAGATAATGAGTTGGTGAGATGAACAGTGAGATAATAAGTAAGAGAGAGAAGACGTAAGATAAACAGTGAGATAATGAGTGAGTGACATAAAGAGTAAGATAGTGAGTGAGTGAGATAATGAGTAAGTGAGATAATGAGTGAGTGACAATGAGTAAGTGAGATGAGTGAGTGAAATTATGAGTAAGTGAGATAATGAGTGAGTGAGATAAAGAGTGAGATATTGAGTAAGTGAGATAATGAATGAGATATTGAGTAAGTGAGATAATGAGTGAGTGAGATAAAGAGTGAGATATTGAGTAAGTGAGATAATGAATGAGATATTGAGTGAGATAATGAGTGAGTGAGATAAAGAGTGAGATATTGAGTAAGTGAGATAATGAATGAGATATTGAGTAAGTGAGATAATGAATGAGTGTGATAAAGAGTGAGATATTGAGTAAGATAATGAGTGAATTCAAACAGGAGGCTCAAATTTAGTACATTTTCACATTCAAACAGAAAGCAGACCCATCCCGCATGTCCTTTACCGCCCTGTCATAATAAAAATTACAGGATGGGATATTTTATCCTAAAAAGGATGCAGTTTTCCATGTGAATCAAGTTTGTGGCCTAGCACACAGTCATTCAGTTTGAAATATAATTTTCTTTACATCAATGCTGTAAAAATTTAAGTTCAGTATCTCACATGGTGGTATGTTTGGGTTGAGCTTTATGGATTCTGCCAAATTATATAAAGCAACAAACAAACAAAGGAATATCAGAACTTGCCTTTGTTCCTACCTGCTCCAAATTCTCAAATGAAGTCATTCTGTGATGTCATATAAAGCAAAACTGAATTATTTGTAGACAAACCTGTCTATAAAGTGTGATGGGATGATAAATCAACCATGAGCAACACACAAAAATGTATTTTTTATTCTGAGTATATTCTGAGTTTTTCTGCATTAATTAGTCATAAACATGATCTGTTCTAAATCTACAAGTTCCAAGTATAGACAAACACAGTTTGCTTAACCTAATACCACATAAACGATTATAATATTTCATGTCTATATTTTCACATCCATTAAACATTCACAGTGCTGGTGCAAAAAGTAAGTGAACCCTTATGCTAATTCAACAAAAGCTAATTAGAGTCAGGAGTTAGTAAACCTGGAGTCAAACCTTTTGAGTTTGCTATTCACAAGAAGTATCTGCTGATGAGAACCATGCCTCGTAAAAAAGAAATTTCTCCATGACTTTAGATATTAACCAGTCCACAGTTAGACACATTGTAACAGCTAAAGGTTCAAGGGAATCATTGGAACTGGTAAATATCTCTGTTCATGAGTCTACCATATGCAAATCATTAAACAGACATGGTGTCCACAGCAGGACACCACGGAGAAAGCCACTGCTTTCCAAAAAAACATCACTGCACGGCTGAAGTTTGCCTCAACACTCCACAACGCTACCGGGAAAAAAGAAAATCCGCCTTTCAGAGTGGCCCAGTCAAGAGTCCAGACCTGAATCCAATAGAGATGCTGTGGAATGACCTTAAGAGAGCTGTTCACACCAGAAAATGGCTGAGCTGAAGCAGTTCTGTAAGGAAGAATGGTCCAAAATTCCTCCTGAATGTTGTGCAGGTCTGATCAGCAGCTACCAGAAACGCTTGTTGGAGGTTATTGCTGCCAAGGAGGCTCAACCAGTTATTAAATCCAAGGGTTCACTTGTTTTTTCCACTAGCACTGTGATTGTTTAATGGATGTGTCCAATACATACATGAAATATTATAATTGTTTGTGTGGTATTAGCTTAAGAACATTGAGTTTGTCTATACTTGGCACGTTTTATGACCAATGAATGCAGAAAACCAGATCATTTCAAAGAGTTCACATACTTTTTCTTGCCACTGTATATAAACCTGAAAATAATAATATAATTATAAACCTGAAAATAATACTATAAATATAAACCTGAAAATTATATAGGTTTAGTACATATAATAATAACATATAATAGCAACATTTCTTCAGTGATATTTTAGATGTAAATTCTGAGTACACATTTCCACACATGTTTATGACACGGTTAGCTAACTATGCTTAGGCCCAGAGTACTGTTTGGAAGTTTGACAGAATTAAACAGCTTTTCGCTGATTGGTTCTATGCTTATGTCTGTATTGTGCTACTACAACTTTCAATCCAACACTCTTAAGTCCAGCTTCTAAAACCAGTTTCTAAATGTTGAACAGCATTGCTGCGCAGAAAAGAACAGCTGGTTAGCATTAGCTTAGCTAGACAGCATGCTGCCAGCTCTGCCTAGCACAGAACAGGTTTGATTCTGAGTAACAGAAGCTTTACTGACGCAACTTTAGATGCTAATGGCTCAGCTCTGAGGAAATTAAGCCGATCGACTGATGTTAAGACAGAAACCTGAAATAATCCTGTCCTCTAGTGTTTGGGGCTGTAGCCTCCTGGCTAATCTAAAGAAAGTGGACTAAAGGGGCACCCCAATATAGGTCTGATTTTCAAATAATACCTATTTAGAGAATAAAGAAACTGAGAGCACACTAAGACACTGGATTGACAGTGTTGGAGTGACAGATGGAATCAGACGTGTTTTGTGGTGGGTGCTGTGTGTAGCTATTAGCCTGTTAGCAGTTAGAGGAGAAGCAGTTTTGTGTAGTTTCACTTGGTTCTAATTTAGTGGTCTAGTGGTCTCATTTGGTTTGACTGTGGAAAAGAACCCTTTGTTTGCTCTCCTGTTCAGTACACAGTGTTTTGTACAGAATATCATCTACTGTCTGTATCTATTGTGTATATTAATGACGGCGTCCTCCTGTCTGATACTTCTCTGTGTTAAATGAGCATCACGTTCCAAAGGAGCCATATTTTGTGCAACACACTGATACTAAAAATGATGATCTATTATTTGACTTTGATTTGTTAGCTTTTTTGGAAATGTAAAATGATATAATTAAAAGTATTCAAAACAACTGAACTCACTCACCTGATTGGCAGCCACAGATGAATGAGATGGTGTCCATCACCAATAAAACTGTCCATGTTTAGACTTAATCTTCATTCCAGAAAAGCTCATGTAGTGTCTGCAGAAACTGCTGAAGACAAATGGATTCCAGCATGTCTGTAAAGGTTTTCTGAACTGATGTACAGCACACTTAGGTCCAAAGCATAAAGTCTGTTAAAGGTTGATTTGGTTGGAAAGGAAGGGTTAATGTCACAATGATAGAAATTGGATAATGCACTTAGTTAAATACTGAAGTCTTACCTTAACAAAAACAGGACTTAATAACATCTGCTTTTTGTAGCACAAAGATATAGGTGTACAGTTACTTCTTTGGTTTACTTTTGATTACATAATGTGATTACACAGTAATTTACCGTAAACCCATGTGAAATAATTTATCAGCCTTTTATTATTAACATTTTCTAAATGTAAAATAACAGAATAAAAGTAAGGTAATGTGACAAAAACAGCAGTGAAGGAATTTAAAACAGGATGCAAAGGGACATTGGGAAAAAATGTATACTGCTATTGTCCTCCTTACGGCCCTAATATGGCACTGGCTTTAGGATGCAGTGTCAAAAATTGTTATAACAGACAAATGGCATTCAAGATGCAATCAGAGAGACAAAAATCCAAAGTATGTTGTTATGCAATTTCAACAAAAACATATCCAACAGGTACATAAAGAAAGTAAGTAAGTAAAGAAAGTCTTTTTGAGTGTGTGAGTGAGTGACATTAAGTTCTATTAGGTAAAAGAGCTGATCATACTGGATTTGCTGACACAAGCTTAACATCATATTAGTAGATCTAAAGCAGAGCTTTCTATAGTCCTTGGCTATATACTGGCTTTTGATTTCTTTTTATTATTTTTTTTTTCATCACTTATCTTTACATTTACCTGCTATAATTAATTTATAGGTATTTATTATGACAATGTTTTAAGTTCACGGTTACCCATTCAACCCGTATTGCTAAATAAATTTATCTCTGAAATGTCCCTAATCTTGGCCCTAATCTAAACCCTAACACAAAACCTAATCCTTACCCTGAACCTAAACCTAAAAATGATACCAATACTAATTTTAACCATAACAGTGTTGAGACAGTCAACCAACAATTAATCTGTATATGATACATATAATCAGTTTACTCTACATTTAATCTTGAATCACTTTAAAGGTTTCAGGTACACTGATGCAACTACAGTGAGA
>CM038702.1:32527693-32595193 GCA_021613375.1 Megaleporinus macrocephalus | reverse complement strand
GGACGTTGGAGCGCGAGATGTTGATGTGTCCGTTTCTCCAGCGGGCTTCCACTCAGCGGGGACGGGGGAAGGAGACACCCCGCTTCAACTCTTCTCCTTGCCGGAGTGTGGCTGTGGGGTATGTGAGCAGCGTTTATAAGCCTCTATATAGACGAGCTATAACGCGTACGGCTTGATTTGCGCGCGTTAGAAAAATTGCATCTGGCCCGCTCACTGACGTCGAAAAGGGTCTCGGTCAGCATCGCGGGCTCGTGATTTCTCCGAATAGTCCAGGCGCTGTGGCGAAAAGTCGATCCGCGTGTGTTAAATGCTGACTCGTGACTGAATTTGTGGCTTTAACTTGGTGAGGTGGAACAGGCTCCATGCGCAAAGCCCTTTGGGTATGTGGATGGAGACGGACGAGATCTCAAATCGAGCGACGCTATATTCATCAGTTGTGTTGATTGTTTTGGGATTTCAGCGAAACAAGAAGGTGTAAAGAGAGTGGAATGATAAGACAGGCGTGTGTATGTTCATGCACCGTGACATGAAGCTCAAGCAGCAGCAGCAGCAGCAGCACGCCGCGGGAAGAAGATCGCAGGAGCGTTAGCAACAAGTACCGAGAGGATCTGCGATTTATACGGGCAGATTCAGAGGCAGTGCACGCACACAAACAAATGTAGGGGACAGAAATACAGTGGACAACACACACACACACATGATATATATATATATATATATATATATATATATATATATATATATATATATATATAGTGTCACAAACCGTGTGCATGATGTTGAATAAATATAGAGAAGTCATCATTCCTGAATGTGACTTGAATGATTTTCTTTTTTGAAGAACAAAATGCTGACGTGAACTGAACTGTTGCCACATACGTTTTACGTTGGCCACATCATGAGGACTTCTATAAGCGTGCTTTAAATGATCAACAGCACCTCTGATTCCTGCTCCATGAGAAGCCCTCAGCGCAGGGCGTTCACCGCGGTGGGTGGAGCGGCTGCTTTCAGCACCAAGGACAGCGCTCAGCACCACCAGCACCGCGGACAGCTCCACGGCCAGTTCCCCTGCCATCCCACACCACTCTACACACCCCGGCGGGAGCCACACCACAGCCCCGGTGGGAACCACACCACAGTCTCCAGCTCTGGCGGCTTTTAGGAAAGTCAGTCTGAAAGTCAGTCAGAAGTGGATGGACAGACTGCACACATTTCATGGCGATTAAAAAAATCACTCACTAATAAATATTTTTCCCGGCATGTGAAAACGATTGAAGGCCACGACAATGTCCGTGGTTGATATGGAAGACAAAAGAAATGGGCTGTAAAGAGCGCCGATGGCCGAGGCGCGTAGAGGAGAAGGGAGGGGATTTTACACACATGACGCACTTGATGAGGTGAGCTGAACTCATGCCTACGTCTACAGAAGGCCTGTGTGAGACCGGGGGCCGCTCAGGGCTCGAAATGAGGAACGCCTTTCACAGGAATAGCTGAACAAAAGCGCCGAGCGCTGTTCCACTTCAACTGACGACTTCTTTCTTTCCTGACCTTCACTACACAAATCCACACGAATCACGAGCACGTTCGACATTTCAGCCAAAAAGAAAACACTGAAGACGAAGCCCATCCATAAGACCCCTCCCACCCTCGCCACTGGACCGAACCTGTAGGAAAGCCTCGTCCTTAAACATGGCGTGTGTTCGTGACCTACGTCTACATAACTTGTCTTACACTCAGCAGCGCAGCGGCCTGTATGGTGCCTGTAGCTGGTCCAATAAACAAGCCTTCAATACAAAAACCAACAATTCAGTCACTTCTAGCACGACTGACGAAGCTCTTGCGTCATAAGCTACAAAAAACCAAGTCTGTCTCTCTCTCTGTCCCTCTCTCTCTTAGTCTCTCTCTCTCTGTCTCTCTGTCTCTCTTTCTCTCTCGCTCTCTCTCTCTTTGTCTCAGTCTCTCTCTCTTTTTCTTTGTCTCTCTGTCTCTTTGCCTCTCTCTTTCTGTCTCTCTTTCACTTTGTCTCTCTCTCTCTCTTTCTTTCTCTCTGTCTCTCTCTCTCGCTCTCTCTTTGTCTCTGTCTCTGTCTCTCTCTCTCTCTCTCTCTCTCTCTGTCTCTCTTTCTCTTTCTCTCTGTCTCTCTTTCTCTGTCTTTCTGTCTCTCTTTCTCTCTCTCTCTCTTTCTCTCTCTCTCTCTCTCTCTCTCTCTCTCTCTCTCTCTCTCTCTCACACACACACACACACACACACACACACACACACACACACACAGGTGCTTACACTGTAAATTAAAAATTCATTCATAGTACATCAATACCAGTAGTTCTGTTGTCTATTAATAGAATGATGCTCTAATAATCAATAGCTTCGTCGCTCTTTCAACACCAACTGTGTTTCCACTCGCTGGGATTCTCTTAGTATGATGGATGTGATATTCATATGAGACACTCTTAACAATACAGCTTCCTAAAAGAGTTCTTATGAGAATGTTCTACACCAGCTTAAGCATATTTCTTCTAGAACCATATGGCCAAGCCAGGAGCCATTTAGGAACCTTTATTTTTAAGAGTATTGCTAAAATTATGTTCATGTGTGCCTATCTATCTATCTATCTATCTATCTATCTATCTATCTATCTATCTATCTATCTATCTATCTATCTATCTATCTATCTATCTATTTATCTATCTATCTATCTATCTGTTTGTCTGTCTGTCTGTCTGTCTGTCTGTCTGTCTATCTATCTATCTATCTATCTATCTATCTATCTATCTATCTATCTATCTATCTGTTTGTCTGTCTGTCTGTCTATCTATCTATCTATCTATCTATCTATCTATCTATCTATCTATCTATCTATCTATCTATCTAATTCTCTTTCTCTCTCTCTTTAGATGGGTGAAATCCAAGTCCCTCTTTGTCCTTTTCAGGTCTTTTTGCGGTCTGGGCTTGCTGTTCCTTGAACCTGTAGCCAGGAAGCCCTTACCCCAAAAAGTATCTGCAGAGGGCCATAACATCCTAACAGATTTCCTCATGTGTGCTCAGTAACATTCTGGCCATTTTTACTGTGATCAAACAAGTGAAACACTGAACTGAATTGAAATAAACAACCAACAGTTTAAACGAAAGTCCCTCGTCATTCTCACAGCTTGAATTCGTTCTCTGTCAGAGGTGTGAAATATTGACAACAGGTCTTATTTTACTATCATATTGGCCAAATATGCACAGACAGGTACTGTGAACGTACTCAAGGCATTCAGTTTTATCGACAGCTCCTCCAGAATGCTTCCTCTGTTTTATGACTAGTATAGAAAACACACACAAATCAGGGGAGTATAGCAGAAAACGTGTAAACTCTATCTAATCTCACTAATACGTTTAATTATGAAACTCAGCAGTAAATTTCCACTCACATTCCTTGTGGTGACGTTTCTAGTCTTCCAGTCTTCTAGTGGCAGTGACAATAGCAATTATAGGAAAAGTGCATACAAAGGTAAGGCAGGTGTCAAAAAGAAAAGTAGGTTTACAAAATCACAGGATGTGCAGATTAACTGGTTATATCGTTATTACGCATCTCTAAAATGTATCATTTCACATCCAACCACAGTGGATAACTTTCTTTACACCTCAACTAATTCACTATATGATGTATATAAAAAAACAAATAAAATGTGAAATATTTCCCAACATCAGCCTAATAATAAATTTCAGTGGGTTTTACAATAGCAGCGTTAACTATACATACTACTCAAGTGATTCTAAATCCACCACTGAATCATATTCAGTAGCACTGCAACTACAAAATCTGTTGTAGTTCAGCTGTGGAAAAAAACACCCAGTGTGTAAAATGTGTACACCATTTCCAGATGAATAAATACATTACACCACTCTTCACATTACACCACACTCAAGTAGCCGAATTATGATGATATACTTTTATTCATGTTTATATAATATGTATATAATGTACACATCAAAGATGAGTACATTTAATACATCAACGTTTTTGGTTTCTTGAAACTGCAAACGTATACCCTTTAAACTAACAGACTCTATGCTATTCCAAACTTTATTATCTATAGACATTCCTCCTGTATGCAGCTACGTGAAAAAGACGTAAACAGTTCCATTTTGGGCCTTTGTTACAGTTTTATGTTATGTAAGCTCAGTCTCCATCCAAATCCACAGGCTTCTAGGTATTGTACACACATGCCTGGAGCAGTCAACCTTATAGCTTCCTGCCTTTTCAATGGGATACCAGCCGAGTGCTTCGGTCAGGTGACACTCGTGTCCGCAGGCTTTCCTCCATGTGCTAATGCACTACAGCTCATGCATGTCCATCTGCTGTAAAACTGAAAAAAAAAATTCATGTTCATTCAAATGAAGGAGAGAACCACTACAGTCTACAAACCTGTCCTACAGACTCTGGCTAACACAGTAAGCCAGATCACTGAGCATACATATTCCCTTAAGGATGTATGCGAATGTAATCAAATTTACTCAGGTCAGTCCAAAGTCTAAGATAGGGTGTTTAACTGGCCTTTATGTTTAGATTTTATGTGTTGTGGGAGGTGGGATGGGGTGGGTTGGTGGTGAGTCCCTTTGAATTATGAACTAAGAACATGGCACACAATTTATGTGTCACCATGTAGCCTTGGGAAATAGAACAGCGCTTAGTTGATGTCATCAGTAAGGGAGGCGCCATGGCACCGGCATTTTTTTGGGCCTCCATGTTGCCACTGATCCAATGTTAAAGGTGAAGCGCAACAGAACGAAAGCTGTTCACGTAGTCGTTAGAGGATTTATTCTCATGTGATTTCCTTCTTTTCTTGATAGACACACCAGTGCGCATGCAACTACACATATGCAACTAAGATTTTCAAAGCAAATCCTGAAATCAATCTATGTTGCTGGGACAGGAGGCTTCTGTAGTGATCCCTTACACTGTAGGCCTATTATGTTTATTGTACTGTTACATATACAGTATTATATCTACTGCTGTTTATTTAGTCAAAGAGTGATACAGAGAAAAGACAGTATGATGAGTCTTTATACTTTAAGGGCTTAAAATGAAACAATCCATTGATTTCAGATATTATAATGAGTATCAAAATAAGCATTCAAGTAAGTGTTAAAACTAAAAATGCCTTGCAAAAGTCAAAGATCATCCTTCATTGTTATATTTCTACTAAAAATAGTCAGTAAGTACAAGTTGTTTATTTTTAATGGGAGATATTTCAGTGACAATTGATCCTGAAAGCCCACTGAAGGTGCTTCATGAAGTTTATCTTTCTTTAGTTTAACTACATTTCAAATTATCAGTTAAATGAGTCTTAAGTGTTTCTATTTCGAAACCTTGATCTAACCTTAACCTTGACCTAGTCTGGTACTATCCATAACCCTAACTCTGTTGAGAATCAACTGACTTTCACTAAATCATTTGCTAATCATTTGAAACTGTGTGGACTATGTGAATAAAATACGACTGATATTTCTGAGGAGATTACAGATAAAGTAGTTCTGCTGCGTGCAGAAAAGGAAAGTCAAAGGAAAAAAAGCTAAATTGAAGGAAAATTATTAAAAGTTATAAAGTAAATGGGACTCCTAACAGCCATGCAAGAACTTGTAGCCCATCAGCACTGTCCCTGTCAGATAGGCTTCACCCTTGCTTCTGTAAAGATCTGGAAAAAGTCCACAGGTGTTTCTGTCCATCCTTTCACTGTGAGAAGACAACTCAGTGCTATGCGACTGCAAGGATGTGTAGCTTATAAGACATCAATACTGGAAAAAGAAAAGACAGAAAAAGAAATAACTCTCAGTATAATGGACTGATGGAGTCCAAACCTAAGCATAACTGAATGTGTTTGGATTATGTGGGTCATTAGAAACAGAAAATGTCATCAACTTCTAAGACTGAACCTTGGAGGTGTGGAAAAGTATCCCTGCAGATTTCTCTGACAAACAGAAAGCAAGTCTCCTGAAAAGAAAGGAAGCTAGAATTGAAACTAAATACTGGGTTTTGTAGTTGCATCTGTGAGATTTGAGTCACATTTAAAAAAATATCTTCACTGAGTAAAAAAAAGTAGTAAACCTATCAGGAAAAAACAAAAACGTTAGTTAATATAGGAACATTATTTATAAGGGATTTTAGGGCACTTGTGTTAATCCACTCATCATAAAATGTTTGCATGATGTAAAGCACAGCTGCAGTGTTCAAATGATGGAGACATAAAAACAAATACATCTTTCTTTTTTTGTACAGGGACAGTATGTTTTCTGTTTTCTTCACTGGGAATAACATACTTAATGGACATTTTGACTGTAAGTTAAATAGAAGGATAATATCTGATTTTAGACAGTACTGTATTAGAATAAGACATGAGAACATATTCAAATCGACACTGTTCACCAGTTCAAAAAACAGTTTAGTACAGATTTAGATGGTGACGGAATAGAATTAGCATTTACCTGGTGTTAACATTTGATTCAAAAGAGCTTCATCAGAAAACATCTATTTGAAAATGATTTTAAGCTGTGAATTGGTTGATCATTGATTGGCAATTCAGTTTTACACCAAGCAATTGGGGATGAATTAGCACCACTAAAGTATCTATCTATCTATTTAGCTCTATCACTAAAATTGGTGGTTTGCCACCTAAATCAAGCACAGTGAAAATTGCTAACTGCCCATAACTGAAGTGACACCCAGCATACCATTTAGCCTCAGCTTGTAAACTTAATTCTAAAACAATGCTTCAGTGCCACTCGGAAAGAAGCATGAATAAAGAGTAAACACAGTGATTGCAATGTGTAGATGCATTTGCTCTATGACTGGTATTTATTTCTCTTTAAAGACTGTAATGTTTTATTAATGGCAATACAGTAAGTAGTCACACCACTCACATTTGTATGTTCAGTATATTTAAAAGTAATCAAATAAATCCGAATTGCATTTCACAATCATTGTGAAACTTAAACCAAGTCAAATCCTATCATTGTGAGATCAAAGACTTTTAGTCCTAATGTTTTGTTCAGGTTAGTCAAAAGAAGGTAGGCATTAGAGATGTTAACTGGTCAAAATGTCAACCCTATCTGACTGCAAAAACAAAAAATGTGGATACTCTGTTAACCACACAATCCCATTAATCAAGTGAGAAGCTTTAATTTTGGAAAAAAAACGGGGCATCTGTTCTTTTTTAGCATCTTCATTATTTCTTCTGCCAGCTGTTTGTTCCCACCTATTTTAACCCTGAGCTGCTGGATCCTCCTACAGGTCAAGCTCAGAACTGCACCCAACACAGCTTTCTCACTAGCTCACTTTGAAGCCCTAAAGACAAAGGGAAAGTCTAATCAGTTCCATGTGGCCTCATATACAGTGCAGGAACAGGGTATTATGCTATAAAGATAAATAGTGCTGAAAAAAGAAAGTGTTACATCTACTTAAAAATAAGGCAGCACTGTTGGTTGAACTTCTCGTATTTAACTACAACCAAGTCCTACCTCTCAGTTTAGCTTATTAAAAAAACAAGGAAAAAGTTTGTACACACCACTTTGTGCTGGCTGCAGTTTTATTCATTTTCTTAAGGAATTCTAGAGTAGGGCCCAAATTTTAGAAAAAAGCAAAAGCAGCTTTTACTGAAGATTCAGGCAAATATTTATTAATGATCTGTGTTACATTACAGTATTCAAAGACTTCTTCTTTTAAGAACTAGTGTTAATTCAAACTAAAATGAGCATTTTAAAGTCTTGTTAGTTTATATTTCAGATTTTATTCACCACAATTATTATAATTCATTATCATTACAATAATGAATTAAAAGATAGAATTCTTGTTTTCCCTTTATCTTCCAAAATGTAATGACTCTTTCCATTTCTAAAGTGTAGTTTTGTTTACATCAGTGTGCACACACAATTAAGATAAATAAATAGCCCCCACCCCATGTATCAGCTGGTTTAAAGGTCCTGATGCAACATTACACTTGGAACCACATGAAAAATGTCACATTCGCTTGGACTATATATTGATGCAACCTTATTCAGCTGGATATTTTACTATAGCAGTACAACTGAATAGGTAAAGAATAAAAACAATAATTGTTTAACTCTCGTCACACTGCTTTACATTCAATAAATCTAATGCAATGAACTAAATACAGTGAGTAATAAACAGCTCAAAAAATGTGAAGCATAAATGACATTAATTTAATTTGCTACAAAAAGAAATATATTTGAATGTTTACATCATTCAGACTTACTTCAGTACAACCCCAATTCCAAAAACAGTTGAGATGTTGTGTAAATTGTAAACAAATGTAAATAAAACAGAATGCAATGACTTTTGGCTTATATTTTATTCACAACAGAACATATCAGATGTTAAAAGTGAGACACTGTAACATTTCATAAAAACTATTAATTCATATAGAACTTGATGGCAGTAACGTATCTCAAAAACAAGGACGGGGCAACAAAAAAAGGCTGGAAAAGTAAGTAGTACTAATAAAAAACAGCTGAAAAGTCACATAACTGTGTGTAAAATGAGTATTGTAGGGAGGCAGAGTCTCTCAAAAGCAAAGAAGGACAGATATTCACCAATCTGTGAAAAAAAAATGCAGAAAAAAAACTTTCTTAATGGAAAAGTATGAAGACTTTGGATATCCCACCACATGCAGTACATAATATCATCAAAAGATTGAAAGGATCTGGAGAAATCCCTGTGCGCAAGGGACAAGGCCACTGGTCAACACTGGATGCTTGTGATCTTCGGGCCCCCAGGCAGCAGTGCATAAAAACAGACGTGATTTTGTACTGGAAATCACTGTAAGGGCTCAGGAACCCTACCAAGAAACCATTATCAGGTTTCAGTGTAATCCACAAATGCAAGTTAAAGCTATATTGTGCAAAGAGGAATCCATATGTTAACACAATCTAGAAACGGCAGCATCTTCTCCGGGTCAGATCTCATTTTGGAGGAAAATGAAAAACTTTTCTGTGGTCAGATTAATCAAAATTTAAAATTCTTTCTGGAAACCAGAGATGTCATGTTCTGCAGACTCAAGAAGAAAGAGAGGGATTTCCATTGCACAGTTCAAAGCCTGCATCTCTGATGGTGTGGGGTTGCAGTAATGTCTATGGCGTGGGCAGCTTACACATCTGGAAAGGCAATCAATGCTGAACGTTAAATATAGGTTTTAAAAGAACATATGCAGGCAGCGTCTCCTTTAGGAAATTCTTTCATATTTTAGGAAGACAATGTTAAACAACATACTGCATCCACAGCAACAGCATGGCTTTGCAGAAGAGTCCAGTGCTTAACTGGCCTGCCTGCAGTCCAGACCTTTCACCAACAGAAAATATTTGGCGCATGCATCATGAAACAAAATATCAGGCAAAGAAAATCCAGCACTGCTGAGCGGCTGCAATCCTACATCAGACAAGAATGGGACAACATACCTCTCCATAAACAGACTTGTTCCAAAAGAGCAGATGTTACACAATAGTAGATAGATAGACAGATAGATGAATACATTATTGATCCCAGAGGGAAATTTAAGAATAAGAACCCTGTCCCAAATTTCTTAATCTGCGTTTAAGTTCTTAATGAATTAATATTTTTCATGAAATGGTAAAATGTCTCTGTGTTCTTTGTTTAATTGTGAACAAAATTTCAAATCCTTGCATTCTGTTTTTATTTACATTTATTAACATTTTCTACAGCGTCCCAACTTATATGAGAAAATGTGATGCAAAGGTATAGAACTCCATATTTACTGTCTAGGAAGCTCTGTGTGTTTTATAAGCATACAGAAACAAAACAAACTTGAGTTATTTAAAAAAGTAATAGTCATGTATACCAGCATCAAGCCTAGCAGCTGCCTTTGATTCATGCCTTTAGATCTGGGGTGCCCAAACTTTTTTCAGAGGGCTCCAGACTGGATAATATCAAAGTACTTAAGGGTCTCTTTTTCCAAAAGTATTATTAATAAATTATATATAACACTGCATTCAAAATATAGATAACCACCAATGTACAGAATAATGAATAATTATTTAACTAATGAATTCAATCAACAGAACATCAACAGAGTAAACAATGTTACAACGTACTGCAAACTGTGTCGGAACATGTGCTGAGCAACAAGTATCTTCAATTTTTCTCATGTAGACTGTATATCACTCAGTTACTATGCATTACCAAACTTATGGAACTCATTAAGTCCTATATTTCTTAAGACACATAACCTCTCTCTCTCTCTCTCTCTCTCCCTCTCTCTCTCTTTCTCTATCTCTCTCTATATATATGACTGATGGGCAAATGACATTGACCACTTTAGTTAAGCATCCTTTCACAAACTCACCATCAGAGTAAGATATGGAAAACCTTTCTCTGATGGTGAGTTTCTCTGCAGTAGCACAGACGTGGTGGTGGTCTGTTGGTTATTGTGTGTTGTGCTGGTATAAGTGGATCAGACACAGCAGTGCTGCTGGAGTTTTTAAACATCTGAGCGATTAGCGTAGCCACCTCATAACCCGCTCTGGTCAGGTTCTCCTGTATCCTGAAGAACAGTTGCTGCTGTGAGACCAGGTTTCTCTGCCCTCTCGACCCCTGAATATTTAATATAATGTCCATGCTTTGTTTCATAATGTCTCTTGATATATAATTCCTTCATTACCGCAATAAGAGCATAAGAGACACACATTTGCAGCACCTATCTATAGAAAAATATTCTGACGTCCATCTCTCGCCATCTCTGTCCGTAAGTAGCTTTCTCACTGAAAGCACCACCAGCGCCTGCCTGATTCGCTGTTGCAGAGCCGCAGTCAACACTGCCGCAGCAGGTTTAGAAGCAACTGTAGGGTCTCCCCATCCAGACACAAGTGAATTGTAGTGATTGCCAGTGTACAGTTGCAGTGCCATGTGACGACCTGCAGATGTGAGGAGCAAGGCTCCCAGGCAGACCTGCTGTAGAGGTCGAATGAGCACCAGCTCCCCCTCACTCGGGCTCGTTTTTCCTTTCCATACGCCCTTGAATTTGTTGATGGGGGTTCTATTTCACTTCTGACACCAGTGTGGAAAAGGCAAAAAAGAAGACGTGGGAAATAAGAAGAATCTCTTATTTGCGGTTGAAGACATTTGGGCCTTGGGTTTTGTAGCTTGTTGGTCTCTCCAAAATAGCTCAACCTAAGTTTGTAGCTGTGTGTAAAAGTTTTACGTCTTAAAAGGGGCAGAAAAACCCTCTGTTTAACTTCAGCTTTTCCAAAATGGAAATCATCCTCTACAGTGTCACAGTTTGCTCTTTTGAAAGAATAAAGATAGTGATAGTAGTATAACCCCCTTTTTATTTCAATTTGCGCAAGGCACTGTACAATTCAAAATAAATTGTGTGTTGTGTATAGCATTGACACAAAAAATCGGATAATTGTCTATGAATGATTCGTTAAATAATTATTTTTTAAATTATTTTTGTATTTTTGTTGTTCCAAGCAGGGGTCTTAAAACAGTTTGAAATGCTGGTAATTATGTATTAGATTTAGTTTGCACCATTCAGAAAGACTTGCGCTTCTGATGTTCCTGTATACAATAATGTAGATTTCTTATTGTAGTGTATAACTGACACAAACAGCATGTGCTTATATTACATACAACTTTATGATAAAGTTTTGTCATTTAAAGTTCAACTTCTTTCAAAGTAGGTTACCCTCTTGTCATCACACAATATACAAGTACAAAGTAAGGCCTGTGAGTAACTTTCCAATGCAAAATAAAGAGCTCATGTATTTTGCCAACTTATCCTCTCCCAATTGAACATGATTCAAATCTTGAGTAGTGCATATGTAAGCACTGTCTTCACCAATCACAAGACTGGCAACACACCTTTAACAAAACAAGTGTCACCTTCTTTCTATTCAAGTTGGAGAAAAAGCTAACAAACGAAAGCTAACCTAACAAACACGACTGAGCTTGCAAAAAACATCTCTTTGTCTAGTTTAGGCCAATATGTGTATGATGTTTATGTCTTTGATGTTTTTTTCATTCAGACTTAGCTCATTGTTTATTGTCACATTCATTTTAGTATCATACAAACATTTTTATCAACAATAGTGTTTAATAGTGTTCCCTGGGACTCATTTTCACCTTTAGGACGAATTCCCAGCAGCAGTAGCTGAATGTTATTAACATGATTAAAATCTTTCAACATGTTCAGTTCACGCTGCATGTGAACACATTCTTGATAACATTAGCAAGATCAATGGGTTTCAAAACTTTGTATAAGACTACTTTTGTGACTACTTTTCCTTGGACGTCTACTTCGAATACAATAAACCTGCGTTCATTACACTTGTAACATATGTCAACTGATCTTGCAAAACAGTAGAAGTAGTGAGAAAAACGCAGACCACAAGTTCAGTAATTAATGTCAGTCTGATCAACATTTTCAAACAGAACTTCAATACCTTTCGAAGCATCCTCTAATAAAATAAGCCCCAAAAACCACAACCCATCAAATGTATAAGCTTTTAAACGAAAAAATACATAAACCCCTCTACCTTCCTATTAACTTTACTATTGAAAGATGATAAAAGATAGTTTTGATCAAAGAAAGTGGTTTCAATGAAAAAAACAAAAACTAAAAGACCCTTGGATGAAAACAATATTAATGAATTTAAAAAGATATTATATATTTAAATTTATGTAAAACAAAATGCAGATACCAGGTTTAGCCCTAGCTGTGGCACTACACTTGAGTGATCTACTGACTACTGCTGTCCAGTTATTAGAAGTCTGACGAAGGTCATAATTGTTTTAGAGAGACTTCAATCACAGACGATGATGGTCAGCCTGTTAAAACTAAATATTTCCCCTGTTGTGGTGCACTACAGTGCATACCTGTGGAGAAACATCATTAACATCATTAATGGACAGAATGAACAAAGAATGAAGAAAAAAAATCCAGGCAACTACTTTAAAAATGAGAGAGCAAAATTATTCTCAATAAAAATGTCTTTCATGTGGTTTGATGGTGATCAAGCTTCCTCTTTAGTGACACTGGACCATATGCTGTGCAGACACATGTCTTCCCTGTCTGCACCCTGGGCCCTACTGGAATGCCTATTTAACATTAAAGCAGGTCAAATGTCACGGCCAGCTATGGCTACAGGCTTTGGTGGAAATCTACTGGCAGCCTGTTCTTCCTGTCTAGCGCTTAACCATTCCCAGATGAACATTAATATCTTTGTGAATGCCCAACTCATAAAACAAGCTTTGTCCAAGCTGACTGTGCAGAATTGGATGGCCAGGGCAACTTTCGCTTTTCTAAAAGTGAAAGCCAGTGAGAAAACCAAGTGAAGTCATATAAGTGATTTTGCAAATGTTGATTATGTGTATGCTGTTAAATCTGAATAAGACGAGTGGTGTTAAAATGATACATCTCAAATAAGTGACATATGTACCATGACGGCTTTTACGTGAATGCTTCACTCTTCCCATAACATTTCCCGTGAGGATTTTACATTTCTCAGCTATGATGTGTTCGTCTTATCGAAATCATCCAATAAACACAGGCTATTAAAAACAGGAAACTGCTGCTACTCTCTCAATTTTTGTTGGCAAATACACTAGTTGGTTAACAGTAAAGTAATGATGGCCGGCGGCGTCTTTGAAGAATGAATAACATATTTCTGATCTCTTGCGAATGACTGCGCTAATCCCTGTAGATTCCAAGTCTGGTAGTCATCCCAACTGAAGCGGTTTAAACTGGGCTGTGAAAAAAGGAAGCTGGGCAGGAAGCGAGCACATACAGCAGTGAAGAAAAAAATAAAAGCAGAGGCTTTATGAAGTATCAGCTTACGAGAAAAGCCTGAGACGTGATTACCATCAGTGACGTAACGTTACGGCAGTCAGCCAGCCAGGCGTCCATGTGTGCATGTGCTTGTGGATCATGCAAATGTGTGTGTGTATGCGTGTGTGTATGGATCCGTGTGTTTTGGTTTGGTTCAGCTTATGACAACTGTGCCACTGAGCCACACACATGCTAAATTATGACTATGCACAAATCATTACTTTATTGGCCATCTGTACTGAGCACAAAAAGTGACTAAAGCTGAGGCAGCTGCCTTGCATGAATGTCACGTTGGCCAACATCTCTCTCACGTAACTAGGTCTCAACGAGGCATGAATCCATGCGAGAAAACACTGTGCCAGCTCAACTTACGGTAAGAGGAAGTAAAGGGTCAGCGCTGACTCCCTCATTAACACAGATAATATTGCCAGCTCCTAAAAAAACACACACACACAGAATTAAAAAATGGGATGTGGGTGTGAGCTGGCATAAATTTGATTAAAATCGAACTCATCAAGCTATTCCAATTAGTGCTGTCTGTGTGTGCATCCATAAGTTAGCTGTGCTTATAACTCAGTGGCACCCCACCATTGTCATGAGGGATATGAAATCTGAATCCAAACCAAAATAAACAAATTCTAAGCCCCCCAAAAGATCTCCCTAGCTTACAGTTAGCTTCCCATAAAATAGCAGTACACGCAGTTCTCTGCTGCCTGACTGAACTTTGACAAAAGCAGTCCTGACGTTTGTGTCCTTCCAGTAAGCGTCCTTGTGACTAAACTTTTTTTTTTTTTGATTAAAAAGTGCGAAGTCATTGTTCTTCATTAGGGACAGTGAATGACTCTCATTTTTAATAACTGAACCCCTCAACAACAATCAGTCCCAAGTCTACACAGAAATAAACATTACATAATTAATTTTGTCTTGCATTTTATTTTTGTGCAAAAGGTATTCAAACTTACTCCTCATATACTTATTCATTCATTCCTCTGATCACTCTTTTTCTGTTAGTTTTTTATGGCAAGATTTCAATGAACTAGTTCTTCCTGAAGTAAAACCACAAAAATGCGACTTTAATTTGCGTAATTGGGTCTGATGTAGTTCCACAGCGTGCAACGTGTTTTAAGTTTTACATCATCCAAATTGCTGAATGTACTTGCTTATAATTACATTGTAAAAGCTCTACAGAACACAACGGTAGCATGAGCAAAAAACCCTTAGGAAAAAAAGTCTTAGATATCTTGGGATCTTGTAGCAAAGCAAACATATTTTGTCTTGCCTTCCACATATAATGATGCACTCTGAAGTGTCTATGGGGTGAATTTCTCATGGAATAAACAAACTAAATATTGTTTAGTTGCCATTCATTATTTAGTTGGATAATCTTAAATCTGCAGTGTAGTTTTATTAGTTTGGCAAAGTCACTAAGTCATTAGTTTCCACTGGCTTTAAACATGTGTGTATAATTCAGTCTTTGCTTCATAAAAACCAGCTAAAAACCAGAAGTCACAAATGTCTAACACAAACACTATTGGTCAGAATACACTGAAATGAAGTGGTGGGTGAATAGTGAATACCCTAAATGTATTCTAAATGTATTCAGAAAGATAATTATTTACAATACACGAGAAAGTAACAGATACAAAATACATTTTGAATACACATTGGTATGACACACAGGAAAAACTCAATACAGTCCACTGCTGATCCCATATTTACTGCCATATGCCAATAACTCTGAATTCAGAGTAGAGTAACATTGGGATTAATACCTGATAATCACACTGATTTATCAGTCTACCCAAGCTTTAGCAGAGTTAAGTAAGACTGATATTAAGAACTGTTAATCCCATTGATTTATCAGTCTACTCGGGGTTTAGTAGAGCTTAGTAACATCGAGAACAATAACTGATAATAACATTGATTTGTCAGTCTACTCAGGCTTTGTCAAGCTCCTCAGAGTTTGCAAAGAAGCCTTTTATTAAGATTTTTAGAGTACTACCTTTTGAGCACTGATTTAAAATAATTAATAAACAAGCACTAATAATAGTTCCTAGATGTGTAATTGTATTCTAAATACTGTTTTTAAGTGTAATTCCTGTAACCTAAATACATATTCTGAATGCTTGTATTAAAAAAAAACATAAATATAGTATTAGCACATATTATTAGATTTTTTATTATTAGCACAAAATGAACAGTGCCTGTGTCTTCTAACTGTTTATTAGTACTGTTTATAATGGCAACAAATCTGAAATTACCAAATATTAATTAAAATACAGAATAAAACTACATGTACCACAGGTTTTTATAAGCATTTTTTCAGCCCCCAAATCTTCTTAAAACTATTGTAACCAGTTTCAGGTAATACATTTATTACTATAATGATGCAGTAGAAGTAATACTATACATAAAGATAGCTTTAGGAGGCATTGAACTCTTGGTCACCACTGTGAACAAATCTGATTTGGTAATTTTTTTAAATTGAGCATTTTACATAAAAACATTGTTTAGAGCTTAACCATTTTTAACATTTGACTGTGGTTTTTTTACATTTAATTTAATGGATTTTACACTTGAACCACTAACTGTGCAGGATGCGAACAATACTAGTCAGCATTAGTCACTTCAGTGCTGTCACAAAGCCATGTACTCTCATGGTCACAAAAATTTACGCTGAAAGACTTTATGTACCTTGTATGTATCTGCTTTCCTCATCAGCAATAGAGCGTCACACTGTTCGCCAACATAAGAAGAAATAGCACAGTCAGACACAGTCAGAGGAATGCAGAGCAGTGAAATCCAACACATCTTACATAAAAAACTAACGTCACACATGCGCAAACAAGTATGCTGTATCATACTGTACAGACAACCAAATACTTAGCCTGACACTAAAATGAAAGAAATGTAAACAGCATGAAAAGTAAAAATCACACAATTTAAATCTTCTGTTAAAACACATGTGAGCAATGTTCCAAAGTATTTAAGACATGCCAAATCTTTCAAGAATTTAAAAAATAAATTCTTTCACGAACAGCTTTTTTTCCCCCATATGTCCATATGGCCGGTTGGTTCCAGTTTCTGCCTTCTGCTGCCTTAACATTCATATTTCTCCACAATACCCTTTTATATGCTAAACTTGACTAACTTTCCTACTGACATATGCAGAACTGTCACACTAAATCACACGCTTTTTAAAGAAAAAACAGTTCACTTTGCGCAAATCCAATGAATCACCAAATAATAAATCATCTGTATCGCATACAACAATGAGGAATCACATAGCAGACATTCTATGAAGATGAGTAAAAGAACGTCACTGGATCAAGCACAACAAAGAGGAATCGCATATCACATATTCAACAAGTATGAATGAAAAAAAAAATCAGTGCATTAAAATATAAACATATATACAGTATTATATAGAGCTGAAATAACACTTTCATTCTTTTACAGTGCTTTACATTGTTTATGACTTATTATTTTTTATGCAACAGAAGACCCTGTACAGGGATGAGGTATCTATATGAAAACTAACAGTTACAAAGATTGTACTTGTGCTTTCTTTTTTCTATCAAGCATACCAACTTTCAACAGGTTATCACACCTTTTATCATGTGGCAAAAAGTTTTCCATTTAAATCACAGCAAATAAATATTCATCATTTCTTTCAATCCTACAATTAAACCAAAAATGCAAAGTATGCATTTATCTTATTCCTTGGAAAAAGACCATATTCTCCCTGTGTTCATATATCTTTGACGATCACTTATGTTATAAATAAAGCTAACATTGTCACAAAATGTGAACCACAGTGAATTACTTAAATGAAATGACTACAAGTGCTTCTTCATTTACAGTAAATGTGCTTCATAACTGATAATGTGGAAAATGCAGCTGAAGCAGCTGCAGAAACAAATAACCTGTCTTTAAATTTTAATTCTTTTATGCAGGAAAAAAAGAATGTAAAATTTAAACACCATTACAAAAACACACATAGATTCAGCCCCTTAAATGTGGGCCTACAATTCATCATGTTTTAAACCACTTGGTACATAGCATTTAGCTTCCTTTTCTATTTGAATTTTCTCTATTTTAATTATTTTTAACTTTACATACTATAAAAAAGATTCATTGCTATTGTTTTGTCCATATGATGATTTGATGGGTGTTAAAAACACATACTCTTTTGGCCACACAGTGGTTTAAGCGGCTGAAAGGTTTTTAACATGACATCATAACATGGGGGGTGCAAATGTTCGGGGTTAGGCTTTTTTTCCCTCTATATTACCGTCATGACTATCATCACAAACATTTACATTGCTGATAATAAAATAAATCTGATTAGTTTTAAATTAATAGATAACATAATACATAACCTAAGTGTCCAGACTTCTGGAATGGGCAGTGTAAATGATGACAAATTAGGTAAATTTACAGAGAAGGTCAAATTCTAGTGTAAAGCCTTAAAACTATAACATGTAATCGACTGGTTTGCTTACAGTTTTTAATACTGATTATGTAAAGTAATTTGCACTTATACAATACGACTACTCTTATAAATGAATGATATAAAATTAGTTTATTATTGGTTATAAGTTAGGTCATAAACACTTTATGAAGTATTAATTACCAGTTAATAAAAGAGCCCATTCTACTTGATGAACGTAAATATGTGTTAAAGCTGATGGATTTAATGCTGACTAATGGCAAACACAAAGCAAGTTCGATAAACATCAAAATCTGAGCTTTAACGGTATAAATGATGATGAGTTCCCTGTTAGGCAAACACAGGTCACTGTCATCCTTTTTCTTTAAATGTTGAAACTGCTTATTAATGTTTTATGGTTATTGTGACCTAATTATTAACCATTAGCAAACTAATTTTAAACCATTCACAAACTCTTTACAAAGTTAGTCTTATTCTAAAGTTGTACCAAAAAAATGAAAATGTTTCTCAAAAAAGTATTCATTATTTTAAGGGTTAACTTATCCAAAAGGGTCCATCCAAAAAGTCAACACTAAAAAACAAGAAAGAACCAGAAAATTAAGTGACCACCGACTACTTTAAGGTGTATATAAAAGTTTTCTACTTTTTCTCCATCCTGGTCAGGGTGTGAGTTTACCTGTCCACTCAGGGAATGGTATTTGTTGGTGGGCGTATTGGATGGGGCATCATGGTGATCCCAAAAGGCTTTTCCTGGTGCAGGGGGTGATTCACCCAGGCGATGAGTCAATCACGGGGCTATAAAAGAAAGGGAGCCTCAAGATTTGTTTCTTCGTGTCCTGCTCCACACAGAGGTAAGCTGTCTCTCACTTACAGATTGTCAAACAACACAGACCTGTGGGCCGAAATTTTCTGTAAGTTGATTTTTTCCCCTGTGTTTCAGATTCATAAAGATTTTGAGACTTTTTATGAAGATGTCTTAATTGTTTTAATTGGTTGACAAATTCAGTACAGGCATGATGGTAAAGTAAAAGCTTGTGAACGCAGTGATATTTACTCCATTGCAGAATGAAGGTGCATTCTTCTCTGGCTCTACTCTGCACCTTAATGGCTGCTGTAGTGGCTCTAACAGTTTGCTATCCAGCAATCACCACCGACATGATCCGGATCATGGCAAGAACTGCAGTGGGCAGAATCAAAAAGATAAAAGATGAGGTAAACCTCGGACTACAAATGCATGAGGGGTTTTACTGTCACACATTTTACTGAAGGATTTTTAATTTATACAAGCATGTCTTAATATAATTATAGGTTAACTTCAGTTAGTGAATATGTTATCAGTGATCTATGTCTTTCAGGAGTTTCTGGGGTTTTTTTTATACGATTGTTAGAAAGGCAATATGTGTTACTTATATTGGCTTATATTATATGTTTAACCTATGCAACTATTACCTCGCTATCCCTCTATGTGTGTTAGGCTGATCAGCATAAAGCATGGAAGTTCATTCTTAATAAACAATGACTAACAGCTATATAAGAACTTAGTCAGCTAAATACGGTAGAGAACTCGTAAATACAGGCTTCAGCTAAGGTATCAATTGTCCGGCAGTGCTAATGAAAGGATCTATCCGCATTTTTGCGCACCGTTCCTTATGTTGACAGAGAGCACTTTTCAGGAGAAGTAAAATAAAGAATTCTAAAAAGAATTTATTCACAAATTAAATTCTCAATTGTACTAAATAGCAATACATATATGTTACATGACTGTAAAGTTTTTAAAGCAAAGATCATGCCTTATCTTTACTAACCTTTATCTGAATACTCTGAATAATAAGTAAACAAACACCTTCCATAAAAAATAAGTCTTAAAAGCAGACAGACAAGTTTAAAATTATGTGTCAGAAAGTGTTAGAAAGATTTGATTTAGTACCTAAATTATGCAACTGGTTACAAACATCCATGACTTTTGTTCAGCAAGCCGTCCAGTCAGCATACTAAGAGAACTGGACATCATGAATTTTTACACAACAGTAAACACACTACTTTCAACTAATAAACCAACTGAGCACAATAAAACCACCTTGTTAGACATATTACAGCTGTTTATACGAGGTACCAATGAGAAAGTTTGCTTTGCTGATACGTTGCATTTGCTGAGTTGTATTAGTGATAATTGTTCAAGTGATCCGTATAAGCTGATTACTTCAGTTGTAAAATCAGAATCAGATGCCCATATAATGCACCAGGGAGATAAACTAATTTACAATTTATTAATGATGCTAATTTTACTTAGGTTTCTTATTTCTGATCTATTTAGACAACAACGGAAGAAAAATAATATTTTACATTATAGCATAATTTGGAATCCAGCATGATTTTTCCATGATTTAGCAACACATAAAATAAATAACTGCAATGAACCAACTTTTATACTTTTTAAAATAATTTCCTGTCTCTTCAACAGTTCCAGATGTCACCCGAGATTGACTTTGGTCCTGAAGTTGACACACCAATCGAGGGCTTGACTTCTGTTTTGACGCATCTTGGCTACCTGCAGATGAGGCTCAGAGTACCCCCGGCCCACCACCTGAGGCAGCTCCAGGTCGACCTTGAGACTTTACTAAATAATCTGGAAAGAATGTCCATCTCTCAGGGCTGTCCACTGCCCAAGCCTGGAAGTAACCTACACAAAGATGAGACTGAGTTTCCCATCACATCCAACTATCGGTGCCTGCTGGATCTGCAGTGGTACCTGGAGAAACTTTGCCTGAATCTGGACAAGTTAAAATCTTGCTGAAAGCACACATGTTAAGCTTTGGAAATGCTCAAAAGTATGCATAGGTACTTGCACATAGCATAAATGCACAAATACACACACATACTGTAGACATACACACTCACACACACACAGACACTCTATAGGATGAGTTCTCTAAATTTGCCATTTGCCTTATAGATTGCAATCTGAACTATTTTAATATTTTGGCACTGAGGTATGATTTGTATGACTGTTTACTTATAAACTATTGCCTTATTTTGTAATTTAAGATGTTTTTACAGGGGCTTGGAAGCTTTGAAGCTATGGCATATTATAAAGTATTTAATTTTTTAATGTATTAATATTTTTTCTAAATATTTTTGGAACACTTTTCACTGACATTTTGTAGTGCTTGGTCTCTTATGAATAAAAAGTTTGTTTATAACAGCACTGGGATTCCAAATGATTTATTACACACCTTTTGTTGGAGAATTTATGCTGGAGTACTGTAGCACAGCTGCAACTGTTTACTGCTGCTTCTAGAGAATCAGGCTGAATAGTTTTTGACTAAGAAGATAGTCTCTAAAGAAGAACACAAAGAAAGGCAGTGACATATCTCATTATTTTCCTGCTGTTATCATTACTACTATATTAACTGGTTCCATTAATGAAATGTATGACACTAGTAATATGTTACATCGTTTCCTTTATTACTATTATAAAACTAAGTATTGTTATGACAGTGGTAGGCTACATTTAGAAATAATACTAGAACTAGTCCAGCCCACTGTTAAACATTCTCTAGTATTTTCACACAATTTCAACAATAAAAAAGATGTCTTTCCGCGTTGACTTGCCTCACTTTGTAACATTTTGAACAAAATCACCCTTAAGATCATATTCACCACGACCTCTTCACAGCTCTCAATGCCTTATTCCCTACCCGTAATCCAAAACATCCAGCCCCCTTCTCTGCGATTGACCAATGATGTGACTCCTCCTCTGAGTATGCGCTGCTAGCCAATCCCAGCGCAGCCAATCCCAGCGCAGAAGGCGGGGTCTGCCGGGAGAGAGGTGGAAAGAAAGCCGTGCGGGCCTTGAAGGCCGCAACGTTAGACACAGTGAAAGCATGAAATAGATGAAACAGCTTAGTCTTATTTATTAAATCTGCTTTAACATTGTTTAACACGGTCTATTCGGTCAAAGTAACGAAACAGACCAAGCTTTTGTTCATAAGTCCGCCCGGAATCCCGTGATTAAGTGATGATTTTAATGAGGCACGAGTTGCAGATCCAGACCACAGTAGATTCTCAGTCGCTCTCATGATCACACACAGCGCTGTGTACGTGCAGAGACGTAGAAGCACATTTCCCTGTACTTTTTTTCCACACAACCTTTTGCTGCCGTGTCAATTCAGACAGACTCGCCCTCCTACGGCTTTCTGTAAACAGACGGCTTGACTTTCTCCTGTTCCTCTAAATTACGGATGAACGTTCGAGTCCCGTGACTTTTCACTAAATTTATCAAGATAAATGTGCTACATTCTTGTGTACACTATTCAGTAAACATCAATAAATATGTAATTTGTCGCTTATAATAACTGCTTCTTAGAACCGTGGTTCTTAAACTGTTTAGTCATTAGCTACTTTTTGTAAATATTTTCACTAAATAAAGGGGATACGTGTCTGTAAAGAGTCTGGTCCGTTGTCGCTGACCAGCGTACATAAAAGCCATGACGGTATTGCCGTAAACTGATTTACTGACTGATTGCGATTTAATTTGAAAACTGTTTACTCAGCAAACACATAACATTGTCACAACGTTGTCTACTTTTTTATAACATTGTTAAAAGGTTGTGTTTTTACATTGTCTGAACAACGTTACTACTAAATAACATACCGCGGACTTCCATGCAGATATAATGGAACGTATGAAGATTCTAGAAGGTTCTGACAACGTAGTGACAACGTTACCACTACGTTCTCGCAACGTTGTCAGATAACGTTGTCACAGCCTTCTGAGGAATTACATTTTAGCGATGTGACAACTTGACCGTGTTTTCAGGGCAATAATATCTACAAAATCGTGGGTTAAACTACATGTCGGTCAGAAAATCTGTTAAACGAGTAGCGCTGACACTAAATATCGTGTCCCGCCGTGTTTTACCTCGGGACACACACAGACAGCGGGAGCATCCGAAATCGCGTACTTCGATACTGAACAGTGCGCAAAAGCAGTGCGCAAGTGTGACTAGGGTGTCCGAATACGCAGGGTGTCCGTGGGTGGGTCGGAATACACCCACGGTCTTCTAACGTTAGCGAACATTTGCAGCAACACTTTAGCTAGACTCACTGTGTCTGTACTACCTATTAAACATTCACATAAAATGTTAACAGCTTCTAATCCAAAGAAACACTTTAGGGAAAAAACGTTTGTTAAAATGTCTGTTAGTTAACAATGAGCTTTCCTGACACTGAGGAGAAGCGGTGAGGGCTGAGTTCTCTCTCTGCCTCTGCGCTGTTGCTACGGTGGTCCCCACACGCGGCGCTGCTCCTGAATTGGGCTCTAATAGTTTGTGTAGAGTTGGGTTTTAAAGGAGCAATAATCAAAATAAAAAAAACAAAAATCATCAATGTGAAGGAATAGAAGTTTTGATTGTATGTTAAAGACGTGTAAATATGTATAAATATCAGCAGAGATATCGACAGAAGTTGGCATGCTAACCAGCTAACTGTCTTGTACCCCAAAGGCAACAGTGACAGTAGGATCATGTCATTTAAGAACATGTAGCCAATGGAAGAAAGAGTAAACACAACGATGGCTGAAGATCCTGAAAAGCAAACATTATAATGACCACTGCCACCCTCTTTTGGCAAGAAACCATGTTTAACAGCAAAGAAAAAAGTAACATAATTAGAAGAATGGACCTGGGCTGTTCACTGAAAAATACAGTGTGTGTGTGTGTGTGAATGATTGTACACAGACTGTAGTCATTAGTTTGTGCACAACTATGTTCAGTGCGCCCAGGCATCATACACTACAACAGTAGGGAAGAATTTCACAAAATAAGAGCGCATGCTCAGCAACTGTGAAAACTCTTTTAAGAATAAACTGCTTCTATCAGTTTAATCAGCCTTCTTCACTTAATCAGTATTTCAGTGCTGTTGATGAGAGAGGATGTATTTATTTTTTTTCTACTGCATCCTGTAAAATCCATACAAGGTGACCTGCTTGAGGGGCTTCTCTGTGAACTGAAGGGCCAACTCATAGTTTAGTGTGGAGAAGAGCCTGTGGTGAGAGAATGTGCAGCTCTACTGGAGTCATAAAATTAGCATCTGATTCTTGTTTCACAACAATTTGAAGTCTTAAAACTCCAAGGAAACAGTATTTTTATAATCCCAACAACCAATCCCGGTCACCTAGTGTTCTAAGGAATTACCTTTTCTTTTTGAAATGTCCAACCACAGCACTCATTTACAGAGGCGCTCTTCATAAACCTAGGTAAGATTTTGTAATGGCCCAAATCATTTGCAGTGGTAAGAAATAACATTTAGTAATAACATGGAGTCTAATTATGTGTAATATACATGAAGTAAGTCTGAAATAACATTAAATATATGATGAAAACTTTAGAAAAGTTAATATACTAATGGTAATGATGTGCACATGATGTGACCGCTTGAAGGACAGGACAGATTGTTAGAACACCAGAACAAACAGCTGATTCAGTTTCATCTGAACGATGTACAAGTGTTGAAACACTTCTCTCAACTTCTTACAATGTCTATAACACAAATATGGGCAATTTCTGTACTATCCAAAACCACCCATGAACCACTGTGCCTTCTGAATTTTATATGAAATATAATTAAAATTTAAAATTACATTTTTTTAAATTAAAAAAATTCTTTGGGATCTAGTTTTCCCCTACCTGTTCTTTCAGTAATTCTTTTAGGCCAAAAGCATATCTCAGAATTATGATCAAACAGTGCCTCAGGCATGAGGCAGTGTGTTTGTAACAGTTTTGTGTAGTAACTTTCTGTGAGGAGCTTTTAGAGGCTGAGCAAGGTCTGGTTTCTATCACCAGCACAGTGAATGATATTGGCTCACTAAGTTTGTCTAGAACAGAGAACCAACCTCTGACCTACCCTGTAGCCGGGTAGGTGCATTTAATTATGTTTGCCTGCATAGTTTGCAGTCCACAGTGCCTGAGTCATTAACTATGGATCAAGGCTGTATGGTGCTTGGTAAATATGAAACAACTCTATAAGCTACAGAACCAGAATTTGGTAACATGTTCTAGCATTCTCCCTCAAGACCTTGGGACTCTACTGCACTCCACCATTGGAATGTTTTTTTTATCTGCTGATGATAAAAACACATGTACCACAGGTTTTCTTTCTCAACGTTTACAGTCTTTCTTTATTGCATAGCAAGAGGAGGCCCTACACTTTGTTTTTGTAACAATTATCTGAAGCCAGCAGAGGGCGTAGTAGCACATTGTAACATTCATAGAAAGCTGAGCACCTTCCTGGAAAGGGTACTCAATTTACTGGTTGGCAAGCTTCCAGTACTAAATATGAATCAGGGTTGACTTTCAGAATACTTTCCTGAAAGTGTCTTTTGTAACTGCATGGAAGTTAAGCATGACAGTCACAGGTAGATAAAAATAAGCATGTCTACGCTCCAGATGTAAACAGCACCAGTGGCAGGAAATGAGGGAAAACCAGACAGCATGTTTATTTGAAATCCTTGTTCTTCACCACATGTTTTTGAGTTCTTGCTCAGTGCACGGGAGAAAAACACAGTCCATTGCGCAATTTTTCAGCAATGCGGCGTTTGAAGCAACAACAGTCATGTGACACGTCTTCACTTTTTCCACAATATTTCAAAACCCGAAATGTTGTTTTCTTTTCTCAGCTCTGTTTATCATTCATGATAGCTTGCTGGAAGACAGGGAGAATTTCTGGCCAGTGGAACAGTAGACTGCTCGAGGGGTGGGGGTTGGTCTACCTCAGTGATTTGACAGTGACCGTGTCAGATGGTATCACTGGCACTGCTTAAACTGATAGTATGGAGGACAGAAAAAAGCCCTGTAGTGGTTTCAGAAAGTTGGTTTAGAGGTTTATAGAGAGTTTAAAACAGACACATGTTCCTGGCAAATCAAGATCATGGTGCAATTGAGACAAGTTATTATTAATTTTAACACTTTTTTTCTGGTCACTTCTTTCCCTCTCCTTTCTTTTTTAGTGAGTGTGGATGTGACTGTGCCAGTATATTAGACATACACAAACAGTATGCCAAGGCTGAGGAACACTGTGTCCTTCAGGTTCATAACATGTTTGCCACTAATAAAGCAGGCCAGTTCAAGGTTCATCATTGTGAATGCAACCATTCTTTAAACAAATGCTTGTATCTGAAAGAGCATCTGTTTCCAACATAATAAACTAAATTTTTGAAGGCCGTATGCCTTTCACCCAATGAAAGATTTATTAGAATTTTCAGTACAGTCAAATTTACCCTGTATATTAGCAGGAACAGCCCGAACTTGGTGGGAACATAATGCCAAGCACAAAGTCCACTTGCTATAAATCCTTCTAGTCCACAGACTTATTATAGCATTGTGTAAACAACAAGAAAACACATCACCTTCATTCTACCGAAGTCAATCTGCAACCAAAATCATGACTTTTTCATAACTTTTGTCCTTCTCTAAGATATAGTATTATTAAAATTGGAAGTAGTAATATTACCCAGTCTGGAGAAAGAAACATGCTTGACTTTTATATGCTAACATATCATAACGAGCTCCAAGTACGTAACAGAGCTCACCTCTAAGCACGTAGATGTCCAATGATGTTGTGTTAGCGGCTTTTTAATAAAATGCAGTTGCAGGTTTCACATGACAAACAGGAATCACATGCTGGCCTTCACCCTGGCAAAGTGCGACTGGAGAAGATGCTGTCAGCCTGTAAAGCTTGAAACAAAAATGTAAAAGTTTGAATATGCATGAGTTTTTGGATGTTTAGGTATTAATGTCACATGCACATACTCCTAAAACCATATACAGCTCAGTGTTTGGGTCTCAGATGTAAAATCAGCATAAAGATGAACATTAATTAGATTTACTTACATCCTCAGAGGAAACCTCCATCACTATGCTTTGACATTATTGAGTTATTACACTATTGAGTTAATAGTATTTGTATTCTCTTTCAGTACACTCTTTAACATAAGTATCCTGCTATCTCCCGTAGCTCTCACTAACAAATAAAAGCTGGCCAGTGTGATAATTACTCAGGTGCTCTGGTAACGTCTTCTCCCGTCTTTTCTGACAGCAGTTGTATAGCAGGTGTTCCAGGCCTGGAGTGGCAGAGACACTATTCTTTCTATTACAGAATGATTTTATAAGCAGTTATTGTAAAATTAAAAAATATTGTTGCCTTAACCAATATTATCCTATCGTCAACCATCTTCCCTAAAACAGTATTTCACATGGAAATATGGCACAGTACACAAGTAAACTGCTGATTTCACTTTTAATAGGCATCTAAACCTTAAGATTAAGATGCTTTTATAGCTGTAGATGCATTGGAATTCTTAAAATTTCTCAACTTCACATATTAGTGCAAACTATACACAAAGAGGATAGGGCAAAATATTACATATACAAGAGGCACCTGATAAGACCAATTATACATTTATTGTAAACACTGCATATTACCAACACATATGTCAACACAGACATAGCAGTTAGCATGTAGATTGAGTTGGGCATGCCGCCCAGCATGCCACCCCCTACAGTTCTAGAAATGAAAAAAAAAGAATGTCATAATGCATTCAGGGTAAGAACTCCAAGAAAATGCATGATAGAGAAACTCAAAGCATGTTTTCAACTCACTAAACAAATATATGTCATCTACAATGCCATCTACAACACACACAATATTAGCTCTGATTATACACATTGGTGTAACTAGCACTGAGTGCCACAGGGTGTCAGTAAAGATTAAGTCCTCTTCCTCCATTTCTCCACTGTGAGGAGAGAATACTGCTGTGGTTGTGCACTGATTGGATTCAAATGCAGCTGTCAGCAAAACTACTGCGCTGTCCTCTCCCACTGTATTTATATTTGTATTTGTGAATGAGTGTGCAAAAATTCATTTGGGTGATTTCAAGCAGTTCTGCAGAATTAATGCAGCTTTTGCAGAGGTGCTGTTCCAGCACATCCCAGCTTTGAGTGAAATCATGTGTATGTGTGTGTGTGTGTGTGTACGGGGAATGTTCTTTAAGAGCCAGGGCTTCGCTCAGCAGGTTCACTTTGAGAGGCAGTGAGGCAGATTAACAAGCGTTACAGAATCGTAGAGCCCCTCACTCACATTGTTGACCCTGGGTGCTCTCACCCGTCCCGCGCCAGTTCCTCTGTGAAAAACTGTCCCACCCAGTGGTCATTGTTCTTCTTTGGGCCTTCATTGTCCAACGCTGGGGCCAGAAAATGAGGGTGGGGTCAACCTTCCCTCACAGCTTCCTGCTCTCTCTCTCCCTCTCTCTCTCGTACCACTTTATTTAGTTATATCATGCAAGATAATCTACACATGCTTTAATTACTAAGAGTCTATGGGGAAACAATGTTGTCTTAGGTTTAAGACAAGGAATAGCACCACAACTAGGCTGGGTTGATAGTTGACGGGTCATTCAAGGCCTAACATTCAAACTTGCATTCTTATGCACAGTGCAGTCTTGCTGTTTTGCCAACATAGTTTTACTTCATGTTCATCTTTTTGCTCATCAGTGTATCTTCCGAAAATGCCCATCTTGAATTATGCTAATTCACCATATAACCCTTGGGAATCTCTCTAATGTCAAGAAATCCTGTCTGCTAACTTCATCACTGATCAGTATGGTAATAACTGCAGCCAAGCTAGCACATTATTTCCATATGTAGTAAATTATTACATAGTAAATATATATAATCAGGCACTGGCTAGGTTCCTGGAGTTGAGAACATTAGGAAACTGATGACTCAATTATGTGTGAAACAGGACCAGCAATATCAACTGGTACCTCCTTTCCATCAAGAAAGTACAGTTCATCTACCATGCTGTGCTTAGCCATGTGTTCATTTTTCATACATAAGTGCAATACTTGTGAAATATAGTGTGTTCTGTTACCCTAAATGTAGTGTGTAGTTATTTTAAAGGTAGTAGCAAACATTAACATCTAAGCCTATAAGCAAAGTTAAATCAGGAACTAATACATCTGTTTAGCTAAGTAGCTAACAGCCTGCATTTCAGTTAGTAAAGTTACGGTGAAGTAACAAGACGTTTGGTTAAGACTGAGGAGTGAGGTCAGAATATGCATGAGTTTTTTGGACATCTTACATGTTTAGGTATTAATGGCACATGCACAGACTTAGGTCAGTGTTTGGGTGTCACATGTAAAATCAACATTGAGATTAACCTTGTTCTGTTCCCTGCCGATGGTGCTAGGGATAAAGGGAAGTAATATGCGGAGTGTGATGGTGATTGGCAAATAACTTGTCTCGTCAAAAAGTTGAAGTACTAACAGTAAAGCCAAAGCTTATTTTTCAAAAGTAGAGTAGCTGAGCTGATGCTTATTATATTACGGGAGTAATAGCACATGGGATGTGCTACACCAGAGCTGTCCTCCTGTAACAATACTGCACCAGCCCCAACTGCACTAGCATCCACCTCCAATTGAAACAGCTTTGTAAAATCTGGAGCAGCAGAAACAGGTGCTTCACTTAAAAGCACTTTCACACTTTGAAATGCATGTTCACACGCAGTAGACTAATGAAATGCCTTGGACAGACTGAGCAGTTCAGTAAGGGGTTCAACAACAAAGGAAAATGTTTTTACAAAATGCTCTATAATATCCAGCCAGTAAGCAACCAAATCATCCAAAGACACAGAACAGCCTGGAACATCACCACCACAATATTAATAAGTCTCTGGAATATTGCTGGTGCATTTTTGAGACCAAAAGCCATAACCGTGTATTGTAGAAAATGATCAGGAGTAACAAAAGCAGAAATATCTGAAGCTTCAGGTGTCAATGGAACCTGCCAGTAACCGTTCAACAAGTCAAGCTTACTAACTTACTTACTAAACAAGCTGCACCTACATTATCCACACAATCATCCATTTGATGCAAAGGATTGGAGTCAAGGTAACAGCATTGACCTTCCTATAGACAGTACAAAATCTAAAATCTTAAGGTTTAGATGCCTATTAAAAGTGAAATCAGCAGTTTACTTGTGTACTGTGGCATATTTCCACGTGAAATACTGTTTCAGGGAAGATGGTTGACGATAGCATAATATTGGTTAAAGCAACAATATTTTTTAATTTTACAATAACTGCTTATAAAATCATCTGTTTTAGGAACTAATAAGCAAGGGGAGTCTTGCACTGGGCTTAGCAAAACCATGCTCAAGAAGATAATCTACTTCCTGCTTCATAATTGTTCTTTTCATGATATTAGCCCTCTAGAGGTGTTGCTTGATTGAAGTGCAACAACTTTAATATCATGCTGCAGGACAGTAGTTTGGGAAGGAACATCTCCAAACAAAGAAGGAAATTCATTAACAAGAGCAAGTAAAACTCTCGCTCTGTTCTACAGATAGATGAGCTAGTTTAGAAGGCAACTCCAACACAGCTTCACTATCAGGAAGTCTAACAGCAGGAACAGAAGGACAAGATTTCAACCCATCTACATTATCAGGTGCAGAAGAATCAGCAGGCAGAGTACTCACAACAGCCACAGAAACAGCTTTGGAGCCAGCATCTTCACCGGGTGCATAATGATATGTTTAATCTCTCGACATGTTTACAGGACATACACAAATTTTCTTTTTACATTCCGGAGCCTCAATCACATAGTCTGTTTCACTTAGTCTTTTTTGTACAATGTATGGACCAGCAGCAAGAGAAGAACCTAAAAATGCCAGAACTTGGTCACCTGACTTTAAAGTACAAGATACAGCTTTTTTGTCAAATGTTTTCTTCATACTTTCTTGAGAGAACTTTAAATTACACACCCTATGCAACCTCTCATAAAACTTACATACATAATCCAAAACATTACTAGTTTTGCTTATAGACAAAAATTTGCAAAGCAGAGACTTTAGGGATTGGCGAAAACGTTCCAGAGCACCTTGGGACTCTGGATGATATGAACTGAAAACATGTTACAAGTCCAACACAGCCTGTATAAAAATAAAAGAAAGAGAAAGAGAGAACGGAAAGAACAAAAAATCCCAAACACATAAATGTGCCTCTGGAACGTAACAAACCTTAATTAGATTTACTTACATTCTCAGAAAACACGTCCTTCACTATGTTTTATGGTTTTCATTCAAGTTATTAGTGTTTGTATTCTCTTTAAGTACACTCTCTGTCATGTGGCTCATCTGGAAAAGGGATCTGCAGCACAAAAAAAACAATTCTGCATATTATGTGCATTTACACATTTTAATCAAACCTTTACACAACTGTCATAAATACAAATCATGCTGAAGTCAAAAAACAACATGAGCTTTTATAAAGCATCTAAAATGAACTAACCAAATAAAGTGTTATCCTCCGGTTGAGAAGCTCCACCAAAAACTGGTAACATGGTAAAACATGAATGGAAGCTAGTGGCCACTTATTAGCATATCATTAGCCTGATGCTTATTTCAGGCAGGGTGTTTACTGTTAGGATTTTTGTCTGAACTATCTCTTTAAATTTAACAATAATTATACAATCACACATGCCACACACTTACAGTACATGTAACATCACTGTGTGCGTATGTGTTTGTCTGTGTCCCACTCGTATTCATATGTGCATCGATCTTGCATGACCGGCACACATATCAACAACCCCCACTGCCCTATGCCAGTACCACTGATGCAATCCATCCAATAATCCAATAATGAACATCAATTTCTTTCTTTCTTCCACAGTGGACACTAAACTTGTGGTGCTTGTTATGGTGTTTGCAGTGCACTACTTTTTTCCTCTGTCTGGATATCCCATGCACACCTATTGTTTACAACAGGGACCCTCTGTTAGCGCTTAGCAACACAGCTGTGCTGCCGCGTGTGAGGCACGATATTCCCCTGTGAGCTGAGGAAGAGGCGGTAGCCGAGCTAGGCCGGAGCTCTGCGTCGCGTTCAGAGAAAGCGTTACAAGCCTGTTCTTCCACGCATCGTTATGGGGAATGTGAGATCGCTCCCCAATAGGATGGATAAGCTGCCAGCGCTAACGCAGCATCAGAGGGAAAACCGGGAATGTACCGATGGTGTTTACAGAGACATGGCTAACCACGCTAACTCTGGACACGCTCGTATCTATGGACAAATTTCACCTCATTCGGGTGGACAGGCCGGCGGAGAGCGGTAAGAGGAAGGGAGGTGGACTGGCAGTGTCTGTGAATGATAGATAGTGTAACTCTGGGCACATTACTGTCAAGGAAAAAATCTGTAAGAACAATGAACGTCCTGCTTTTGACGTCCTGCATTCAGCTGTGTGCAGCCTGCACCTACAGGCCCTGTTTCTTATCTCTGGAGACTTTAATCATGTTTCTCCATCCTCCACTCTGGCCTCCTTCTCCCAGTATGTGACCTGCCACACCAGAGACAATTCAATATTGGACCTGTTTTATGCCAACACAAAGGAGGCATATAACTCATCACCTCTCTCTACCCTTGAAAGATCACAATCTGTTTCATCTTCTGCCCAGGTACAAACCTCTTGCACACACTGTGTTACACAGAGAGACAGCTGTCACCCACACAGTGAAGAAATGTTCTAAGGAGACTGAGGAGGCTCTGAAAGACTGTTTTGAAACAATGATGCAGGAAAACTGAGTGATCCTAATGGGGAGGACACTGAGAGTCTCACTCACTGCATTACAGACTATGTTAACTTCTGTGTGGAGAACAATGTCTCCACCAAGACTGTTTATTGTTTCTCAAACAATAAGCCATAGATATATCCTGATATAAAGGCTCTCCTAAAAGAGAAAAAGAGGGCTGTCAGATCAGGTGATAAGGATAAGCTGAAAGCTATGCAGAGGGAATTGAGAAGAAAGATCAGGGACGGGAAAGCCAGCTACAGGAGGAAGCTGGAGGAACAGTTACAGCAGAACAATGTCAGTGGAGTTTGGAAAGGCCTTAAAACCATCTCTGGCCACAAGAGGCCCGACTCCCAGGTGTTGAGGGACCAGCAGTGGCTGAAAGAACTATCTATTTTTCAATAGATTTGATAAATCACCTGCCCCTCCCCCTGCACAGACACCCCTGCTGAATCCGACTCTATGGCACTACCCCCCCACCCCCTCATACTCACCCCCTTCTCTACAACTTTAAGCTCACAGCCACCCCACACTGGCTCATCTGCTGGCAGCTCTAACCTGCCATTCACAAATTCCAGCACCCAGCCTCCCTGCTCCAATCTGTCCCTCACAACAGCTCAGGTGAGGAAAGAGCTGAGAAAAACCAGGACAAAGAAAGCTACAGGTCCAGACGGCATCAGTGCCAGGCTCTTTAACATGAGCCTGAAGTTGGGAAGAGTACCTCAGCTCACCTTCTTAGATTTCTCCAGGGCTTTTAACACCATACAGCCATGGCTCCTGAAGGACAAGCTGGAACATAGTGGAGTGGACAGTCTCATATCAAACTGGATACTGGACTACATCACCAACCGACCACAGTATGTGAGGGCACAGAACTGTGAGTCTGATAAGGTGGTCAGCAACACAGGGGTCCCTTAGCGAATGATCTTGGCACCATTCGTTTTCACCCTGTACACTGCTGACTTCATGTACAGCTCACCAAACTGTCACCTCCAGAAGTTCTCTGATGATTTAGGACTTTGTGGACTGGTGTCTGCAGAACCATCTCCAGATAAACGTGGGGAAGACCCAAACAACTATTGGTGGATTTCCACAGGTGCAGACACCCCCTCCATTAGTGAAAATACATGGACAAGAGTGGACTCATAAGTATGTGTGTTCACCTAAACAACAAGCTGGTCAGTTAACACCACTGCACTTAACAAAAAAGGACAGAGCAGACTCTACCTACTGAGGAGAATACAGTCATTTGGAGTGCAAGGAGCACTCCTGAGGATCTTATTTGACACAGTGGCCATCTTTAATGGAATGGTCTACTGGGGCAGTAGCATCTCATTGGCAGACAAGAAGAGTCTTGACAAACTCATTAGGAGGGCTGGCTCTGTCCTGGGAAGTAACCTTTACCCAGTGCAGGTGGTAGAAGACAGGAGGATGTTATCCAAGCTGACATTCATGCTGGAGAATGTCTCTCACCCCATGCATGAGACTCTGGCAGCACTGGGCAGCTCCTTCAGCAACAGACTGCTTCACCCCAAGTATGTGAAGGAGCGCTATCGCAGGTCCTTCCTTCCTGCTGCTGTTAGACTCTACAACCAGCACAGCTCCCAGCGGACCACGTACACACACACTTAAACTCTACACACTTACAGGTTTTTTTTAGTTTAGCATAACAATGTGCAATATTTTTAATCCCCCATATGCATTTATCTGTAAGTATAATTCTTCTTCTTCAGTGTTTTTGACTCATTATTTATATTGTATATACTGTACTGTTGTATATACTGTGTATATATATATATATATATATATATATATATATATATATATATATATATATATATATATATATATATATATACACGATGTACGATGTGCATGCCTTGCTATTCCTTTGCTACAGTGACACTGAATTTCTCCACTGTGGGACTAATATAAAGGATTATCTTATCTTATGTAGCATTGTTCATAGTAAAGCTGCTAATGTATGTTAAAACATAAACCACAAGTACTGTATATGTTGCTAGTTGTATCCCACTATTTGTATAAGTCTTAATAATATCATTTGCCAAGAGAGTATTGCTGATCATCAAATTGACAAGGGTATCTACAGAACAATAAATGTCCACATGCAAATACTGACTAAACTAATGTTAAGCCTATTTGCTGTGGTGAGTTCATGTCTCTAGTATTGCATATTGTATAGTAAGTGAAAAAAATATATATGTTGAAACCTTTATTATTGTTTGAGCATTTTCATGATGAATGAAAAATGCATTTTCATGGTCAAAAAAATGGCCCATTAAAGCTAAAGAGGCTATAGTATGGAAACTGCGTTGTGTTGAAAAATGAGAGTTTGGGTCATAGAACTGACATTCCGTTATTCTCGAACACAAACATCAATCCTGTGTACATAAACGAGGGCAGAAAATGAGCCATTTTTAAAATCCTAGACTGTAACTTAACAGTCTTGACTCCACCCAAAGGTATGTCCCCTATATTTACAGCCCTGCAGAAACAACAGCATTGGTGGACTATACATTTCATTCCAGGCTGTAAAGGTCATGTGGGCATTTTTCAAGTTTCTCAAACCTCTGACAATATTGAGGCTTCGTGCAGCACAGAGAGGTGGAGTGATCCATAATTCTACCTTAACTTCCATCACAACACCAACAGCAACCTGTAAGTAGCAGCCATGCCGCTTGATTTCATCCTCTTTTTGACAGTTCATCTTAAAATAGAAGTTTCATAGTAAGTGACAACAATTTTATTTTCCTGTTTGTTTCCTGTGGACATGTTGCTTCTAAACCAGCCAATCTAAACCAGCCAATCATTTTATTCTAGGGCTAAACCATAGGGTGAAATTCAGACTGTAAAACTGCATCTGGGCATCTGACCAAAGACATACTTTCTATGTAGAACATTACAGAACAATTTAAAATGTTCAAAAAAGTAACGAAAAACCACAAATTCTGCCCATCTCAAGTTTTTACAATCTTTATGTTAACCTTATGTAACCAGATTATCTACTTTCTTTGAACAAATCTGACTCCCAGTGCACCTGTGCAGGGTTTGTAGTATGATTAATGGCTTGGTACAGGTGTTTTGGGAGCTGGGTTGAAGCACAAATGTGGACCATCCCAGATAGGCTCTAGGAAGTAAGATGAAAAATCATATTATCTTCTTGGACATTTAAAGAATTGTGTGTTGGGAATGCATGTTAAGGATTTTTCTTAACAGGTGGCTGGTTTCTCAAAGCTTCACTGAAGTTGCTAACAATGGGAAGCAGTGAATAATAGTTAGCTAACCCATCTTAAAAAACATACACATTGTGTTGCCGTTGGATGTTATTTCTAGAAGAAGGGCAGTGAGAAGTTTGTGAAGCAGCGTGTGGACGAACACAGCTACCTAAAGACCCGCCGCTCTGCTCTCCGCACTTCAGTCCCGATTTGTTTGAGTTGTTCAGTAGACCACCACTGGTGAGAGACTTGACGGAGGCTGTTGGTTTTAAGCGTAGGCTAAAACACAATGCAGTGTTCACACTTTCCCCACACAGGAAGTCCAAAAACCCTAGATTATAGAGAACCGCTCGAAGAAACGTGAACGTCAACGTGAACATGCGCTGGACTCTCTCCTGGCCTCCCGCCAACAACGTCTACCGTTAGCGGCAGCTGCTTCTCCCTCGTTCGCGGATCCTGACTGAAAGTACAGCCTTAGCAGTCAACATACGACTTTACTAATAAACAAGTTTGGAAGCTAACAGAAACCCCCATTCAGTGTATCTAGTTGTTTACTGAGCGTGAATGTTTCCTGCTAGAAAGCGGAGCTCCTTTAACAGACACTCTCCTTCTCCGTCAGCATCAACACACAGTTTCACAACAACTCCAGCACTGTGTCCACTCTGTCCTCCACGCCTCTCTGTTCAGCATTTTGACTCACTTTGTGAGTGTTGTCGCCGCTGAGGTCAGAAATATTGCGTTCTAGCTTAAACTGCGAAGGCCACCACAGAGCAGGTACTGTTAGGGAGGTAGATTATTCTCAGCATTGGAGTGACACTGACATGGTTGTGGTGCATTAGTGTGTGTTGTGCTGGTAAGAGCAGATCAGACACAGCAGTGCTACTTTCAGTACAAATAGTCCACCAACCAAAAGTATCCAGCCAACAGTGTCCCATGGGCAGCATACTGTGATTGATGAAGGAGTAGAGGATGACAAACACAAACTGTGCAGCAACAGATGAGCTGTCATCTCTGACTTTACATCTACAAGGTGGACCAATAAAGTTGTCAGTGCTTCTGTAGCGTAATGATTCATTTGGTAGTGACAAAATAGATGTTCAATCATTTATTTACAAGTTATATTAAAACCTTTGTATCAGTACTTTCTTCATAATATTTTAGTGTGTAGTACAGGCCAACTAGACTTATATAGACAATATAGATATAAGGCTTTTGCATGACAGTGACAGTATACATGTTTGCATACATGTTTTTTAAAACAATTTATTAAAATGTTTTATTTTGATCACTACCTTTCCTAAGTGGAAGTGAGATAGTAATATAATTACCAATTCTTCATCCTTTCTCTTTTAGATTCAATTACTGTATTTTCATTTTAGATCAATTTGCAACAAGTGCAACTCTTCATATCATTCTTTTGCAAGATCATGAATATTGAGGCCAAATTTTGTACAATCACACCTGTAGATAAGACTGATAAAGAATATTTAAGAATCATTGTAGCAGTTATAACTGAAACTTGAAAATGCTGGTTCTACTAAGCTCTGTAGTATCTTTAGACTAGCATCTGATTCTGAGAGAAAGCTCTCTATGGGCTCTCACTGCATTAATACCACACTTCCACACGCCCACTCACAGAGAACGTACACACAATCACATGTGAGATCACACAGGTTTTACGCTCACCAGCTGGTCGCCCACAACCATGCTAGTGGATACATATAGAATCTCCAGTGGCATTCACATGCTGGGGTTAAAGGTCCACTTACAGAAGCAGTGCACAACCATCTCCAGAAAAGCGCCCACACACACTTCAACATTCAGCCTCTGCTTCAAAGTGAGTAGGGACCATCCAGAGCCATGGTGGTTATATTTAATACCTCAGCTAAAGTTGGAGAATTTTCCTCATACCCCATCTGCTGTGAGTATACAGAGCGAGAGAGAGAGAGAGAAGAGAGAGGGTGATGAAAGTGAGAGAAAGAGAATTTATTCCTAGCTATTGGCTGATGTCCCACGAGCTTCTTGTTCTTATTTCATAAGCTTCCCACAGAAAGAAGCAATGAAATGCAAATCAATTGATCCACTCAAACCTGGTATTGATTCGTACTGCAGAACATCTTGTTTTTACTCTGACAATAACCTCCCGCTTAAGTCTTGTAACAAAGGCCTGTAATATTTTTCTAAATGGATATGTTTTAAGACCACCTCAGATGCTACACAGCATTTCTGTCAAGTGTGTTTTACTTTATTTGATTGCTTTATCGTCTGTACAGGAATGTCCAATCAGCCGCCATCAAAGTCAAGTTATTAATTCTTCAGGAGATATTTCTCAGGTGGATGGATATAAGATAATCCACTTGCATAGAGAGGGAGAAAGTCAAAGTATTAAAAAGTATTATAAGGTGTTTTGAAATTGGGGATAACTGTGCATGACCTGGTAACCCATCAAAATTGTCCCCATCAGATAAGCAGTACTTAAAGCTGGTAAGAATCTGTTACTGGGAAAAGAAAACAGACTAAAAAAATCTGTAAATTCAACATAGAAGCTGCTGGTGTTCTCAGAACAATGGACTGACCACCCCTGAGTCCAGACCTCAACACCCCTGAATGTGTTTGTGTTAATTGGGATCATGAGAAGCAGCAAATGCAAGGGGGCGTACCACTATATAGTAAGCAATATGGTAAAACAAATAATAAAGAGTAGACACATTCAATAGTGAAAAAAATATGGTATATTTAGTTGTAGAGGCTTCTGTATAATTTGGAAGTAGATCTGTAAATATAAGTGTTTTGCTTTTTTCTTGATGCTGATAAATGAATAATATTTATACTTGGACATAAACTTAAAGGCCATTTTTGGCTTGAAGTTAAATAGATGACGAGTGGTGTCTGGTTTTCGCACTGTAGTTTATTAACATTAAATATGATAAAATATTAACTTCTCTACTGATGTCATTCATGTCAAGTTGCTCAACAAGAACACTGTACTAGTGTAGATTGTGACCCATGCATTTGTAAATGCAGTTAGCATTGACCTGGTGTTCAAATTGGAAATTTCTGAATTTAACAGAACATAATCAACAACATTTTAAATATGATTTTAAATGATGAATTAGTTGAACATTGGATGAAGCTGCTGATGCTCTCAGAATAATAGACTTACCACATCAGTCTAGACCTCAGCATCACTGAATGTGTGTTAAGATTACTTGGATTGTGAGAAGCAGAAAATGCAACCAACTTCTAAGACTGAGACTTTGATGAGGTGGCAGTACATCCCTGCAGATTCTTTGAAAAAAGGAAAAGAATGTAAACTTTAATTAAGACAAAGAGTGGACACTCATTGTAACCTGTGTACAATAAAGATTTTCAGCTTTGTTCCTGATCTTAAAAAATTAATAATTCATATACAGCAGTCATTTTGATTGTTAATTAAATAAATAAGGAGTAGCCTTTAACATTGGCACAATACTGTCCTGGAATTCACCCATAAACCCACAATGCCTTCCACACTTACTGTTCTAAGATTTATGCACACACTTTCATTAAACCATACATTAAAGAAGAGTCTTTCTTATAGCTGTGCTTATGTAAATTGTTAGAGGCCATTGTTCCCTACAGACAATGCCACATAATTCACCATTGTCAGCCGATACAGGAGGCCGATTAGCAGAGGCAGCCTCATGTGTCATAATCATTTTGCGGCTAATGTGCATAGCCGTCTTCTAGCCTTCATAACTTCTGAACAGCAGGCCCGACCCATGACTGTGACATTAGTGTGTAATCCGGTTCAAGAAAATACCCAAAACCTTGTAATTAGCTTTAGTCTTATGTTATAACACTCAGCAGATCCTCTCTCACTGACCAAGGTGATTTCACTCACCTCTGACCATCCAGCAGCCAGCAACCCAGCTCCAAAAACACCCCAAATCCACTCACTACCATAATAATAGCTCTAGGGTAAATACCAGAGAGCCTCAGAGGGGACTGTGTTTCTGTGAGGAAGGGGTCTTCAGTTTTTTACTCAAAATGCCTAATATAGCCTTAAACATTTTAACATATATCATTAAACATTAAAATCTTATTCAATAAATAATATTTAGCTCTGTCTTTCTGAATTTTAAAAACAGTTTAAATAGCAATTAAATATACATTTTGTCATTTTGAGTTTTTTCAAAGAGGACAGAAAACCAATAAAACCATGTCTGCCTTATCTTTTCCCAGCTCACATACACTTCAAACAAAACAATTCTGAAAGACCTGTATAGGCATAAATCGGTACAATTATGCAGATGTGATAAGTAATTCTTTATCAAAAAATAATAATTCATAAAAATATTATCTTAATCTGTTAGCATCTCTGTGTCAAACAATGGCATATCTGAGTAGGTCAAGGTCTCCTAAAAATAATAAGATATGGCATGTACGGCTTCTCATTTAAATTAGTTGTAATTGTAATCGTAAATGTTCTCTAAATGACCCTAGATCTGGAAGAAGTAACTTATCTTTTACTGAACTGCTTTGCAAGACATGAATTCTCTGTGTCACATGTACATGACTTAGCATGCATCTCGCTACTACAAAAATTCTGTTGTGAAAGTAGGACTTGCCTAAAAAAGGCTGTTCTCTGTGGAATATGTCCTCAGGCGACGTACAGTCAAACATCATAAACATTACTTCATGATCTGCTTTACTGTTAGAAAGACTGCCAGAAATCTCTATACTGTGGCCCAATCGGATCCACTATAAGTGTAAGCGATAATCAAAGGAGCTTGATTGGTACATGTGTGCTCGAGTTTTGGTTTGAAGTCAGATAAATGAGGTAAAGAACTGAGCAGGTTTTGTGCTTTCTGATGGGTGTAGGAACAGAACACACTTAAAGGAGGTGGAGAACACGCTGACAGAAACTAGGTCCCCATGGGAAACAGTCAAATATTCATCTGGAACAGCAGGGTTTGTGCTGAGCCTCCTTTTGCCAAGTTGAGCTTAATGATAAACAATTTTCATTGGCACAGGCAGCCTCTGGGGCAACATGTGATGTTCCAAATTATCGTCCTCTGTAGAGGTTTGTGGAACATTGCGATGTTTACTCTGTAGTGCCGTACGAAGAATAGGCTGCGGGAGTCTAGCTGGCTGAAAAATCCTATTGCGATGCTAATTTCTTTAAATAAAAACTTAAAAGCACTATCAAAAGCAGCGTTTATCAAACCAGTGACTCTAGGGTACAGCTGGCCTCGTTCCAATAAAGGATGATGTAACACAGGTTAAAGGTATAGTCTGTTCAGCTCTTAAAGGTGGGAGGGACTCTTTAAGAAGGTTTTGTTTTTAGTTTCTTTTTTTACCTGCTGAATTCTGAAGGGTGCTAAAGTATAGTGAACATTATTCCTTAGAAGCTAAAAACATCACTGTTATACGTGACATGCTTACTGCGTGTGATACACATGCAATTTGGACGTTTATTCCAAAATTAGCTAAAATTATCAACAGAATTCGAAGAAATAACAGTTTTGAAAGTATGTTAAAGACATCTGTGTATCAGTTTGCAGAAGTCAGCATGCTAACCAGCTAGCCCCAGCTGTCCAGTCTGTTAATACCACTACTGAGGAGGTGATAGTGAGTCACTGTAGCCTTTTTCTCGTTCCTTATGTTAGAGGCAGACGCCTCAACTTTTCCTCTATTTGTTTTGGTTACTTCTCACTGATTACTCTAGGATTTTCATAGTCTGGCTGAAATGTTCCTTTAATAGCCAGTTAGTCAATCTCCTGGTTATAAGGTATGTGCTTAACATTATCCTTTTGGGTCTCTAAAGTGAGGCCGTTGGCTTGAGGAAAGTAGCTTTTATCTCACTAGATGCCATGCGACGGCAGGAGCTCTGCTCTGTGTACTGGTGGCAACTTGGGAGTGAAATTCAGAAGAAGAACTGAAAAATAAATCCAATACATTTGTTTCAGTGTGTGTACTAGTGTGTATCTCAGGTTAAAAAAAAGAAATAAAATTAACTCAACTTATATTCTCATACCCCAAAACACATCAACATATTACTGCATGTGATACACATGCAATTTGAACGTTTATTCCAAAATTAGGTAAAATTATCAACAGAATTTAAAGAAATAACAGTTTTAAAAGTATGTTAAAGACATCCATGTATACGTTTGCAGAAGTCAGCATGCTAACGCTATCTCAGGTTTAAAAAAAGAAATAAAACGAACCCAACTTATATTCTCATACTCCAAAACACATCAACATCCCCAGAAGTGTCTCACGCAATGATCTCAGTCGGGTCAGTTTCCTGGCGTCTACTTATCCAGGGTACAAATGAAGAGGCTAAAACAGGTATGTGTTTGTGTTTGTGTGTGCGCGTGGGTACGTACGTATGTGTGTTTAAGGTCAAACCGGCTTCAAAAGTCATATGGTCTGGTAGGAATTCAGCATGGACGCGACACAGCCAATCAGGAAATTGCATTTCCTTAGGCAGGAACACATTGGATTGTTTCTAAATGTGGAGAATTCCGAGGATCACAGATTCAGACATGATCCAGTCTATTTCAGTGGGAACACAATAAGGGAGCTAAATTAGAATATGTTGATTGGTGGGCGATAAGGTTAATAATAAGGAACTAAGCTGTGGCTAAGGTCATGGGAAGAGCATGGCATGCTAATGTTTGTGGGTAAAAGTGTGTTGTGCATGCACTAGTTGTATTTCTCCTGCTCTGTTGTCTCGCATCGGCAGACGAACAATCTGCTCACTGAGGTGTGACCACAGACATTGTGAGGCTGGAACCAACACCAGACTACAGATGCAGGAGCTAACTGGGGGAGAGAGAGAGAGAGAGAGAGAGAGAGAGAGAGAGAGAGAGAAAGAGAGAGAGAGAGAGAGAGAGAGAGAGAGAGAGAGAGAGGGAGAGAGAGAGAGAGAATGGTTCAAAGCATTAAAAAAATAGAAAATATCATACAGTGTTTGTTATACAGTGTACATTGTGTTAACTTGACCAAAGCTCTCCTTAAGGATGTCCAGTATTCCATCCAATACCTGCTAATTAGTTAATCAGTCCTCCATTACATGAAATCAGCTAAACCTGTGTGATGACTTGAGCTCACAGAGAGGTCATGAACCCCACCTGTGTTCTCCAAAACAATATATTATAGCAACAGAGTAGAGTAAGACGGGGAGGCCAGGAGGCTCCATGCATGGCTGTCCACGTCACACCTGCTGAGCTTTATGAAGGCAGTCCGAATACAAGTACAAGTAGCTGGTCACTATATACCCCCACATTTTCAAAGGCTGGCTGCCCTAGCAACCCACCAGCCTGAACCATGTTCCTGGTCCACGCAGTCCTGGCCCACACAACCGCCACAGCTGCTTGCATCTTGCTCCTGATATTAGTCAACCAAATCATCTCACTGCATTGGCAGATCATTTTGCTAATTTTAAGAATTTTTAAAACTAAACTAAACTGAAATCACTTGAAACAAGAACAATCAGTAGAATCTTAAAGTAAGCTTACAGCAATCTACAAGTGAGAAATGTTTGATATATCAAGTGGATAAAAGATAGTTTGGTAGATATACTTGGTTGCAGTAGGAAAAGCACAATGGCCTCTCTCTCTAAAACACCAACCAAATGCCCCACCATGACGCTTCCACACTTAAGCCTTTAACCGCTTTGCTTTCACTGTGGCCAGACTTTATTGTTCAGGCATTGCAACTGTGCATCAAGCATTCTCACATCACCCAGCAATCCCACGCAAGCTCTGCCGTCAAACTGTTGTCTTCACTATAGAGAAACTCAGTACTGACCCCACGGCCAGCCTCTTTCCTGGGGGTTCCACCCAAGACTACTAGGGGCGCTCTCCCACTGCTTACACCACTGTAGTTTCTGAGTTATACACCAGGGCGACCATAAATTTGCTGTGAGTAGTGTCCTACTTTTTAAACAACAAATACAAAGTCACATAACATCACAGTACAAATAGCGGTCAGTTTAGCCACATGCTTTAGCTCTGCAGTAACCAAACCCCACCCAGTACAGCCCACACTCCCAGCACACTAATGAACAGCAACATTTTAAAACTAGAAATGGTCCTTTCTAGAAAATGTTCGTCTCTACCATGGCCTGTGTGGGTGGCTGCCGGTATGCCTCCCCAGCTTCACAGAGACAGCACAAGCCAGTTGCAGGTCACTACGATACTAACAACCAAACATTATCTTTCTATATTTACGTTTATTTGTATTTATTCTAATTAATTCAACAACAAAATACATTATGACTATAGAATAGAATAAATTAACAAATAAATATTTTTTTTTTGCACAGTGCCTCTACATGAACCACATTATGATCACCTGCCTATTATTCTGGTGGTCCTCTATGAGCTGCCAAAACAGCTCAGACCTAAAGAAAAAAAAGAACTCTAGCTAAAATGACTAGAAACCACAGTCTTATAATAAAATATGCTATTATGAAAAATAACTAGAGGAAAATTTATCTCACTTACATAGATATCATTACTTGTTTACTTGTTTTTTTGTGACCACCAGAATGAAAGGGTCTCTGCATAGAAACAGTTCAACAGAATTGGACAATGTTGTTCATTAAAGCAGATTTAAACGAAGAATGTGTTTTTTCTAAATTCTATGAATTTAATCATTCTCTCTAATACATGTTTGTGTGTGTGGGTGTGTGTGGGTGTGTGGGTGGGTGGGTGTGTGGGTGGGTGGGTGGCTGGGTGTGTGGTATACATCGGGAGAGAATTATTAAGGTACAGCCTGAGAGTTTTAGAGAGAGAGAAGAAAAAAAGAGTGAGAGAGAGAAACAGAGAGAAATGGCTTTTGGAAGAAAGGGAGAGAAAGAGAGAAAAAGAAAGGCATGCTTCTTGCGAGGGAGAGAGAGAGAGAGAAAGGCACAGCTTTTGCAAAAGAGAGAGAGAGAGAGAGTGAGAGAGAGAGAGAGGAAGGCACAGTCAGCGAGAGGGAGTGAGTGAGAAAGAGAGAGAGAGAGAGGCACAGCTTTTGCATAAGAGAGAGAGAGAGAGAGAGAGAGGGGGGAAGGCACAGTCAGCGAGAGGGAGTGAGTGAGAGAGGGGGAGAGAGAGAGAGAGAGAGAGAGGCACAGCTTTTGCAAAAGAGAGAGAGAGGAAGGCACAGTCAGCGAGAGGGTGGGAGGGAGGGTGGGAGAGAGGGAGAGAGAGGGAGCCGAACTGAAGCTCAGTTTCTCTCCCACAGGCACAGGCAGACTGATCTCTCCTACAGCTGAGAGCTGCTGCCGCTGCTGCTGCTGCTGCTTCTAGTGCAGGACTCCATATTTCTCCCTCTGTTACTCCTCCTCAGCTTGAAAAGGGTGAGTGACTGCTCCTCTGTCCTCTGCTTGGACACTACTACAGCAGATATGGTCATTGGGGAGGACTACACATACAGGGGAATTTAAAGAGAGAGAAAGATAGGGAGAGAGAGAGAGAGAGAGAGAGAGAGCACAGCCAGCTGATGTGTAGGATGAGCAGGTGGGGTTAAATCTGCAGACATGGTCATGTACAGTCAGCAGTCAGTAGTCTTGTATTTGTGCTTGTGCCTGTTAATTACTGCTCATTGACATGTCTAACAGTGTGACGCCTGCTATAACTCAGGAGACATGAAAACAGATAAAGATGTTTGTTCAGCAGTAAAGGTCTCTTTAGGTATATATATATATATATATATATATATACGTGTGTTAAAAGACCCAGTCGGATGCTTTAGTCAGACATGCTCAGCTCTGCCGGTAACCATGGTGAAGGCAGCCAGCGCAGCAGACTGGCTTCGGAGGAGAGCGTTTGAAATAATCAGGTGATCCAGATGCATTGAGCGAACGCCCAATAAAAACATTAACGTGACAGTTCATTAATCACACTTTCACAGCCAGGCATAATTGACTCGCTTGCTGTGGTGTGGCACTGCATGCTCTTGCGTGTGTGTGCGCGCATGTATGTGTGTGTGTGTGTGTGTGTGTGCTTCAGGACAGAAAACACCATGTGTGGTGGATTGAGGCTCAGAAGAGGCTCGAAAGGCTGCAGGGATGCTGCATATAAACACAGTCAACCAGTCAACCCATCAACAGGTTGTGCTGGACACTAATGTATTGATGCTTTAAAGTCAATGGTGGATGTTTTTGAAGGACGTTGCTGGTATCAATTTAACTGTGACCTTCGGGGTCCATCTATGCACTGTGACGCCGCACAGCCCAGGGTGAGGTAAACAAGGACAGCCAGCATCAGTCGATGACTGAGAGCACTTTGGCACAGTGCAATGTGCTGCCTTCAACAACAAGCATGCAGAAATAGATCTGATATAGACCTGATTCATTTAGCCCTTGTTCACATTAGCCATAAATGCAATGCCTGTGTTTGGAGGTCCTTCTGTATCTGTACTGTTTTCTTCAATAGCGTTGATGGAATGTATGTTAAAGGAAATGTGTTCTATTTTCAAACCTAGAAACGAACTGGATCTTTGTTTTCGTACGTGAGAAAGCTAAGCCAGTCAACATGTATACCAGAATTTTGTTGTGTTTATGTTTTATTGTGATGGAGTAACGGAAATGAGGGAAGCTCCATTTGTACTCTCAGCTCAGATGCCTTTGTAGAGAGATATGTTTTTTTTTTCACGTCGGGGGGTCTTACCTCTCCTCCATCACTCCTCACTGCTCACATTGGTCTTAACTCAGAGTAACACTCTGTGTCAACATTGTCAACACTCTGTGTCCTAGTTACTCTGATCAGTGATGGGAATAATATTTTTTTTGATTATAGTAATTTCATGTATTCAAGTTATTTATATTCTGGAACAGCCAATAGGGCCCCTGCAGGGAGAGACTACTAGATATAACTAGAGCTAAAAGATCCCGTATACACCTGGTCACTTCATGTGTCTTAAGTGTCAGGGTTATATTCGGACAAGGCCAAGCCACGTGAAAATGCAAGTGTAAACACACCCAAGAGGTGATTGAAACCGATACACATCTGATCACTCAAACCACTTTAGGAGGTGGTCTGAGAGACATTTTAGCCAAATGTGTAAATGCATCCATCTCATAGACATATTCAACAACCAACTCCTCCTAGTAACCGCGAATGATTGGTTGAAGATCAAACAGTAAACAGTAATATGAACAGACACCACTGTGTGACACAAACTACAGGCGAACAGATAAACAGTTGGTAATTGTTTGTTGCATAATCAGCCAATTTGCACATTCTGTCCCACACGGCATATAAAAATTGGAAGTTTAAATTCATGTGGCCAAAATCTTATTAAGATACTAGTCATGAGGACTTACCTGGGGTAAATAGGGTCTGGGTGTTGTTGCCAGCAGTATCTGAATCCATCTGAGTTTACAGAAAGACTTGGTATGCAGTCGTAAGCTAAAGCTTTGGCATCCCTGGTCGAATGATTTGTTAGTTTATTGAAAATATGTTAAATTATCCTCTACAAAAATTTGTGCACATAAACTGTGTACTAATATTTACAGACATATGTCATAAATAGGTCTTTTCTATAGAGTAATAATGTAAATATGACTGAAGATGTATAAACCATTGCATATGATTGTATCTTTGAGGCCAGAGGTTTTGAAACCCCCTTTCAAATCATTTCCAAAGACCTGCTTCCATTGGCATTGTTTTAGGGTCACGAATGTAATTCTATGTCTGCATTTGTGAGCCAGAACCCACGCAGGGAGAAAGACTCACAGCCCATAAATCAAACTATTACTTAGAGGTGTAGGCCATCGATTCCGAACGCCTCCATGCACTTATAGGGATGTGTTAGAAGTAAGCGGTGTTGTGACAAGTCAATCCATCAACATTTACGACACACCTTAGAGCTAGAAATTCATCAGAAGCCCTCCACATAGTGAAGGCCCACACTTGAAATCTTTCAGAATCCTCCAGTTCTTTCTTCTAATGGTCCTCTAATGTATTACTTTCTTATTTTAATCACCATTGATTGCCACAAACCCAATAACGGTTCCCTGAAAACCAATAATCATTGATTGCCTCTCATTGTTAGGCATTTAAAATGCAATTCAACAAAGATGGGCCGAACATCACAGTCTACAGCTCTTGCGAGACGTCACTTTATTGTGAGTGAGTGAAATATTACAGTGCTATGAGAAAAGTGCTGTTATTTCTTATTCTAAGGAGATTACAAGAGCAAGAAGAGAATCTAAGACACGAAAGAGAAAGACAATCAAATGCAACAGGACCCTACTATCCAATATTAAAGAGTGAGGCAGAGTGAGGGATTTACATCTAAGAGTTCACAAATTTTATTTCAGCAGCTCTCTCTTTACCACTCTGTATTCTTCCCGTCCACCACTGGTAGATTCTTACTTTTCCTTTGGCCTTTCGCCCATCACGCTCTTCTGTTCGGTCTATGTTTATCCACTTGAGTGAGCACATCTCATTATGATAGGGCCCATTACAGTAAAACTAAAGGACAGTAGATGAACAAACAGGTAAAAAAGAGGGAGATGGAGAGAGTAGTAAACTCCAGTAGTAAACACTACTTCTTTAGACTCCATATCGTCTTCACCACAGGCAAAATCAGGTCCCATTCCAGAAAGTTCTGATGTTTTCTAGATATTATTCATACAAATACTGTCAAGCTCCCTCCTATCCCGTATGCTTCCAGTTTGAATATCGATGAGTGGAGAACTACAGGGAGCATCAAACTCTCTGACTCACTTAGTCTGGCAGTGGAGGACTCACACACAGCTCCCCTGCAGACAGAACAGTCATCCAGCAGCCTACAGTTCAACACCACCATATCCGCAGCTCTAAATACACAGCCCTACCTAGAATAGACAACTATAACAAGCAACTACATAAACGTCAGACTGCTTGTGCTTTGGCCTATGTCTATGGTTTTATAGTATTAGATGAACAAGATGTACCTAAAGGTAAAAAAAATGGTGGTGGTTTGTTAGTGTGTGTTGTGCTGGTATGAGTGGATCAGGCACAGCATTGCTGCTGAAGTTTAAACACCTCATTGTCACTAAAAATTGTCCACCAAACAGAAATATCCAGTCAATAGTGCCCTATGACTATTGATGAAGGACTATGATCCACTCATACCAGCACAACACACACAAACATGCCACAGCCATATCAGTGTCACTGCAGTGCTAAAAATAAATGTAAATACAAGGATGTGTTTTTAATAGTATGGCTAATATTAACAGCAGTTTAGACCAAACTACCAAGCTTTACAATTACCTGTTTTAATTGAAGCACAGTACCTGAGATAAGAATCCAAGGGTAGGCTATCATGCTTTCTAACACACAGGAAGAAATTCACAACTAGCAACATCACCACCAACAACTCAACCGGAAGAAAGATGTATTCAACATCAGTTTTCAGTAGCTACATGTTGCATCCATAAGTCAACAGGCGTACCTCTTTCAAAATCTAGACAATCTAAATTACATTCCATGTTCATGTTATTATCAGCAGCGCTTCTTAATTAATCTGTGGTCCGTTGTGGTCAGTAAATATACGCACTTCAGGCCTCTCCCACTCATTTCTTCAGTCAGAAATCTTTTTTGGTGCTTTTGGTATCAAAACTGAAGTGATATCGTTATCAGAAAAAACAATACCCAGCCTTTCACAGGACTGGATCCAACTGGATTGGAAGTATTCTTGTTTTCCCTTTAATATCTGATTGAACATTTTCTGCTGATATCAGCAAAAAAACCCCTATATACCATCTCTAATAATTGTGTTTTGTTATGATACATAAGAATGATCATAGATGTGTTGTATTTTACTTGAGTATTTTTTTTAATTGAATACATATAGTTTCACAGATTTACATTTCCAAGAGAATTTCTCTACTTTTTACTCCTTATATTTTTATTTAGACCTTTAAGACCAGAAACGTCTATCTCTTTTTTGAGTTCCTGTGAGTTTAAATGTATTATTTTTATAAAAACATTATACCAAAATCATATCACTCTAAAAATAAACTGCCCAAAACAATGCTAATTTATACAAGACCAGTACAAATATATGCTTAAATGATTAAGTATGTTTTAATGGTGATACTGTTATAATTAGTATAATATAATTATAATTCCTCACCTTCAATTTTACTTCAGTAGGATTTTGTCACAGAACTTTAATACAAGTTCTCTGTTCTTTTTCCACCCTGAGGCTTTAAATGGGTAACTGAAGGACATTGCGATGAGAAAGTTGAATCTGCTGCCTGGCCCTTGAGCAAGGTCATGTCTGAGATGAGGATGATGAGGAGACCTACATTATCCATCTGCACAATAAAGGCACTGGAAATAAACCCAACGCTTCTGTCTGAATTTCTATTAGTGAGGCCACCACGGGAGTTGGAGAGGAGGAAGAAGAGAGGGAAGGGGTGGAGGAGAAGTGAGATATAAAATGGCTGCTCCTCTGTTGCCAGACTGAGCACAAACTGATGTTGTTCCCAGCGGGAGGGTTCAGACAGTTTATCCTGGATTAAAGAAAAAAATCAATCTTGTGTTTTTTAAGAACGAGGGAGAGAAGGACGGCGGATGGAAGAGGTAATTTTGGAGAGTTGGAAGCTCCGTTATAGCACCCAGGTTTCGCTCCAGGTCCTGAGAGAAATTCCATGGGTGCTCCACTCACTTCACTGAGGCAACAGCCCATTGGCTTTGAACCCCTAAATTACCCCCGTCACTCCAAAAAAGCCCCACAACCCAACCCCCAAATGCACATAGGAGCTTTTACTCCCCCATTCATGCTCTCAAAGAGTCCCTATAACTAGAGCTTCAATAGAGCACTGGAGCTGCGCTTTTGTCAATATGAAGTAGTAAATACCCTACGGGGCCAGGAAACTCTGATTACAATCGAAAAACGAACCCCCACTAAAATGTGTTCCTCATAATAAAAGCTGTATAATTTTCCAATGACAGACCAAATCGTAAATAAACAAGGATAAAATTGAAATTCACATCATGTCAACTCACTCAATATAGTGAAGCTGTTTGAGCAGTGAGTTTATAACCCGGCAGTAGACCACATTTGCCTGGACTGTTAAATACTGTGAACAAGTATGAGATTAAATTGTTGTAAAATCTAATCGACTAGTTTCAAAGATCAAGTCATTGGAGACTGTAGTGCAACTCAGTGTTTATTCCGCAAAGACAACTTTCCACTGGACAAATCTTTATATTTTCTATGTCTGTCTTTTAGGTCACTTTGAGTCTGGTGGGCTGCTGGATGGAGGACACCATGTGACCTGCAGACAGCCAGAAAAAAGCAGGCAGCATGCTTCTTCTGCAGGGGACGCTGGTAGTTTGCTTCTTTCTCTTGTTCTTTAGCCCCGCAAGCGGTGGGTTATTCAGTGGAAACGGGCCAAAGCCCACCGCACAATCAAAAGGAGGCTCAGGCTCTTGGGGAGTGCCCTACTTGGGAAAATGGATGCCGGACGTGAAATTTTCTATGCCGTCTTTGAAACTGCCCTTCTTGTCGAAGGATGTCAAGGCACAGGTTGCCACAAGCACGCAAAATCCAGCAACAGAAAGTCTACTGAAAGGTTCAGAGATCATCACCACACAAGATTACACAGTGTCTGTGGAGGCAGAGGTTGCCACAACCATACAGAGCACAGCACGAGAAAGTTCAGACATTATCACCACACAAGATTACACAGTGTCTGCGGAGGCAGAGGTTGCCACAACCATACAGAGCACAGCACGAGAACATTCAAAAATCATCACCACACAAGATCACACAGTGTCTGCGGAGGCACAGGTTGCCACAACCATACAGAATACAGCACGAGAACATTCAAACATCATCACCACACAAGATCACACAGTGTCTGTGGAGGCAGAGGTTGCCACATCCCTGCGAAATCCAACAGCAGAAAATCTACTGAAAGATTCAGAGATCATCACCACACAAGATTACACAGTATCTGTGGAGGCACCGGTTGCCACAACCCTGCGAAATCCAACAACAGAAAGGCCAGCCACAAATTCAGAAATCACCACACAAGACTATACAGTGTTTGTGGAAGCATCGACCAGTCCCACCTTCCAGAGAATCACAGGGCAACCTGAGGAAAATCCAACCACCCCAGCACAAATAGGCACTTTGCTTCCACAAAGAGGAACCAAACCACCCCGAGATAATCTGCTCAGGTTAGGACAGCAAACAGACAAGCCTAAGCCCTTGTCCAAGCCTGACCCGAACTATGACCTTGAGTTCTGGCCCCCCAACAGGGGCAGGCTCTCAGAAAAATCTCCACAGACTGCACCTCCTCAAGTCTCTACACTGGAAACCAATGGATATGTCATCGTAACATCACCTTCACACGAAACACGGACCTCTGCTACTCAGGTAAACCGAAGGACCAAGCAAACCACACAATCTGTTGAATTAAAAACTGTCAGGACAAAAATCCCCAAAAATGTTCAAATCACAACCAGTGGTTTCCAGTCACCAACATCGTCAGCGCCCAAGCTGGTGACCTCTCCCTCAAAAGTGATCAGGCCAACAACTGCTCAACATCAGCCAGCTGTTTCTTCTTCATTGCCCACTAAAACCACCACACAGGTGCTACATAGTCTCACCATTGCTCTGGAGAGTTTCATCAGCACCACACAAACTGTAGAGGAGACTCCTGTACCGCACTGGACTCCTGAGAATAAAGCTACTGGTGGGCCTCCAGACAGATTTCCATGGTTGGTCCTGACTACAAGCGTGCCAAAGGAGAGACGCCTGGACAGCATCCCAAACTTAACTCACACCGTCTTAACCACAGTCTCATCAGCAGGAGGTAAGCCAAAAACAATCCAGCCCCCCACTGCCTGTTATTGAGATACAGCCCAAGTGACCATAGAGTCAATACAGTAATGACCCATGAAATAGTCTCTGATGTGAGAGTTTATTGATTGCTGATGGTGCTGAAATATGACACTTTTTGGTTGTTGTTTGTTAGCAGTGGCTACTTCAAAGACATGTTTGGATGTACAAGATACATTTAGACCTGTTTGAACATCTGTTGTATTGTCTTGATAGTGGGAGCTGCTCAATAAGAAAAAAAGAGCAGATCATAAATTGCCATTGTGAAACACCTTGTTACATACCGACAGTAGATCAATAATGTAACACTGCTGAAGACAGGCCTGCAGTATTTTAACCAACATATTAAACTTTTGTTGGAATATGAATACCGCAATACAGCAGAACCCCCACACAAGCACTCCTCTGTGGTGACTGTGCTGGGTTCTCAGCAAAAAAGCTGTGAAGACAATGCTTATTAAATCCATTTTACAATTAAATGTGATAAACTGTACTGACAAAACACCACCGTTACACATTTTCACACACCCCCCCCAATCCATTCATTTTTGTACCTACCTTGATGTGCCACATCTTCCTTCTATCATTGCACCAAGTTTTGCAGACTTGTAAGCATGCATTGAGTTCTTCCTTGTAGCTCATGACTTGTTCAAGTTGCCAAGAGTATTTGTTGATATTTATCTTATTAAATTTGAAGTGTGCTGCATGTTTATAAGTATCCAGACGCTTATTCTAACAAGTAAATTCAGCTACTTTAAAGAGCACCCATTGTTACACATGCACTAGCACGCACACAAATAACATCCATAAAATATAATGGGACATTTGGAGCACATCATCGTCTGTCAGCTAGAGGCCCACTGTTTTGCACGTTTGCACATTTTGTTCTGTTCCCAGCATACCTGATCCAATGAATCAGCTCATCAACAGCCCATTATTGAGTAGGTGTTGGTGCTGAAGCATGAAAATGTGCAGGACAGTGGGCCTTCAGGACCAGGGTTAAGAAACACTGGGGTAGTGGGGTTTAACCACAGTGATACTGTGTTTTCTGTGGTGATGGAGCTCCATCCAGCACCTTTAGAATGTGTTTAACTGAAGTTCAGGTTCCACAACTAATCGTCCAACTTCATTAGTGCTTGTGTTTCTGAATGCCATCAAATCCTCACAGCAATGTACCTGCATCTATCCTAAAGCCTTCCAAGAGGAAGAGATGCTTTTTCTGAAGCAAAGGAGGACAGGCTTCCTATTAATACCCTTGATTTCAGAAGAACGATGGATGAGCAGGTGCCTACAAGCATCTGCTGCATAGGGATCTAGTCAGCTTAGCCAGATACTGTCATCAGAAGTACCTTAAATATTTGTTCATCCTGTAGGCCTGTTCCATTTTGGGATTTGCTGAATTCAACAGTTTTATTACTAGATAACAGATTTTGCAACCTGCTGGTATGTAATATCATAGCAAATACGCAGTTAGATAGTGTGTGCATATTAACATTGCTAATTAGCTCAGCAGTGTTTTAAACAGGTTAGCTATATTAGCAAAGAAGGCTGGAGTTTACAGTAGTTTAAGTAAACCACTAAGCAAGACACACATTTTTTTTATTTTAATCACATTAAATGTAATTAAAAACAGTTAAACATTGTAAAAAAAGTAGAGCTTGCACATCTAAAAATCCCAGAGCGCTGATTAGAGTGCTTATTTGCATGCTGCAGTCCTCCGCAATATCACTAGTGCCAAATCAATGGGTATGGCACAATAAGGATTAGTGAACAGTGTGCTGGGAAGACCTATTTGACTATTTTACATCTTTCTATCTGAAGGCCTGAATTGGTTAGACATCGATAATCACTTCAACCTGAGGTCATCCAATCAACAGATTTTTAAGCCAATGCATCCCGTTAGAATAAGGACAATCTATGCAACATGCATAATTTATGTGATGTTATCTCACCCCACCCACCCCATTTGTACATTCATCTAATCTGTGTGTGTGTGTGTGTGTGTGTGTGTGTGTGTGTGTGTGTGTGTGTGTGTGTGTGTTTGTGCATAATGAGTGTACCCTCCCCCTAAACAGGAGAAACATACATCACAAAATGTCAAAGCAGCATGTCATTTATACCTCAAACAGCCTTTTCCACACAACAGGCTCACACTGTCATCAGTCTCCAGCCAATTATAACACTTGCCTTAAATGTATAGTTTGGTAAAATTATAAACATATGTAAACAGTTTTCTTACCCCAAATGTAGTTGATCGCCAAGACATGTTTGGTGTTTAGCGTTCGCTTCTTTATGTTTGCACTGCAGACACATGACTAATGTAGCCAAAAAATAGACTAATGGAAGTTTATACAGTCATATGCCAAATTTTGAACATCTAGTTTCATGATTTTTTAAATTTATAAATGAACATAAGCTCACAAAGATACAGAGAGCACACTAAAATATGGTACAGTGTACAGCGTCTATTTATTTTAACACATTTGAACACATTGAAAAAATAAATAAAACATAACATAAACAAAAAACGTATGCACAGGCCACATTTATGTTTTAATTCACCCCCGGACATGTAACCAGTAATAGTGCATTACAATGTGTAGAAGTGTGGCCAGGGGCGCTCAAACCTGCCTGAATCATCATACCCTTTCTTTAAATCACATTAAAGAACAAATCCAGAAACACAAGTCATTCAGAGGTGTTTTATGTAAAGTGTTCCATTCGTGAGAAACGTATAGGGTGAGAATTGTTCTCAGTGTGAGATGTCTCTAAAAGTTACCTCACAGAAAGATGTTACATGAAAAGGTTATCTAATCAGAGTCTGGGACTAAACTTATGAGCTAAGGTGAGTTAAGATTTTAAAATCCTTTCACAACAAAGAGAAAGATATCATGTAGTCAATCTGTTGATCTATACTTTGTTAGCCTTGTTTCACCCTCTCAGCCCCACAGCACTACAGTGACCCTGATGTGGTGGTGGTGGTGTGTTAGTGTGTGTTGTGCTGGTACAGGTGAATATTGCACAGCAGTGCTGCTAACAATGTATGCAGAGAAACAGATGAGCCACAGTTTCTAAGTGTAGAACTACAACGTGCCTGTGTGTGGTTAGTGGAGCTGAAAAAATGGGCAGGGAGTGTAGAAACAAGGAGGTGTACTTGTTGAAGTGTTCGGTGGGTTTAGTACTGTGTATAAGTGTTGGCTTTGAGGTGAGATGCTATCAGGGACTGTACTATGGAAGTAGGCAGCTGGGTTGAATGCCAGTCTCACTCTTTGTTGTGTGCATATCTGTGCTTTCGAGTGCGGATCTGTGGAAAACTCAGCAAAAGGCCTCTTATCAGTATTCAGATGGCAGAGTCAGCCGTACAACACGGAATCCTGGGGGACGATCTGTTTCCCCCCCAGCCTGTTCACACATGCTGAACATGCCGCTCTTGCCATTTAGTCTCTCTCTTTCTCTCTTTCTCTCTCTCTCTCTCTCTGATGGTCCCTCATTCTCGCTCTCTCTCAGTAATATACCCTTCTTGTGATTTAGTTAGTATCTTTCTTTCTTGGCTGTCTTGCTGGAAGCCTCTGCTGCCACTCTTGTGTTGTTATTTCCCTTCAAGCTTTGCTGCCTTCCATTGAATTCGTAGCCAGTTCTGTGCTACTCACTTCAATTTATTTCTCCTTCTTTTTTATCACTACTGTCCTCTCTGTCTCTCCTCTCTCTGTCTGACACCATGTAATTCTCTTCAACAAACAATGTACAGGATAAGTTTTGTCTGTATGTGTATGCATGTGTTTAGGAAATTGCTCCTGGCTGATGGGAAACGATTCAGCTGGTAAGCTGGTCTTACTGCTCTTATCAATGCACGTGCAAACAGAAAGTATGCGTTCCAAAAGTCGGCCTTCCACAAGCCTTACATTTTAACCCACAAATAACTACAATAGGAATAATTACAATCGATAACTTAAAGGAGCGATCTGTATGTTGATGAAACCTTGCAGGACCTTTAATATGATTGACAAGTGGTTAGAAAATGCAGTGGGACAGTGCCACTTTTTCATCATCTCAAAGCTACAGTGACTCCTCATCACCTCATGAGGTACAAAGTGGCATCGTGAGACAGAACGTGTCAGGGTTAGCTGGTTAGAATGCAGCTTTATAGATAACTCTGCCACTCATACATAGTCATCCTACATACTGATGTAGCCACGTGCTCTTAATGAGTACAAGCACAGGATAAATCTAAAGTCTATTATCTTTAGTCTAGGTTCTTTAGGCAGATTGGATGAGTTAATTCAACAAAAACAAGAACAAAAAAAACCCACCCCAAGGAAGACAAAGGACAACATTTATGTATAATCTGGTGTGTGTATATATGTATCGTATTCATAAGCATGTTAAATTTTGCAATAATACACACTGGATAAAGAGATAAATAAACAAAAGGAATAATAACAATCCAAAAGATCTCAATAAAAGAATAACTAAAATATTTCTATAATCCCTACCGCCCCTTTCACACCACAATGTCTCTGTCCCTGATCCCAGAGGTGACGAGGCATCCAGTAGCTGAAGATGGGTGTTCGATAACTGATAATCCAGAGACAACGACGCAGCTCAGCCATGGCAGTAGGGCAGTCCAGTTCAAATGTAGCTCAGTAATAATAATATGTAGAAAAAAAAACAGCCAGGATCTGTCAATGTATCTCACACAAGCAATTAAATTATAAGCAGGGGCATGTGGGGACAACTTTCTTCAAAATCTGTGTCTATTTCAATGTATTTTTCTAGGACAAAAGTCATTAAAACCCTCAACTAAAATCCTCTCAGTACAGAAACAGCAGTGTTTTTAAAAGAAAGCAGTACCAACTAACTTTTTCTGACCAACTTTCTAAGTCAATATTAAAAGGGACAGTACATGTTTATACCACCAGAGCAACATTCTATGATTTTCCACTAGTGCTTTTGTCTCTCTATGCTGCAGCTAACAATGACATAGGTTACACTGACATACCATCATATTTCTTCACATTCTCTTGATACTTTTAATAAATGTTGGTATGTATTAATAAAAAAAATATCTTACATATTGCTCCTTTAATTGTGTTTTATTGAAGTAGTACACGTTGCCATGCATATCCTTAAAACAGTTGCCAAAACTGGTTCTCTGGAGTTGTGCCATAGAACCCAGACGGTCCATATTTTTGCTCCAACCTAACACACAGCACACAAGGATGAAGGAAAAATGTAGAACATCTAAGAGGCCCTGAGGACCAGGCTGGGAACAACTGCCATAGAACAAGCACTTCTGCTTCCCATAAGAACCTTTCAAAGCATTGTGTTTTAAAGAACCATTTTTGTAAATGAGATGTGTGAGTATAGATGGAGATTTCAAACTGATCAGAAGTTTCCACAATAGCCATACATTCAAGCCAAGAAGCATTTAGGAATCTTCATTACAGGGAATTTTAATGCTTCAAACAAGGAGCACGTGAAGTCTCCAACACGATACAGCACAATACATCTCAAACTAGAGCAGCAGTACAGTGCACTCAGCAGACTGTGCATCCAGGACGTATTCTTCAGCAATGCGTGCCTGCGTGTGCACATCTCTGTCTGTGAAACAGCAAATTATTGAGCGCTGCCTCAGTCACCTTGTTCTTCAGAGGTGTAAGCAGCAGCACGCTGCATATCCCCATCCTCCAAAGGCAGTCTGAGCAAGGTCAATTACCACAGTGGAGGAGGGGAGAGAAGGAGCAGGCACAGGCTAAAAGAGCGTCGTCTGGAGAAGGAGAGAGATGGAGGACGATAGAAGAGAATAAGGGGGGAGGTGAAAAAGAGAAAGAAATGGGGAGGGGGAGGAGAGAAGACAGACAAGTGGCACCCTCTTTCCTGCTTTCCTGCTTCCGAGTGTGCAGAACACTCAAAAGATTTAAGAGCTTAAAAACTGAGGGTTCAGTAAAACCTCAATTCTTTTAGATAACAGCGTATCACACAAGACATTTGAAATCAGTTTAAAGTTTATTTAGAACATGTAGTTTGTATGATGCTTGTTGATGCTGGTCTAAGCTGGTCTGGTGCTGGTTTAGCTGGTCCACCAGCATGATTATACTGGTGGACCAGCATTCTAGCATCCACAGCACAACATACGCTGCTGAGGGTCTATGCTGTTTTTTAGCAGGGCAGGTTTTCACATCGTAGGTAAAAAGCAGCTCATTTCTACGAGCACATGACTGTGTGACTGACTGCACTGTCACTAAATGATCAAAAATCACCTGACCACTTCAAAACATCAGAACTGACACTGATTCACGGCATGCATGAAGCATTTCAGAAGTACAGCTGAGTTGCTGCTGTTATGTTGTCATGACAACACTGACGACAGGGTCGGTAGCAGAGTAAAATTCAGAGCGTGAGGCTGAAGATGGAGAAAAGCTACGGACACTTTCCTTTCCTTGTTTCACTTACTTTCATGCTTGTGCTGTAAAGATACTGTAATTACATTAGTACACACTGCATTTGCAATACACAATGAAATATATTTAAAAAACATAATGGACATATATATATAAAGTATATATAAAAAAATATATATAGAAAGAGAAATATATATATATATATATATATATATATATATATATATATATATATATATATATATATATATATATATATTTATCCTGTATGTGTACAACATGAGATGTTTTACAATATACTCTACATAGACAAAACCATTGGGATACCTACACATCATACTTACAGGAGCTTTAAAGACTTCGTATTCTAAATCCTAAATCCTATTCTATTCTAAACACCTAGGCTTTCTTGTATATTTGGTCCTCCCCTTTGCAGCGTCCGTGGGAATTTTTGCCCACCATTCATCCAGAAAAGCATTTGTGAGGTCAGACACTGATGTTGTACAAAAGGTCTTGACTCACAATCTCCGTTCTAGTTCTTCCCAAATGAGTTAGGTGCAGTCAGGGCTCTGTGTGGGCCAGTAAATTCTTCCACACCAAATTCACCCAACCAGCCTTTAAGGATCTTGCTTCGTACACTGGTTTATAGTCATGCTGGAACCGAGAAGGCCCAGTTCCTCAAACTGTTCCCACAAAGTTGGAAGCATATTATTGTCCAAAAAAGTCCTAGTGTACTAAATCACTGGAACTAAGAGTCAAAGACCAACCCCTGAGGAACAACTTTTTAGCATCATCCCTCCTCCACCAAACTTTACAGTCACCACAATGCAGCCAGCCATGTACAATTCACTCAGCATTCGTCAAACACAGGCTTATCCATCAGACAGCCAGATATAGAAAGTGATTCATTATTCCACAGAACTTGTTTCCTCTGTTGCACAGTACAGTGGCAGCGCTTCACACCTCTCCATCCAACACTTGGCATTGTGCTTGATGATGCAGCTATTTAAATATATGGCAATAAGTGTACATATGCGCCAGTGTATCAAAGTACATGCAAATAAAATATGTAATAGAATTTATTGTTATTATTTTGTCAAGCACATATAGCAGTATATTACAAAATACACACATATTTTTCAAAATATGTGGATATCTATTTCCTTTGCATGTGGGATGTTGGATAATAAGAATGTGCTGATTCATTAAAACATGCAAAGAAACACTCATCTGGAGCTCTGACCGAGGCGCGTATAGTATTCAGCCAAACTACATTGCTCTTGCTCAAAGATCTTATTATTGCATGTACCCTCCTATGATATCAGTACTGTTAAGGCCAATATCAAAATAATGATTAACAACTGATGTATTGAGCAGATACAGCCCTACACAAATAATGGAATTGTAAATACAAATAATATTGATTCAATAAGAAGTGATTTTATCAGGGTCAATTCTAACCATTTCCAAACCTCTCCTTGAAGAAGCCCATTATAACTTGCAGTTGCCATCAAATACCTGATATGGCCAATTAGTGCTACATTACATTAAAGGGGCATTCCATCGATTTTTTATTTAACCTACATAATTCAGTTGCTGAGATGTAAAACAGTCATTCAGAGTGGTTTTGGTACAGAAAGTTCAGTGTAGTGAAACCTATTGAGTCAGATTTCTTTACAGTGGTGCTGATAGGAACCAGGGGGCATGATGAGCAATATGGCCATTTTCTATGTAGTATGTAAAGTTAATAATTATAAAATAGAATTTTAATCTAAAATGAATGGTGGAATTGTCTCATAATGTCCTTCATCTACCTCTTTTAAAAAAGGGATTTTTTAAGACATGTATTAGACCATAACCATCTCCACTGTGAACAAATATGATTCAGTTACTTTGAAAATTAATTGAATTTTCCTTTAAAATCAAGCGCTGCTGTTTATTCAACATAATATAAAAATACTAAGATGCTTCAAAAAAGGGAGATTACTCTTTCCGCAGAGCCTATGCAAACTGAATATGTTTGTGTAACTGCACGCAGCTGAAATGAGAAAAAAAGTTTAGACTTCTGGAAAAAATCAGTAATGGAAGCCAGATCAAAATTTAATAAAGTTCAGATTATGAATATCTGTCTCTGTCATCCAGCTCTACTGGATCGCTACCACAGCTTACATCACACAGTGGTTTTGAACATGGAGGACAGACAGAGTGATTACACGTTGTGTCTCTTGCAGTACAGGGGACGTAATTACACATTCTGATCTAATCCCCACTTTATTATTGACAAGGAAAGAGAGGACAGGAAAGACAAGAGAGAGGGGGGGTGGAGATGGGAAAGGTTGATGAAGAGAGGAGATATGATAGGGGAGGAGTGGAAAGAAAGAAACGAGAGGAGAGAAAGGGGAATGATAAATGAGCTCTCAGAGCACATTCTTCATCATCTAATGACGCTCTGCTGCGTATACAGTGTTGCCACATGGCGGAGGAGACTGTTCCCTCTCACCACTCCATAATCAGCAGATATGTCTGAACATCAGATGATCTGAACTGACCCGGCTGCTTAACCCTTTTAGGAGTGGGTTACATTTTAATCCTACAGATTTATTACTCAGTGATTCATTTTAAGATTATTATTCAGTAACTACTATACATTACTCTTTATCTAGTGTACATTACTCCTAACTACTATACATTACTCTTTATCTACTATACATTACTCTTTATCTACTGTACATTGCTCTTTATCAACTATACATTACTCTTAACTACTATACATTACTCTTTATCTACTATACATTACTCTTTATCTACTGTACATTACTCTTTATCTACTATACATTACTCTTTATCTACTGTACATTACTCTTTATCAACTATACATTACTCTTAACTACTATACATTGCTCTTTATCAACTATACATTACTCTTTATCTACTGTACATTGCTCTTTATCAACTATACATTACTCTTAACTACTATACATTGCTCTTTATCAACTATACATTACTCTTTATCTACTATACATTACTCTTTATCTACTGTACATTGCTCTTTATCAACTATACATTACTCTTAACTACTATACATTACTCTTTATCTACTGTACATTACTCTTTATCAACTATACATTACTCTTTATCTACTATACATTACTATTTATCTAGTGTACATTACTCTTAACGACTATACATTACTCCTAACTACTATACATTACTCTTTATCTACTATACATTATTCCTAACTACTATACATTACTCTTTATCTACTATACATTATTCCTAACTACTATACATTACTATTTATCTACTATACATTATTCCTAACTACTATACATTACTCTTTATCTACTATGCATTATTCCTAACTACTATACATTACTCTTTATCTACTATACATTATTTCTAACTACTATACATTACTCTTTATCTACTATACATTACTCTTTATCTACTATACATTACTCTTTATCTACTATACATTACTCTTAACTACTATTCATTACTCCTAACTACTATACATTATTCTTTATCTACTATACATTATTCCTAACTACTATACATTACTCTTTATCTACTATACATTACTCTTAACTACTATACATTACTCCTAACTACTATACATTATTCTTTATCTACTATACATTATTCCTAACTACTATACATTACTCTTTATCTACTATACATTACTCTTAACTACTATACATTACTCCTAACTACTATACATTACTCTTTATCTACTATACATTATTCCTAACTACTATACATTACTCTTTATCTACTATACATTACTCCTAACTACTATACATTACTCTTTATCTACCATACATTACTCATAACTACAATACATTACTCTTTATCTACCATACATTACTCCTAACTACTATACATTACTCTTTATCTATCATACATTACTCTTAACTACTATACATTACTCATAACTACTATACATTACTCTATATCTACTATACATTACTCCTAACTACCATACATTACTCATAACTACTATACATTACTCTTTATCTACTATACATTACTCCTAACTACTATATATTACTCTTTATCTACTATACATTACTCCTAACTACTATACATTACTCCTAACTACTATACATTATTCCTAACTACTATACATTACTCCCTACTACTATACATTACTCCCTACTACTATACATTACTCTTTATCTACTATACATTACTCTTTATCTACCATACATTACTCTTAACTACTATACATTACTCATAACTACTATACATTATATCTACTATACATTACTCATAACTACTATACATTACTCATAACTACTATACATTACTCTATATCTACTATACATTACTCCCTACTACTATACATTACTCTTTATCTACTACACATTACTCCTAACTACTAAACATTACTCTTTATCTACCATACATTACTCTTAACTACTATACATTACTCATAACTACTATACATTACTCTATATCTACTATACATTACTCCTAACTACTATACATTACTCTTTATCTACCATACATTACTCTTAACTACTATACATTACTCATAACTACTATACATTACTCTATATCTACTATACATTACTCATAACTACTATACATTACTCTATATCTACTATACATTACTCCTAACTACTATACATTACTCTTTATCTACTATACATTATTCCTAACTACTATACATTACTCTTTATCTACTATACATTATTCCTAAGTACTATACATTACTCTTTATCTACTATACATTATTCTTTATCTAATTTACAATATTCTTTATCTACTATACATTACTCCTAAGTACTATACATTACTCTTTATCTACTATACATTACTCCTAACTACTATACATTACTCTTTATCTACTATACATTACTCCTAACTACTATACATTACTCTTTATCTACTATACATTACTCTTTATCTACTATACATTACTCTTTATCTACTATACATTACTCCTAACTACTATACATTACTCTTTATCTACTATACATTACTCCTAACTACTATACAATACTCTTTATCTACTATACATTACTCCTAACTACTATACATTACTCTTTATCTACTATACATTACTCTTTATCTACTATACATTACTCTTTATCTACTATACAATACTCTTTATCTACCATACATTACTCTTAACTACTATACATTACTCATAACTACTATACATTACTCTATATCTACTATACATTACTCCTAACTACTATACATTACTCTTTATCTACCATACATTACTCTTAACTACTATACATTACTCATAACTACTATACATTACTCTATATCTACTATACATTACTCATAACTACTATACATTACTCTATATCTACTATACATTACTCCTAACTACTATACATTACTCTTTATCTACTATACATTATTCCTAACTACTATACATTACTCTTTATCTACTATACATTATTCCTAAGTACTATACATTACTCTTTATCTACTATACATTATTCTTTATCTAATTTACAATATTCTTTATCTACTATACATTACTCCTAACTACTATACATTACTCTTTATCTACTATACAATACTCTTTATCTACTATACATTACTCCTAACTACTATACATTACTCTTTATCTACTATACTTTATTCTTTATCTAATTAACAATATTCTTTATCTACTATACATTATTTTTTTATCTACTAAAAATATTTTTTATCTACTATAAATTATTCTTTATCTAATTTACAATATTCTTTATCTACTATACATAATTTTTTTTATCTACTATACATAATTTTTATCTACTATACATTATTCTTTATCTAATTTATAATATTCTTTATCTACTATACATTATTCTTTTTTTTTTTTTACTATACATTATTCTTCATCTATGTTCTGTGTGGAGTGTACATGTTCTCCCCATGCTTAAGTGGATTTCCTCCAGATACTCCGGTTAACTCCCACATGTCGCTCATAGGTGAGAGTGTGTGCGTAAGTAAATGTTGGCCATGCGATGGACTGGCATTATTCTTCAACTACTATACATTATTCCTAACTACTACACATTACTCATTAAAGGTTTTAATAAATAAATAAAAAACATTTTTAAGAGTTTTTATTTTGTAATATATGCTGGTATTGCCAGCTATAACTTTTTGGTCATGTTTATGCATATTATAAGCCAATTTAAACTTCTACATGAACTGGAGTTAAGCTCTAGATCATATAGTAAAACCTCAAACAGCTTGGGTATCAGCTTAGAGCGAACAATAAATTGAACTTCACAACTGAACTCAGTACTGCCTTAGTTTAAATCCACTGAGACCAGTTGTTGCTCATGCTCTGTTGACAGTTTTTTCTGAAATTAAGGGGTATTAATAGGGAGTTTGCACCCATTTATTGCAGTAACTATTCTTCTTAGAAGGGTCTACGCTAGATGTTGGAACATTGCTGTGAGGTTATGTTTGATTGTGTTCAGCCTGAGACTGGATAATTAGTTCTGGCTCACAAACTCCACTCACCTCATCCCAAAGAATACAGTTCCACAGCTCCACAGCCTAGTGTTCTGGCTAATGCTTGACATTGAGCATGAGGTCACCACGCTCCAGAGCGCTCCATGCTATTAATAATGTTTTTGGAAGTGTCTGGATACTTTTGGTCATGTTATGTACTTGATGAAATAGCAAAGTAAAGAGGGAAATAAAGTGGGGCTTCAAGAATCCAGATTAAATCTAGTTGATGACCCCTACCATAGACTATTCAGGCAGGCTTTGGTTCAGTGTCCCCAGTCCAAGCATTGGCTTGAGGGCGAGCTGTCACATCTGACAGAGCTAAAGGGGTAACGGGATGTTTTCCACCCCAAATACAATTTCTTCCAGTATCTGTGCTTTCGTCACTAGCGCGTGCTCACTGTGTAAGGATAAGTTGCTGATCCGCTTCCTTTTACTGTCACTGTGGGCCGCATTTCGAGGCTGCTGGAGAAGGACCCCGCTACACTCAAATGATTCACATTAGAGGGAGGGCTACTGTCAAACAATCGTTCACAAACGACGTGAAGGAAAGCAGTAAGGAGAACACTTGTCTTGCTTGTCTCGCTTCACTAACATGCTTAATCCCTCAAGTGTGTGACAGAGCAGTTCAGAGTGAGCCCAAAAAGAGATCTTCAGAGGCTCTCCAGTCAGAGCATTAATGCATAATAATGCAAGTAGTGCAGAATACCTCTATTTCAGTGCCCCCCCCCCCCAAACACACACACACACACACAAGATCACGCAAAACAGGCCTTAATTAGCATTTACTTTACATTCACACAGTCACTGCTGCCGTCATGTGCTCTTTTCCAGTTTTTCCACTGTGCAGTACAGCATAATACAGGTACAAACTGGAACCTAGAACTATTAGTGCCCTGGACTGCTATCACAGAACCATGAAAGTCTGCAGAGCTTGATGAATTCTCGAGTATCTAGTGTTAACAATAAACACAAACAACAGAAGCAACGATTCTGACTGGTGTTTGAGTAATCAGGGGTCCGATTCAGAATGTGTACACAGGTAAAGTGAATGTCAGTGGAAATGAATACAAAATATATGATCAAAGACTTGCAGACCATCCTGGAATCTGCAATGTTACGATTCAACCAATAGACCATTCATTAATCTCCTAAGCTAGTTATTCTACTGGGTGCTGGATCATCGCTCATTGGGCAGCAGGCAGGAAACACCCTGGACAGGCTGCCAGTCACACCTATGGCCAATATAGTATCTCCAGTATGTCTGACGACATGTCTTGTGGGAGGAAACCCACATGGACACAAGAAGAAGATGCAAACTCCACACAGAGTCAAAGCCATGCCCATCTTGCTGTGTCGGACAGCACTACCCACAGCACCACCATGCCACCACCAGTCAACCACTTCAAGCAATCCTCATAGGATTTGGCAGAGCTTACACTTACATCCAATCACCACTTTATTTCCACACTTAACATGTAAGCCTGTGACATGGTGCTGTAGTCAAGACCCCTAGATCTGAGCCCAAGTGAGGACTGACTCCAAGAGAGAAGACTGGCACCTCATTAACTGTAAATCAAAATCCAACAATCTTTGTAGTCTGAGACTAAGATTATAATATTTTTTTAAAGCTTTTGCATTGTAACT
>CM038702.1:32200193-32522693 GCA_021613375.1 Megaleporinus macrocephalus | reverse complement strand
AATGAAGAGAAGCGGAGAAAAGAACACACCCACCCGCATAACAACACTGAAGACTACAGGTGATTCAGCTTTCTGATCTAATATTTACAGTTGGGCTCTTTGGAAAGATCTGAATTTCTTCACACAAGGATCCTGTGATGTGATGTTCATCTAGGCATTATAATAAATAAATAAATAAATAAATAAATAAATAAATACAAGGGAAGCAGCTAAATTACAGCCTCGGCCAAGGAGAGAAATTTTTTTGGACAAAACAAGCAAATAATTGTGTGTCTACAATGAAATGTCAAGCTCTAATCTGAACGATACTGAATGTGAGAAATAGTAAATAAAAGTTCAGTGCGTGGCACAGGAGAGCTGCTTTCATTTGCTCTCCTGTGCCACGCAGGACAAATGCATTCAAACAACAGATCAACAGTAAAACACAAACATAGTCTTTAGCTTAATGCTTTTCAACATGTACTCATTTAATTAAGTTGTTTAATGGAAATTAAATAAGCAATACTTAACTTAATATCTTTCCTTTTTTGAAAGTTGGTATTGCAACTATTGGGCTTCAGAGCTGTTCCTCCTCTGAATAATAAACACTAAAGCAACTTGCATGCTTATAGCCAGTAGAAACTCTACACTGCTAGACATGAGTTCCAATCAATACCTGCATGCATTACAAAGATTGTTGTTGTTTTTTTAATGTTGTTATAGTGATGGTGCCACACTCTCTACAATTGAATTAGTTCAGAAGGTTTCTCAGTTATTGCCTTGAAGCATTGTCACCATCATTATGCCAGTTCAGGCACAAATGAAGGGCCAAATTATTTATGAAAGAATGCATGCTTTCAGTATTTTGATTTTTGGCCAAATTTTTACTCAAGGCATCATTAAAAATGATGAATAACAAACAACTGCCAGCGTTTGCTTGTTTGGAGCTTGTGTTGCATTAAAAGACGTATAAAACACAGACCTGAACGACAGAAGTGTACAGTTACCAGTACAGAGAAGGTTATAAGAAAACAAAGGGAATGGTTTAATAATGGTGGTGGAGAGCACTCTCGTCTCAAAATGCTCTATTGTTGTTCAGTTTGGTTTGAGACTTGGCCATAACGATGTACATCCTTTTCATGGTTATTAAATCATTTAGTGAATGAGGGCATCAACATCCCATCTGGATAGAAGTGTTCAAAGGGATAAATCTGATCAACTGGAATCTCTCTGTATTGATTTCTGGATAACATGTAGTCCATTACTACTCAACATAGGAAACATGCAGCACCGTTAATGTTGCGTCTGTTTGTTAAACAGACCATTTATGCAAAAGTATACCAAAAGTATTTAAAGATGGTCACATCTGGACATGTTTTAAGCTGCTCTGTGTAAGTGTTGGATATTTTGAGACCTCTCTGATGAAAATGTACTATTCCATATAATGTGCGGAAGAAGAAATTGTGATGCTTGTGTTTCTGTTCTCTTCCTCAAAGGAATGAATCTTATAATCGTGAATGTGTTAAAAAAGATATTCAGAAAGAACTTTGTAAAGGACAAAACTTCTGAGGATGTGGGTGAATTATTCATCTCATTGCCCTTTGGCAGATGCTCCAGCGCGATTTACAGTTTCCATTTACACAGGGAGGCGAAGGTAGTGTTAGGAGTCTTACTCAAGGACTCTTACTGGTATAGTGTAGGTAGGCTGCTCATGTGGGGAATCAAACCCCAGTCTACAGTTTGGAGACCAACACTCTGACTCAGGCTTTACACGTTGACCTACAAGAGTTATTTTAATGTACCTAGTGCAGCTTTAACTAGTACACCATTACTATAGCACTGTGTCCTACACAGTATCCAGTATTCCCTATCCCACCACAGCTGATCTGAGCTAAACTAATGAAGGCTTTAATAATGAGCTGGATCAAGTGTGCTAGGGCAGGAAATAGGTGAAGCTGTACAGGGCAGCCCATCCCCAGGAGCAGGTTCAAGAAATCCTACTCTAGCTTATCAAGCTTCCGGCTCGGAATACAAATCACCTAATCAAGGCACTGCAGAGTATGAGACCTCAGCAAATTTGTGATCTTGAGATATTGTGTGTTTTAAAGCTACTAATTGGATTTGCAAAACACTGGCAAAAATCTCATTCATCCTAGTGAGAAATCCTGCTGCACAAAATATGTAAATTATTCACATCAGATGGCTTCAGTGTTGGGGTCCCAGTTCAAAAAGGATGGGCTACCAAGATAGACTGTGTTACTGTAGCTAACAGAAACTAGGCAAGATGAAAAGATGATACAATAGACACCAGGCTAGGGTCTGCTGGAGGACACAACACATAAAACTAGATAGGGAACGTCTATTAGTGACCATGGATTTAAAAAAAAGCCAGTTAATAATTCTTTAAAAGTTAAAGCAGTGGCAGAGCATTGTTTTTATAACCTAAAAGGGTTAATATAGTAAGCTATTAGTCGGTAGCCCTGATACGAAGTTGATATGGAAGCTTGTTTTTTAAAAGTTGCTTAGTGGTTGTTAGGTGGTGATTAAAGGTATGCAACGGTATCCTAAGTGGATGCTAAGGCTTTGATAGTGTACATACTGACTGTGGTAAAATAAGTATAAGCATTTGCACACATTTTCATTTAACCCATCCGCCCAGTTAAACGCCCACATACACAAACACACACTAGGGGGCAGTGAGCACATTTGCCCAGAATAGTAGGCAACCCTATACACGGCACCCAGGGAGAAGCTGGGGGTTAGTTGGCTGGCTCAAGGGCACTTCAGTCATGCTGGTTCAGGGAATGGAACAACTGACCTTCTGGCCACAAGGCTGATTCCCCAACCTCCAGCCCACGACTGCCCCTGAAATCATAATTTCTATGGAAAAAATTTGCACACACAATGACTCTATGCTAGGCTCTATGATCCTGCCAAAGTTTTGTGGTTCTACCTTAAAATCTGTACATATAGTGTTGCACATTTTTGACTGTAGAGTTCCAAGAAAATAAATAATAAAAAGAGTAAAAATGATTACATGACACGTCCAAATGTATCCAGACTATAGTTCAGCCATTACTAACAGAAGTGTTCAACACAGCTTCTGGGCTATAATCACCAGAGAAAAGCATTCTGAAGTGAAGTGATGGAGCACCACGTAATATCTTCAGAATAAGTTGGAGTGACGTTTGTGATTCAGAACTAAAGTCTTTCCATAAGAGTAAACGCTCTACAGCAAAGGGGGGCGAGCTCCCTATTAATATACTTGATTTCAGAAGAACCGATTGAAGAGCAGATGTCTATAAAGCATGGACAGGTCAGTGGCGGTTTTAACTCTACAACTTCCTTTCAGGTTGATACCGCAAGCTATTCAAGGTTATATTATGTGACCTGGAGATCTTCAAACTACATTCTCATTATTCAGAAAAACACACATGGGCATTACAGATTTACAGTGATAGCAGCTTTTATTAAATAAAACCAGGTATTCTCTTTACCCATCTGGCAAAGATACATCCGTTTCCAACACCTCTACCTGCAATCCTTCTGTGCGATAAGGCTGACTGAATCCAATCTCAGCATTCCTTGGCTGATTGTAATTGCTTCCAGAGGGAACAGAGGCAAATTGTAGACGAGAGCATCATTTCGCACATCCCAGTTACCTTAAGCAATGAGCGAAGCGCTACTCCAGGCACCACACAGCTGAAGCTTTTATTCAATCAGACTAAAGCTCCAAGCCTACAGATAGAAGTGTGTTGCTTTTAACGGCCTCCTCCTGAGGTAACTCTTAGACCCAGTTAGTCTGTAGCGACACCTAACCCACTTTCTCCCATCTGCTTTCAGCAGGCTAACCTAAATTCCATTAATAGACGGACAAATGTGCCTCTCGGATGCTGCATGTAGGTTTCATGGACCTGCATGTGTTTACTTGAATGAACCATCAAAGATATCATACGACAGTATTAGGGGAAAGGTTTGGATTTGGATTAGATGCTCTGGCTGCTTCTTCGATGGCTCCTGTAAGCTAACACAGGACACGTTTCCTCAATATGTATGAGGCTGTCACACTGCCCACTCATCCATTATAGAGAGGGGGAAATTGAAAGTGAAGCCACACAGACAAAAACTAAACGAACCTTGGCCTGGTGGGATGCCACAGTGGTGGTGCCTTAGCGAGGAGAAAAAGCTGTCAGTATCACATCAACGAGGTTGGAAATGAAGGGAGGATGTAGATTACTTCACATAATCAAATTTGAATCTTATAATCTTTTAAATTTATTACCCAACAGACAGCTGTGTTCATCTGTGAATGAAGCGCTGATAAGCGTTACGTTCTGAAATATGTGGTGGTGAAGAGCACTGAAACTGAGTAATGATCCTGTTTAATAATAAATATTTGTATATATGTGTTGGATTCCTGGTCCGGGCTGTTCTGTGTGAAGTGTGCATGCTGTGAGTGCGTGAGTGAGTGTTGGTCCATGCGATGGACTGGCAAACTGTCCATGGTGTACCCCGCCTTACACTACCGGTCAAGAGTTTAGGATCACTTTAGAATTTCCTTTCATGCAATTTTCATGCAACTCACAAACAATATGGTTCATTTCACAATTAATTTAAATGTATCAGATAATTTTAAAGAATAGAAATGTTTGTATTAAAGTCTATTTTTGTATACAGGTTTATTTTGCATACAGTCCTATTACCAGCAATTCTCAGTCCTCTGTCTAAATCTCCTGGTGCGGCCGCCAATCCAAGTTAAGGATGTTATTGGGCTAAATGGTTGTTAGGACACTCTTGCTCAACTGTGATGCACAGCTGAAAAACATTCTACTAATAAGTGAGTATAAAAGGGAGAACAACATTCTAGGTTAGTTTAGTATCTGAAGCATCAGCAGTTGATGGCTTGCTGACTCAAAATGTCCAGAAAAAAACAACTTTCTTTAGAGACCCGTCAGTCCATTGTTGTGTTAAGGAAGGAAGATACTCCATTGAAAACAAGAACATTAACTGTGATCCCAAACTTTTGAGCGCTAGTGTGTGTGTGTGTGTGTATATATATATATATATATATATATATATATATATATATATATATATATATATATACACACACATATGGGTTGTAGTGTAATAATATAGTACATCAAAGGGTTAAGTTACTTCCTTAACTAAGATTAGATAACCAGCTTGCTTCTTAGTATTATTCTCAATATTATTACAAATGAAAAATTAAGCTGAACATATTTAATTATGTTCAATTACTATTATATTTTACATGTACACTTTGTTACAGGAAAAACGTTCAATAACCGTTTGCACCTACACCAAGCTAAGAGCTTACAGACTAAAAGTCTTTCTAAAGTCAAAGGGGGAAGGCCTGATAAAGAACTACAGCTAAAGAAGTGTCAGGATAAACTCATTCACTCGTTTACCAGAAACCCTGAGTTTCTTAGTAGTATGCATAGACTTCACCTCCGCTTCCATAGTCTGCTGTGGAGCAAAACACGTTTGAGAAAAGTGGGAAAGCACTGTGTGGTTATGTAATGTGTAATGTAATGAGATGCCTTACAAAACTTTCTGTAGCAAATAAAATCAAAATAAAAAACACAGTAATGTACCATTAGGTAATGGTTTGGCTCTCGTGCTGTGTTAACAGGGAGCAGACGTGGTCCGCACAAACACTTTGGGCAGTGCTACTTCCAATAGGAACTTAATCTTGACTTCCAAACCAAAATCCTAGGCTTGATTCCAAATACATTTCTGCTCGGGCGTAAAGCACCACCGTGTTACGGAACCAACTGCAACCACTATAGACAAAGTGTTCCAAATCTAACTGAATCGTTTCCTTTTAGTGAGTGAAACACAAACGATCCAATCCTGACTGAAGACTTTCCTGGCCTGTAAATCTAATCAGCCATAAAATAATTCTTTCCTTTACACAATTTTCTTCATACCTCATAGCTTTTTTTTTGTTCACTAGCGCTTCAAAGCTAATGTACAGTATCTAAGGAGTCATAGCCACTAATGGCACTGTGCAAACTACATACCAAAAACTATCACACACGTCTGTCAAACCATGTCAAATATTTAAGTAATCTGAAACAGACTTGTGTATGTGGTTTCTGACACTATGATATTCTGTTGTCTTCTAAAAGGCAGTAGTGTAGATGAAATTCAGGCCTCAAGATGCCTGCTGCTCCTGTTTTAGCTATGCAGTATACTGTACAGATAACAGTTCTGATCCAGTGCAAAACTGAAAAAGCAACCTTCTTCTTTTTTCTGTTTTAGCAACATCAAAAATTTTTTTCAGTCTTAGTTTTGACCTTTTTTGTTGATTTTCTAAAATTTAACATATGGTAAAAATCATGAAATGTTGTGCAAAGGTTCCAGCAAAACCAGGCAAATGAATAGAAATAGTGCACTAAAATTAGTATTAGTCATATGTTCATTTCAATGTGTCAACTTATTTAAAATCAATATAACATGCATACATAAAAGTGTTCACTGCAGAAAGTGCACAGACCCACCCAGGGCGACCCCACCAACAACGGTGCCTCTATGTATACATTACAGGGAAAAGCCCACAAAAGCTCCTGTGGATAAGTGGAGACATTCCCCTCTTTTGTTTCCTGTCCACTCCCCAACTCTGCTCTATAGAGTCATCTAATAATAATGTTGGCGGGAAAGAAAACACGGTTCAACCCTGATAGCAGCTCATGTGATACTTGACTGTAACTCATGTGATGTGTGACTGCTTTGATTGGTGTCCCGAGGCATTTGGTCCTCATCTGTTTCATGACAGATAGTTAAGCCGGTGGGCGAGCAGACCACACTGGATCAAATTCACGCCCATATCCTAATTAGCGTCGGGGCGGCGAGGTTTGATTGACTGTTGGGCTGAACTTCTGGCCTGTGTCCAGAGGCTGGTCATGTTTTCCACATCACCGAGGCTGAAGGCCATCAACGGGCGAAAGTAAACAAGAAGAAAGGCCACAGCTTGTGCTCCCTTATCTGTGCCAGGCCTTCACGCCACCCTCTTCCTGCCTGCTTCATGTTCCCAGTCCGCTGGGTTTAATTACTCCCAGGCCTTAGCAAGTCATACAGGCCGAAGCCCACTGAGAGTAATTATTCATCACTAAGACTGCTGATTGAGACAGCTTTTTTTCCTGAGGACTGATATGATTATCTAATATTAGGTTACATTGTGCTTTGGTAATCAGATACAAATTACATATTTTTTTTTATTAGTGTCTCTGTTTGTCTCTTGATCAGTACGTTTAGTTTTGGGGGTTTTTTCAGACCTCTTTGCAAGTCCTTTGGGTAAGATAGTCATTTCAAGCTGCTTCTTAACATCAATCATAAGAGCGCACAGTAATAATGCTATTGCCACAGTGGGATCATTAAAAATATAGCAACCGATCAAAACATATCAAAACAGGCCTGATACATACAATAAGGACCACGCAGGGGAGACGTAAGCACACTCCATGCCTTAAAAATTGAAATGACAGATAAAAATCCTACTTTGGCAGAAATTGTCCCCCAGGCCCTTCGGAACAGCTGCTCTCTCTGTCACTGGACAGGTTTATCAAAGAATTCACAGAATGAAAGGCCCTAAAGATCCCCAGACTACATCTAGAGTACATCCACTCTGCCATGCAGTTGATGAGACCAGCAGATGAAAGGGCTCTACGGTAACCTGTATTTAACCTACTGAGAAACCGGAGCACTGGACTGAAAGATCAGATGTGTGTTCTGAGTAGGTAATGTTTTGGGGCTCGTGATTAAAGAAAAGACGCTGTTTGAAAGTACTTCAGATGTGCCGCCCACACGCAAACATGCTAACGTGCACACACAGGCTAGCCATTAATCAGAAAAAGCAGCAAGGGCCAGACTTCATTATCCCCACTCTGCTCCTCTAGCGTAGCACATGCAGTTCTCCTCAAAGCAGCCCACGCTGCGTTCTAATGGATGCCACTTTTCACCACTGACGAGGCTCACTGGTTATTTTTGGGGAAAGTGGTGGTCATCAGCAAGGGAGGCTAAAACCAGGGCAAAAAATAACAAACCCACCTCTGGGAGGGACTCGGTGTAGAGGGTTCCTTTTTTTTAAAAAAAGAGGAACGTCATAAACAAAGCAATGCGTTTGGCTGTGGGTGTAGCAGGAAGTGGCCCACTAATGGATGTGTATATATATAAAGAGCTTAAAATGAGATGGGGTCTCACCAGCACACAATAAGTCCAGACATGAATGTGTTCAGCAGTCATTACTTGTGAGAACAGCACAGTTTGTGTGGCGGTTCGTAGATGTTAGTTAGTCCTTTTTCTATATCGCTCAGCAGATTAATGTTGTTGGGTCAAAATGTCTACATAATAGCATGGTTAACATGTAAATTAATTTAGAATGCTCCACTTTAGAGAAACATACCAAGTCTGAATTGTTCACAGTGTTGGTGATAGGAACCAGACGTCTCAAAAGGTTACAGGGCCCAAGGGACCTAATATTAAAAAACAAAAAAAAAACAAAAAAAAAAAAAAAAAAAAAAAAAAAATATATATATATATATATATATATATATATATATATATATATATATATATATATATATATATATATATATATATATATAAAATAGTATGTAAACTGCAGGGTGTAGTGAAGCATCATAATTTCCACTATTTGGAAGATACTCCAGAAGCAGGCTGAGAGCCACTGTTTTGAATAGTAAATAAAGTGGTTATGGGGGCTGTTGATAAAGCGACTCATGGTTCCTAACACCACCACAAAATGGAAACCGGGTTTCCTTATAATAAACCCTTTCACATCAGACCACTCTGAATGACTCTGTTTGAACTGATTCACTCTGAGTGAACTGTTGAATTATGAAGACGCTGTGAAACAAATCTGTGGAATTCTCCTTTAAGTGCATCAGACGTGTCTGATGTAAAAGCAGCTAACCGGCTGTGTTAGATTTCTGATCTGCTTGGTAAAGTAGACAATTGCATGTGTCTGTCTCTGAGGGTATAACAATTCCCAACACTTTGCATAGCACAGATATCACTGTAGAAAAGAATACCATTCATTTAAGAAGACAAATGCTTTCGAGTGTCTTGTTTTGCTTGTGCTTCTTTATTTCATTGCATCTTCAGCGAGAAGTCTTTTCTACTTGCATGAGACACTGGATGTTAGTTTGGACTGAAAGAGAACCCACTTAGTGCTCCATAATGACATAGTTTGAGCACACAGTCACTTACAGCTAAACCAATTTGCAAGCCTTAATGTATGTAACACTCCTCGGTGTCTGAGCCAAGCCACCAAATCCAAAACTGCAGCCTCGGCCCACACCATTCACACGAGCAACACAATCGCAATTACACTTTTATAGAAAGAGCAGATGTTGTGTCTCCTCTCCTCTAAGTGCTTGCGGTCTCCACCCACAGCTTCGCCCTCTTCTACTCACTCTACTGCCCCATATTTGAAGAGTAAAGCAGTCCTGCGAGAGCTTTTGCTTTTAATGCAGGATTAGCACATTAGACAGCAACACACACCATTACTTTCAAGCCTCTGCCAACTGGTGTCTCAGCTTGAATTCTCAGTTATCATGTAGTCTTGTGTGTACCACTGCCTCCACACTGCCCTCTAATGGTTTACTTGTTGATGACTGAAAACAGGATACTGGCATTAAAGGGGAATCACACAGATTCTTCTATATTGCTGCACAATTCAATCATTACGTTCTAATCTAATTCATTCAGAGCGGTTTGATGTGAAGAGTTACCAGGTCAGAATTGTTCACAGGGGTTGGTGACAGGAACCGGACATACAAAGTGTTTAATGCCTCTAAAGTCTTCCTCAGAGATATCTGTAATATAAATACCCTGCATGATACCAGAGACAATAAAAATAACAATATAAATTAAAACAGTAAATAAAAGAAAAACCTGTTCTGATCAACATCACATGTCTTTATTTGTCTTTTTGGATAGTAAACAAAATGTGTGTATTTCTAATAAAATATATGTGGATAATGTCTGTAAGTGTCTCTACAATTAACAATTTTACATTGTTCTGAATGTCTATTTACATCTCAGCAAGAGAGCAGTGCAGGTATTTATCTAATAACTAACCTAGCGTTGGCACCAAGTGCCTCAAGATCCACAAGAATATCTGGCTGCAAAAATATTTCACTGAATAACAGACGTCTGCGGCAACTGACTGGTTGTCACATATTTTATCACTTGTCAGTGGAAAGTCCTGCATGAACTTTATTGCCACCCAAATTGTCCTATTCTTGATAAACTTCTCACAAGGAATGTTAGCCAGCTAAGCTATTAGCACACAAAACAAAACAAAACAAAACAAAACAAAACAAAACAAAACAAAACAAAACAAAACAAAACAAAACAAAACAAAACAAAACAAAACAGAGTCACGTCAATGATAGGCATCCAGTATGTTTTTCAACATGACTAAAGCCAACTTCTTTTCCTGTTTCAGAGATGCCCACCACAGTGTCTGAAGACTGGCTACCAGATATGACCCAGGAGTCTGCTCTCCCAGACTGCAACGCAGAACGTTCCGAAATCTGCAACTACAGCGTACCCTGGGTCCGTACTTCCCCTTCTGACAACAGCAACAATGACAGCATAACCACCAGCTCCACCAACCTATCACAGACCCCTATTATGTTCCCATCCCTGCCCATGTTTGTGCCGCTATACTCTGACTGGAACAGCGCTATGGCAGCCTGGGGTCTGGCGTGGGAAGCTCACATTTATGGACTGGGCACTGTGTTCTGTCTAATCTCTTTGGCCTCCGCCCTTAACCTCCTCTGTCTGCCGCTGTGCTGCCCATCTGGCTGTGGTTACTTTGCTCTGGTCAGCCTCTTCCTGTTGGCTGCTGGCTGCACCAGAGCTTTTGCCCTGCTCTACGATGCTTACGGACACCAGGATCGCATGACCTCCACCGAGGCATCCCTGCTGTTATACGAGGCCCCGTTCCCCTGCATGACTGCAGCTTTCGGCCTGGTTTTCCTGCTCCTGTCCATGCGCTCCCGCATGCAGCTCTCCTACTCTGCCTTTCAGAGGCCCTGCTTCCTGGCCTGCCTGGTTCTGGTGCACTTCACCACTGCCTTCGGCCCAGTCACGTTGCTCCGGGTTGACCAGCAGGGGGCGCCACTCTGCCTCTTTCTCTCTCTGATCTCTAGAGGTACCTTTGTGGCTCTAGCAACTTTCTTATCTGTTGCCTACTTTGTGTTCTACTGCTACGTACGTGCCGACTCCAAGCATATTTACCATCTGAACAACACCTCGCCAACCCTGGCTGAACGCTACAACCGCTGCCCCTTCGCAGAGAGCCAGGACTGGGACCGAGCTGCTGTTGCAGTGTTCCTTTCGGCCATCTTTTCTCTGGCCTGTGCTGGCCTCCAGCTTTATGCCATGCTGCATGCCCTGGGTATCGCTGGAGGCCCTGAGATCTTCCAGCCCTGGCCGTGGTGGGCCTTTCAGCTAAGTTGCCGAGTATGCGAGGCTGTAGTCTGTCTCACACTGGCCTTGGTGGTGTCCCAACCCATTTACTGCTCTGAGCATATCCCACAACCTGGCAGCTGCTGGATGGAACTCTTAGCTGCCAAGTCCCCCATCATTCCTGGGAGCTACCAGTGGACCCTGACGCAGCAGGAGAAGCTGGCTATTTGTGATCCAATCGGACATGGTGAGACAGAATGCCTGCCTCTCTACACACTTGTGGACGACCGTATGGGCAGCTTGAATGGACTGGACCTCTTATACCACAGTAATCGGGCCCTTGCATACCGGGACCTGGATCTAGATCTGCCAGAGACTACGCCAAATACCGGCGCTCCATCAGTAGGCTCCTCCTGCACTAGCGACTCCACGGCAGACCTGCGGCCTCCATCGCCCATCAACCTGCGCCGCAGCATTGATGAAGCGCTGTTCAGCGAAGCGCTTTTCCCAATGAGTCTCTTCAGCCCCATGAGGCCTTTCACCTCCAGTGATCACTCCCTGGAGGGCCGAGACAGAGGCTCTACTAGTGGACCAAGTCTCAGAGACAACCATCCATCTGATCCAGGCTTGTACCGGACCTCCTCCTGCGTGGAGATGCTGCCCCAAGCCCCTCTCCCTGTTCAAGCCCAGCAGGACGTACCACCCCTTGCCTGTCCTCCCTCTCCATCTCCCTCCCCGACATCCTCCTGCTGTTCCTCTCCAGACCGCTGGAGAGGCAGTTCCAGCTCTTGCTCCCTCTACAGGCCATCTCTAGCAGGCTCTTCTCTGGTGCTTTGCTCAAGTCCAGAGGGACACAACCCTGCACCACCTACGGTCAGTGGTAGTTCGGGATGCGCTACCACAGCTGGCCCTCTGGGGCCCAGCCAGCAAAGACACTGCAGGACTCAGAACTCCCAAGAAAATCTAGATCAGCAACCTGAGCTTGATCAGGCCGTGCAAGAGGAGTTTATCAGCGTGTGCAGGCAGATAGATGCTCTCAGCGTCTGCAGTGAGACTATTGACCTGTAAAGTAAGTCCTCATATAGAGCTCATATAGGGTATAGATCCGTATCGATTGCAATGGACTGAATTAATAACAGTGAAGGTATATAAGCAAGAAGTTTGATGATTGTCACTAAGGTGCTATAGCTAATCTTGCCGGCTCCAGGTTGTGGCCTAAAAACGAAATGTTGTCTAGCGAGATGAAAATGTGCCAAATGTTTGATAGGTAAGAATTTATCAATAAGAGGATAAGCTTCCTGTATGGGGATTGTTCCATTCTGAATAACTAAGTGCCATCAGCTGCCAAGAGCTACGAAAGGGTTTTTGTAGAATATTTCAAAATTATTATTGGACATGAAGATTTGTAAATGTTTTATGGATTTTCTGAAGTCATTTGAAAGTTTGTACAGATTTGTACAATATCGACTCTTGGGCGATATGGATACTACTGTGAGTGAAATAAGACTACTGACTACCATACTGTAATATGTGTATTTTGAACTGTAATAGCACTACAGATGTTAAATATTAAATATATTTAAACACCTCAATAACCACCAATATCAGTATAGAAGGCTTTTTTGCTTTAAGTCTTCACTTGTACAGCTTCCTGACCTTATTATTCTGAAGTGAATACCTGTGACCAAGTTTGCCATGGTTTAGGAGGAGATTACAGGTCTAGAAGGAAAGGGTAGTCCCGCACATTTAGTGGGGTATCAATACTGCCAATGCAGCGCCCTCTGCTGGTGGCTTTTGGTAAAATACCTATTTTAACTAATTTTGTTTCTGTAGCATCAAGTTGACTAAGCACTTGAGTGACTGCCATCCATTCTTTAAACATGTTTGATATAAACTTCAGTTCAGTAATTTATTTATCTGTGGGGTCTCAAGCCATCGCTTCCATGCATTTTAAAATAAAGGCAAATAATGTTTTGTACATTTTGAAGTGCATCGTTTGGTTTATCCTGTGTCCTAATCTGACTGAAGCCTCATTTCTAAAACTGTCATACATACAAGCTCACTACGGTGTGAAGATTTGTTGTAGAAGTGATTTGTAAAATGTGTGTCAATGAACGCAAGTTTTCAATATGGTGTCTGAAAGGTGGTGTTTATAACTTTGAGAACAATTTCACAGTGAAAGTGAAGTAGGTTTCATAAATGAGGCCCCTACTTAAAAGCCCCACCCCCATATTCAAAGACATCATAAAAAACAAAGGATTCTGATAATCACTGATTGTTTCAATTTTATTTCTTCAACAATGGCATAAGCGACCTCAGTTATACTGCAGTAAACAAAGCTGACTTCAGGTGTAGGGGCTTCAACAGTGGTCAAAGACTGAACAGGCAACATCCAGTTGACGAAAGGATGCAGATCTTGTCTTTGTACGTCTTAGTGTAAATTGTCCTCACAACAAGTGTACATGTCAGATGGTGACTTACAGTACAGTATGCGTTAAGCTAGACATGATCGTAGCCTACAAAGACCAAAGGCCAGATAAACCCAAGTGGATGGTAAATTACACATATTACACTTTAAAACATGATCTGAATTCCATATTTCAATCTGATAGAAACGTGAAGCTATACAGACAGAGCAAGCAGATCTAACAAGTGGAGCTTTTTGGGTTAAGTTCATCACTTTCCCTGCTTCAAGGCATATCACTAGTTTTACCAACAGGCAAAGCTGTAGGTGATAATCAGACACAGCAGGAACATAAACATCATCAGGGGCCCTGATTGCCCAACAGTGCTGACATTTATTTTGGCTTTAGTAACGGGTTAGATAATATGTGGGGACAAAAGAAGGAAAAAAAAAAAAGAAAAACAAACAATGCAAATGCACTTGGCAGTACGTAAACTGTAAAAAGAGAAGTATAAATATAGCCACGTTATGGCTTAAAAAAACAGCATGCATATCAAAACCCTTCATGCAAGCTTAGCACCCAAAGTCGCACTTGCATTCTGTACAAAACTGATTCATCGTTTCGTTAGTTCAACTTCCAGTCAGGAATGACCAGTACTTAGTAACTGACCTCACTTCTCCATACCAGTTCCACCTTTTGGTCCAAATTAAGGTCAAGCTAAATGATAAAGAACGTCAACAGCAACAGGTAATAATCTTGGTTAAAGTTAGGCGACATCCGAGACATCGACACTAAATGACATCCATCGTTCACGGTATAGTTGGGAATACTGGCTGGTAAATGGGACAAACGTACAGCAGTTTCCTCAGTAGAAACAGCATAACACACAACTGTGTCACACCAATTATGGACATAATAACGAGCACTCGCACCAAAAAAAGAAAAAGGAATCTAAAAGTAACATGCCTCGGGTTCGTAATTCTTTATATATAAAAAAGAAAAATAGAACAACTCAAACTACACAAACAATAGTGTCTCGATAGTTTTAGCACACCTGTGTTTGTGGAAGCTTTTGCACGGGGAGTATGGTTAAGGATGTTTGCTTTGAAGCTTTAGTTGCAGACTTGCTGAAAGAGGCAGGATCTGCTGTGGGGCACAAGGAGACAGCATAATATCACAGCAGAGGCAGGAGAGTCTCTGTTATCTAGAACCTCTACACTCCCACAGTACACACACAAAGGTTGAGGACATGCTGTGACACGCCTTTTTTGGTTAACCCTGATACTCCACGAGTGCAAAGTGTTGTTTTTTATTATTTATTTTTTTTTTATTTCATTAGGACCAGTTGTGTTAACGCTATCTCCCCCCCTTCTTCCTTCTTCCTCCTCTCTCTCTCTCTCTCTCTCCCTCTCTCCCTCTCTCCCTCTCTCCCTCTCTCCCTCTCTCCCTCTCTCCCTCTCTCCCTCTCTCCCTCTCTCCCTCTCTCCCTCTCTCCCTCTCTCTGCCTCTCTTTCTTCTCTTTCTCTCTCTCTCTCTCTCCCTCTCCCTCTCTCTCCCTCTCTCTCTCTCTCTCTCTCTCTCAGGGACAGTGAAAGACAGCAGGGCAGAGTTGAGCTGGCAAATAGGGTGTTAGCTTGGGGTTGTCAGTTGGGTCAGAAGTGTTTGGTCACAGCCAGTTTCAGAACATCCAGCCTCTGCTTGTCCATGATTGTACATCTACTTCAGTAAAGCCGTTTCTCATAACTACAAAAACACAAAGATAGATAAATCAGTCAAAGAGAATAATAATAAAAAAATAAAATAATAATAAATAATAATAATAATAAAATCAAGCTAGACAGACAACCTGAAACGACAGCTAATATTCATACTAAAATAACTGGAGAACTTAAGAACGCCACTGAAAATGGAGTTTTTCAACATAAAAAAAAAGTTTAACTAGGTCTACAATGAAGTGTCAAAATCTAACACTTCATCATTTAAATGGTGGTGAAAATGAACATTTTGTTCCAACTTGATGTTGGAAAACACAATTCAAGCAATTACTGCACTTAGGAATTCAACTTTCGGTGGTTTCAGCAAACCATAGAGAATTATGCTTTAATAATTTAACAAACTGTTTAAAATTAAATAAGTCCTTTAGTTCTTTACTCTGTTCGCTTTTCCCCACATTGTAAGTACTGCCTGAATTTAGGTTTTTTTTTTTTTCATTTTAATGAACCACCAGACAAATTTACACAACATCAAAAAACAACAAAGCTGATTCTGGTTTTTGATATCTGAGCTGTTATGTATGCTGTGGTGTACAAGTGCAGCCTGTTTGCTTACGAGTGAAGACCGTGCACTCCTCCCTCCACCTGTGCCGACATGGTCCTCTTCTCAAACTTCAACTCTCCAGAGTACATCATAGAGCTGAAGAACGTGAATACACACAAAGTCAGAACTAGAACATCACCACAACAGGTCAAGCCCAAAGCACTGCTACTGACACTCACCGAAGCATGGACAGGCTCTTGGCGCCGATGTCCTGGCAGCCATGTTGGATCCCAGCAATGAGATAGGGAACAAATTTATGGATGGAGCCTTTGTCCTGCACTGAGCCGGATACTCCCTGAGCCACCTTCACTTTATCCCCCTCACTGTCAGCCAAACACAGTGACACAAAACAGCCAATCAATATAATGAATAACTGTGTGTTAATAGAACAACAAGAAGAAGAACAACAACAACACTTCTTAAAAAACTCTAAATGATTCTCACACACACCTGAAGTAGCGTTTCTGGCTGCTGGTGCTCTTCTCCATGGCATCGAGAGAGCCCATCCCTCTGTACTTCTTCAGCCGTACACCATCGGAGAAGAAGTACTCACCAGGAGCCTCCGTGGTTGCTGCCAACAACGATCCCATCATAACTGTGGACAAGAAATGGTCAGCGGTGAATGTCCTAGGAGAATTTTCTCTCCCCCCCCATACAGGTGAGGAAATAAAACCACTTTAGACACATTAAATTAACAGAGACAAAAATAAAAATCTTTCAATTTGACTTTTTTTTTTCAGTCTTACCAAAATTTGGGACCATATATTAGAGTGGCTCAAATTAAGATTAATCTCATTTCTAATAAACCTTCATTTTGGGTTTGTCTGCATTCTGACACTCATCGTTCAATCTCTTACTTCAACTATCATTATTGCAGTCGACCCTGACTGTTATCACGCATTAATAAAAAATATTAATAAAACTGTTTCATTAAGGTGAATACATTGGTTGAACAAGTTTCCGATCTAGGCCCACAAAGTGATTCAGATTTAAACCAGATTTTTTGCATTTGCTCCAAAACTTCTGATCTGGGTCAGACTTTCAATTCAACCCCGTAATATAAACCCAGCCGTCAATAACGCTATGCACACCTGTGGATGCTCCCAGTGACAACGCCTTCACAATGTGCCCTACAGTCTGAATACCCCCGTCTGCAATGACTGGCACTCCAAACCGCCGAGCGTACTCTGCCACCTTATACACTGAAGTACCCTGAGGCCTGCCACATGCCATGACTACAAATCAAAACAAAGAGAGAAACAGGTAAACAGAGAGAGTAAATAAGCAGTACAATAAAGAAATAGTTTAAGTAAGTTTGTTACAAATGTGCAGTCTTGACAGAGTGGAAACAGGTGATGAATTAATTTCTATAGAATCTAACTATGAGGTATTTTTCAAACAATTTGAATTCCAATCTGCTAAAAGCCACAATTAAAGAATGACACAGTGAACTGTGGTGCCTGCTTCATTTACAATAGCAGCAGTTTTCAAGAGTCTTGTTTACATGCTGTAAAACGCTACTGACCCTCCTGAGTAATGCAGATCGAGCCGCAGCCCATTCCCACTCTTAAGGCGTCCACTCCTGCATCAATCAGATTCTTCGCCTGTGCTGCTGTGACCACTGCGCACACACACATACACACACACACACACACCAATTCAAATTAAGCAGTCTTGGCACAAACAGTTCTTACATGAATAAAAGATTGACCAGGTAGATTGACCCACCATTTCCTCCCACCACCTGCAGATCTGGGTATTTCTGTTTGATGTAGTTAATCATGTTGATCTGATATACAGAGTTGCCTTGTGAGGAATCCTAAGGAAAGAAACAAGACAGAGATTTATATTCACGGAGCACAAGATGCATATACTCATACAACTACAAATACTCATACAGCAAGCACATCCTCCTCCCACTGAACAGTACTCATACAAGCCAACTCATCACATATCACATACAAATGAACACATCAAATACACCAGCTTATTATTAGGCACACCTACTTCATACCTACATTCATTTGCCCCTTTATTACATACACCAACACCACAGTGGCATTTCGTAGGTGTGTAATTACTGAATCACACCCTAGAGATAATTTGTGTCTCCTTTTTACCGCATCCTTTAATGAGAAGGGGGTATTATCTGCTATGGGCAGGACGATGGATAAGCAGGTAATACTAGGAACAGCAGCTGTCACCTAGTGGAGCAGGGTTGAGAACAGTCCACAAAGCTTACTGTGGTCCCTTTACTTTGATGGACAGGGTAGAAGATCGCTGATGCATTCCCCACACCATCATAGATTAGATTCAGTTTGCAGCAATCCAACTTAATTGCACATCTGATCTGAATAAAATAACACTAAAGATCTTACTCTAGCACAAAACTTCCATAAGTATATAAACATCGTATGATGAATTCAGCAAATGCTGCTGCGCTGGACAACTAAATTAACAATAACTTGTAACAGCTTGCTGTCTTAATATCTAAATCATGTACCTACTAACAAATCACTGAGACTGACTTAGTTTTAACAGTGCTTACTTTCAAGCGGCAGAGCTTTTCTTGTCTTTATGGCATACAGGCTTTGCGGCACAGTAAACTCAGACTAATCATGTGCACTGTAAGATTACCAAAGACGCTCCTTAGCCAATCAGCCAAACCAACCGGTCAAGATGTGAAGTTGAGTTAACAAGAAGACGCACATTTTATTTACTTTTTATAAATAAATAAACACTTTAAAAACTAATTCAGTTCAGCATTTAAACAGTAAATGTTGTTGAAATACACTGAACAGTATTTGTAATTTGTTTTGTTATTCAGTTGCTGATGATGCAAGATGCTGATAGATCGCTTAGGCTACTTCAGTAAACAGGATGTGGCACTGAATCATAAGATAGAAATGATGATGGTCCGGACCTTGGCGTGAGGAAATCTCCTCTGACTGGACCTTACTGAACTCTAATTTAAATACCCCTGATCTAGAGTATCATTACGCTATATTCAGTAACCTTGAACCCACAATAAGGCACATATATGGTAGGTTGAATGCAATCAAATCCTCACAGTAATGTTCCAGTATCAAATGTAATGCCTTTCCAGAAAGGTAGACGCTGTTAAGGCAGCAAATGCAGATTTTAGAAGAAACACTGGATGAACACATGCCTCCACACTCCTGGACAAATACCAAGTTGGTAGTATATTAGGTATCACATTTAGAAATATATTTTTCTGTAGGATTTGCAAAATTATCTGATCAGCACTGAATGAAAACTCAGGTTCTGCATTTCTTCCACACAGAAATATAATTTAAGTTCAGTCAAATCTTGGATCAGTGCGACGAGGCACACTTTATACATGAGCTCAGTTATACAACTCACCAAAACCACCATATCTACTCCAGCCTGCGAGAGCAGGTCCAGCCGGTACTTGTCGTCCTCGCGTGTGCCGATGGCTGCGCCGCACAGCAGCTGCTTCCGAGAGTCTTTGGAGGCCAGAGGGTAGTCTCTATTCTTCTTCAAGTCAGTGCGGGCAATTATAGCCACCAGCTCATCGTTATCATTTACTATGGGCAGCTTACCTAGAAGTAAATATTATGGTTAATTACTTTAACCACTGCAAGCAGTCATGTGAGGATCTAAATGTAAAACAGGTGTTGGGTGTTCAGGTGTAGATGCATGTTAAGGTTTTGTATTTAATGTGACATGTGACTGTCCTTCATAGGAATCAATGAAGCCAAGCTTCCACACTGCAAAGTGTACAAGAACATACATATACAAGAAATGTGTGAGTGTGTAAGCTATTCTAGGTTGTGCTCAGCCTAAAGGCACCATTAGAATCTGGTCTCTGACCTTTTTTGCTGCGCTGCAAAATGTCATTGGCCTCTTTGAGTGTGACACCAGCAGGAGCAACCACCAACTCTTCTCTTTTAGTCATAGCCTAAGTGACAGACACAAGAAGTCAATTCAGTGATAATATAACACACACAGTGGAGCAGGACCCACATTCATTCCTGCTGAACCACCGCTATACACACATTAGCATTTTCCCCATTAGTAGTGTAACAGGTCTAAACCTAAACAGAAAGCAGGAGTTTAGCAGCCTGTGGTTTGGCTGACTTAACAAGAAGGTTCATCTTTGTCAGTCCTGGTATAAAATTAAGTATGCTGCATTTCAGTACATATGTGGTGCCAAAGATGTGTGAAGACACAAAGATGAAAATTAACCTTAGAGATCAATTTTCTTCACTGACGGTTCACATTTTATTTGCCTGCACATTTTAATACTCACTGATGGTACAGTTTGTCAAATTATTGTAGTTTAAAATTCTTTACTACAGTTGATGTTTATTCCTACTTGTTGAAATTTAAATTTATGGTGTTTGGTTTTGCATTTTTTATTCTCTTTTTCAAATGGCTCCTGGTTAGCTTTAAACTTCAGTAACCCTAATAACTAATTACTAACTAACTGAATAAATAAGGTACAAGGTTGATTATATTTTTTCATGTTGATAAACAATACTAGAAACCAGAAAGGCATTGACTGCCAATCTCACAAAAAGCTAAATGAAGTGGAGAAGGGAACACGTAGGACACCCCCACCCCTTGACACAATGTCCATAGGTCTCTATATATGTATGTATGTATATATATATATATATATATATACACACACATATATACATACATACATACATACATACATACACACACACGTCCTATTCATTTTATAACTTGTTTAAACCTAACCCTCACCCTTGCTTCAGTAGCTAGTAGATCAATAACACAGCCCTTCAAGTCTGGACCATTTTGCTGGTTAGTCATGTTTTTCTGCTGTTTCTCTCGATCTGTACGTTTCTTCTATCACGCCTACACCGAAAGACTCACTCACCTCCTCCAGAGGTCTGTTATGGTCCTTCTCTGAGAGAAAGTCGATGTCTCGTGAGGTGACTATGCCCACCAACTTGCTGCCCATCTTGCCAGTCTCAGTGATGGGGATTCCAGAGAAGCCGTGCCGTACCTTCGCCTCAAACACGTCTCCCACTGTGTGGCGGGGGCTCATTACCACTGGATCTGTGATGAAGCCCTGCTCAAACCTCTGTGCAAGCAAACACACACACACGTTTACATTAAACCACGTATGAAACTCTCTTATAACAAGCACATTATCCATCATCACCTCATACAACATGCTTGAGCTATTTCCATTAAGCACTATATTTTTCTGAACAGAACTAACAGTATGTTAAGATTGTAATCCCAGGGATCCATGTTTACTGGGTTCCTGCCTTCTAATTTAAACTAATTTAAAATGTCATGAGGAGATTCAATATTGTCCCAGGAGCAACAATAATCACACACATCTAATATAGTGACTATAAGAATAATCTAGATACATATTACGGCATAGCATACATGGTTTGAGCAACGAAATAAGAATTTATAAATATCTATAAATCAGCTGATTAAAAAAAAAAAATCTAAAGCTCACTTAATTTATGATATCATTCAGTTCTGATGACTGGAATCCTAATGCCAACTTTGTCCTCAATTATTAGGCCAATTTCATTATCTTTAAATCAGACATCAGTTGGTGAGCAGCATCATACCAGTACAGTGGTAAAGAATAAAGACTGTTAGCTCCTCTGTTACATTTCTAAAACACGACAATATGAGTACATATTTAACACAGCAGGGCCATAAAACACACACAACAGCAACACGTCCACACAATAGACAAACAACGAGCAACAAATGTAGTTAAAAAAATCACTTATAATTTATCAGCAAACATACCTTCACCTTGCGAACCTCATTAGCCTGAAACTCTGGTGTGCAGTTATGGTGAATGATGCCGATCCCACCCATGAGCTAGACAATAAATATAGAGCAGTTACTTTAAACCTCTGTCAGAATGTTCAACACAATCAGATGTGCAAAGAAAAAAAGAGAAAGGAAAACCTACTGCCATGGCGATGGCCATCGACGACTCTGTGACAGTATCCATAGGGGATGATATGAGAGGCGTCTTCAGAGTAATCTTTTTGGTCAGGGCTGAGGTCAAGTCCTGTAGATAAACAGCGAGGTCAGATGTAGGAGAGCAACAGCGCATGTGTTTAAATACTAGGAACAAAGCAAGCATGTGACATTTTCTTCCTGAATCAAGACTCTTCAGGTGTTTAGCAACAACCGCAGTAATGAACTTTAACCAGTAGAGGGCAGTACCGCCTCTTATAACTCCTTTAAGCAACACAGCTCATTTTAAAGCGATAGACTAATAATAGGCTGCTAATAAGGAACCAGTGAACAATTGCTGGTATATTAACTTGTATGTACAGGTGTGTGTCCATGACATCACTGCCAGCTACCCTTTTCAACAGCTGGACGGTAAGACTCAATTTCGGTTGATTATCATCATCAGACAAGACGCAAGAGCATATCATGTGAACTGTCCAGTGTCAGTGCGGGGCAGGATGCAAGTGTTTTATCTGGAGGGGCTTCTGAGTCACCTGGCACGCGCAAAAGGTGGAGGTATTTGCATTCTAATGGACCAGAGCAGATGGTGCGCTGACGTCGAGGCCCTCTCCTAATCATGCTTGGCAAATCTGGAACCACATATGATCAAACACCTGCACATTTCTATCTGCAGAGAGAAGACTTCACGTTTGAACAGAGCGGCTGAAATAAAATACGAAACAACTTCCTAGCACTGAATGAACGTTCAGTTAACAGAACATCTGAAAACGGCTGGAAACTCACAAAAACACCCCAGAGCATCTCGCAGTGACCTTCACACAGACACTGTGGCAGGCCTGCAAAACATTCTCACTCAGATAAGCTCAGAAACAATCAACATTCTCCTCATTACCACCTGCTTTTCACATCTCCATCCACAGTTCCCAAAACATGCTGCGTCACAGTCGTCTGGAGAAGAGAAACCTTTCAAATTCCTCAAACTGACAACAATAAAAATGTTCATTTCCACATATTACAGCGCGCATGCAAGTAATCTGTGAAAGGGCAGCCAAAGAAGCTCAACAAAAGACGATCTCACGTAACGCCCAACATGTGACCCTCTAAAAAGTTAGCAATGACAACTTCTCGATCTCGATAAACCAGCACTGACCAGCTATTCACACCACGATGATAACACACATTTCAAAGTCACTGCGAGTCCGAAACTGCAACACATTCTTTCTCCACATGTGGCGCATTTCCAAACCAACACTGCATCGGGGAGTGACTCTGAACTAGGTGAGGTGACTTTCCCCGCCCACTGGTGCACAATATTGTAATCAAACCTCTGAAGGTGTCTCAGATGTAATAAAGTCATCAAACTTTCACATTCTGTCTGAATTGTATTTATACAACCTTGCACAAATAGATTTCTCCCACTAGTTTCATTTAGTGTAAGAAAACATTTTATACACCTCATTTATGTTTCTATAAAAGTAAACGTGTATTGCTTTATTTATTACCGAAAAAGAAAACCAATGCTGACAGAAAGAAACAAAAAAAAAAAAAAAAAAATATATATATATATATATATATATATATATATATATATATATTTAAAAAAAAAAATAAATAAATAAATAAATAAAAAAACACCACATTACACACAACTGTCCTAATAAAATAACAAACAGGGATATGTTGAATATTTTTTTATTATAAAAGTAAACAAAACTAAGCTAATAATAAAATATAAAAATAAACGGCAGTTCCCTTAAATCTACTGTTTTCTGTCAGTGGAAGCTGTGGACTGTCTACAGTCAAACAGAAACTTCCCTGTAGAGTTATGTTTCTCGCTTATTCACTATCCACATAGAGCAGCTGTGCAAATCTTTTGTGGAGAAGTAGCTGCTGTTTTTTCTTTTTGCTCTGGTAACAAACATTTGGGTGAGGTCCTCACAAACCACTTGCCATATTTGAGGTACCAGTGCAGATATTTGCACAATGACAGCACGCTGGCACACGGGCACAGTCCGATCTGCCACTTTTTACCTGTCATTATTTCAGCCCACTGTGAAATAACGAAAACCAAAGCGTTCCCAAACAGAGGAAAGCACGGATGACTCGCACCAGCTAGTAGATCCCAAAAATAACAAACTGCCCCTTTAAGATGGAACGGAAAATTTGAATACTAAGCTGCAGATAAACGTCTGGTTTGCCCAAAGCAGACAAAACTGTTTTATCTAGTTCAGAGAGCTTCACAATAGTCTGTGCTGATTACTACACTGCAGTCTATGACCTTTAAGGGTTTTAAGCATTTTAATCTTTGATTCTTGGTTAGTAAGTGCATTTCTAGTGCTGAACAACCTAAAGCTCATGTATAAATTCCACAACTAGAGAACGCTTAGTTTTGATTAACAACTTCCCTGCAATTACGTCTGGTATAAACAACTACTCTACTCGCTGGATAAGAGTACAGATAGATAGGAGGGACACATCTACAGAGCCAAAACCAGAGACGAACAAATAAATAAATAAAAAAAGGATGAATAGTGAGTGTGCAAGTGAAAGCTGACATTATGCAGTGTGCTTTATAGACAACCACCTTCTAGAGCCACAGGAAGGGCACACAGGGCTAAATACATGGTACACATGGACAAACCACAAGTGGCTCTTTAACTGAAAACAAGCACTGCAAAAATAAAGTGAGTAGAGAGGAGAGGAGAGGAGAGGGAGGGACTCACCACTTCGTCTGAAGTAAAGTCTATAAAGCCAGGCAGAATCAGGAAGTCACTGTGAAGCAGAGACAGAGAGAAAAAGAACTATTATACTGCGGACCATCACATTTTCAAGTGCTGGGCTATGATGAAAATTCAATAGCACAATATTTTTCAGCTAGATCACGGTATCAGATGACTTTAGACTGCACTAATGAAGTTAGTGAACCCGTTAGTGCTGCTACTCTATGCTCAAAGCAAGTCTTACGAACCTGACATGGCTTGTTTTGATTGGACCATTTTGTTCGGCTTCTTAAAGTCACAAGACAGAGTTATGCAGTACTGCACACGTTAAGCATAAACACAATCTAAAACACCTTAGTTTTTATATCTATCAATAAATCAATGTCTCCTATCTATCTATCTATCTATCTATCTATATATATATATATATATATATATATATATACACACATATATACATACACACACACACATATGCGCGCATCACTCAGTACTAGCACACAATATGATCAAGGTGTATCACAAAAGGTTGTTCATCAAGAGCACATGAAAGGACAAGTGGAAATCTGGCTCCTACTGTGATTTAATTGACCTTGGACCATCTAAAAAGGTCAAGCATGGCTCTTGAGGAAAAACACACATGGCCCTTATTACATGAGGGCCACAGCAGTGATGAGGTCACATGTCAACCTGTGTCACATGTCACATGTGGACCTGACGCAGCATTGGGCACATCACCAGTAAATGAAAGGCCAACCTTCACCAGCCTGCTGAAACCCACAGGAACGTACAGTATAAATTCAGCAGACTTTAGTGAGCACATTACATAAACACAATAACAGTCGGTGGCGGGGGAGAAGACAGCGAGGAATGAGAGAGAAACCAAGTGTGCTCCTCATGCAGTCTAAAATGTGGTTTAGCGGACGAGTGCGAGAACACAGCCACGGCCGGAAAAGAGAATAGGCAACCTTGTGTCTCGTTTAGGCAACGAGGAGGAAAAACAAGCCCTGTCTGACACAACTCAGACATCCCAATGACGTCCCCTCTCCTCCTCCGCTCGCGGTGAGCAGCCCACGGCTCACTTGGGAGCCTATGATCCCAGAGGGGAAAGGGAGGAGTGTGTCTTTACGAATGTACTAACCACACACTCAGAAACACAAACACACGACACCAGAGTCTGAAAAAGAGTTGCTGTTTTTTCCTAAAGCCTTGTGAGATGATACAGATCTCATCTGCATGCGCTCTAGTTTGAAGCACTACAAAGAGACTTGGCCAGATTTCACCACCTGGCACCTTCACAATTAACAAGTCTGAGCAGAAGAACAAGAAATCTGAAACCATCAGCCTTCCATCAAACCTGCGGGAACAAGAATACGTCGAAACCTCATGACGTAAGCCTGTGCTCGCCCTCAGCCTCCCAGGTCAATTGCTATCTCACAGCAAGGCAGATCAAAATAGCATGTGTACACAACCAACACTGTACGAACTGGGTCAATACAAACACACACATAAACAGCTTAATTTGAGGTTCATGTTTACTCAAAGTGGGAGAAACACAGTATGTGTGTGTACATAGTGTGTGCACACTATATAAGTCATAAACCACCAACCATTGATCTAATTTTGAGTCAAGCTACTCAGAAATTCCTTAACAACCAAAAGAATAGTTTAGTATGTCCACCCTTTCTCCACACCTCCAAAGTTCAGTCTTAAGAGTTGTATAAGGAAGCATTTTCTGCTTCTCATGATCCACATAATCTATAAACATATTTAGTGATGTTTATTTGTGGACTCTGGGGTGGTCAGTCCATTGTTCAGGCACTTGTTTGATTGATTAGGACATTTTCTTATTTCTGTCTACTTTCTTTTCTTATTATCAATGACAGCTACACATTCTGTCAGAGTGATGGCATGTAGCATCTTCTCACAGTGGAAGGATGGAGAGAAGTACCTGTAGATGTTTTCAGATCTGAAGAGTAAGAGTGAAGCTTGATTATCTCTTGAAGACAAAAGCGTTAAATACTGTTTATCTAACGGGGACAGTTTCTCATACTGGTCTCACAGGGTTTTCTCTTTCTTCCTTAGCTGCTTTAAGTCCTGTATGAATTTTTTTTATTGTCTTGTCTTTTTGATTTTCCACCTATCCCCTTTACAAAGGCAAGTGGGCCATAATGTATCTCACCTCATGAATCAATCCAGAAAATTAAGTAAATGAAGGTGGACCAAAAATAATAAATAAATAAATAAATAAATAAATAAATAAATAAAAGCCAAGAAAGAAACCCATCTTGATCCTACTCCTCCCACAGACGTCTATAACTCGCACATTTAGGAACTTAATTACCCAGCTTTACAGACAGGTTACTTAGACTTCAGTGCTTCAGGATCTGAAAGTCAGCAGATGCTTTTCTAAAATGCCTAATAATCAGACAAGCAAGTCTGAACACACTTCAAATGTCTTTGCGGGAGCAAGACGTTTGCAACACTCTACCCAGCGTGTTATGTCTACTGAGGACTACTCAAATCCTGGATGCCTTGTAAAAGGTTCCATCTCAAAAGCCCCTGAGGTTACATAAAGGATTAATTTAAAAAAAACCAATGAACACAGAGTGTTGAATAATGAAATGACTTTCAATTATACTGAGCTCATACAGACGTGAACGCCCTGTCAGGCCAAACATGACCAAAAAAAAGTGCTCAAAGTTTGAACTATGATCAAAGATTAGACAGGATAAAACATGCTAGCACTGTAAAATTAATCTCCAGCCCATCCTGACTCCTGATTCTGAGTTCTAGCCCCTCATTCATCACTGAGCTCGTCACAGAGAGACAGAAATAGCCTCGGTGACAGAGACGGCCATTAGGAGTTTAAAAGGTGTAATGAAGTGAATCAGTCAGTGAACCAGTGAAAAGGGTCGAATTACTAAATTTACAGTTATTCTTTTGTCTCCCACCCGTTTACTCGTATACACGACCCCAATGAGTGACTGAATAGGATAATTACATATACCGAGCAACATCAATAAAAAGGTTCTTACAAAATAGCGTACAATCTGAAAAGTATTTGCTACAAAGCTTCTAAAGAAGCAACTGCTACAGCTTAACCACCACAAATGCAGTTTCTCCAACTTCAAAAATAAATAAATAAATAAATAATAACTAATTCAACACAAATCCTAACGTTGTCTTTCCATTACTATTTTTAGAAAGAAACAGTATTTTCTGATAACAGGTGAAAATGCCAGAAGTAAACACCTTTTTTTTTTTTCATCTACTGTGCACAGTGATGTAAACGACCCCTCAGGACAAGAATCATTACAGTTCCACCAAAGATCTGAGAAAATACTGTTTCTTTCTAAAATGGTACATGATATTTTGAATCATGCATCATATTAACTTTCAGTGAAACAGAGCTTACAAATGTGCTTTCAGTGGCTGTCAGCTCAGTTTCACTGACTGTCTTATACTTGTTTCTTCAGTATATTCTTTATTGCTATATTGCTATTCAAAGCAGCAAACCTTAGTTTTCAGTACTTACAAGGTGTTTCAGGAGTGTGCTGGTGCCTCAAGGGTAAAATGTCTGACTTTATGAAAAGAATCCAGACCCACTAAAGAGAGTCACCACAGATTCTTTATCTTTGAAGTTGTTCTCAAAAATCTGTATGTAAAGATCTAACCTGACGTTTCCACCTCTGTGCTAGGCAGCTGCCCTCGTCTGGTTGGAGTTCTCCAGCGTCTTTCCACAAAAAGACGATACCCCCGGTTTGATGTTCAGTAGAGATGTTCTTTTTCCCACAAAATACTCGCGGTTACACGTTTCTGAAGTAACCTAAAGAACCTCATTAACATTCACTTATGGTTCAAATGGTGAATGTCCAAATACTTTTGGCGAGGGGTTCTGCACACTTAAACAGGGTTTATCTGTGGTTGTGAGCACAGTGCAGCATGACCTGATATTTGTCCATTGATACTATTCATCATCATCATCATCATCTCTTCTGCCAGTGAGAGTTTATTTGCACGGGCTGTGCGGGTGGAAATGGTCATGCTGGTTTGTGTGCTCAGGTTTGAATTGGAATTGTTATCTAATCATCGGTGACTGGAACATGACTAAAGTTTCAACCAATCACTGGCTCCCTCTGCTCATCTGCTTTCTCAGCATGTATACAGACAGAAAATCCTCTGTCAGCACCTGTAACACAAACGTTCCGTTTGAAGCTTGCTTCAGGGTGTACTGCATTATTAAACAGTTTAGGCGCTTTCAGGGGTCACAGACTGAAACGGGGGGGCTTTGCTTATATAGAACAGTTTTACATGACCACACACATCACACCTGTATGAGGCATTTAACCAGTCATCCAGAAATGCCATATGGGGGCCCATACAGGCCTGGCAGAAAATCTAGCAGCAAAGTCTGGCTCAGAAATACAGTCACATGCAAATGTCTGAACATCCCCAGTCAAATGACACATTTGGTTGATCTTCTGGGTGAAAAGGTTCAAAGCCTCATCAAAGAACACGCTTAAGTACGCAGCAAGCTGTAACGCACCACTGCTGTTTATTTGCTAAATAACATGCGAGAAAATAGAAACCATTAAGGTTGCCATAACTTTCACACAGACCTTCTTTATGCCCACCTACCACCACTCAGTAAATAAACAGAGATTGTATATTAAAATGTGCAGAAGTGTGTTCTCTGTAAAGGAGGTGTAGCTTAGTTTCACTTCAACAAATCACATCATCTCATCTGGGGTGCACAAACATTTGCATACTCTTGTATGCTTTAAACACACACGCAAGAAACACTGTGTGTGTGTGTGTGTGTGTGTGTGTGTGATGCCAGAAAGGTTCTACCAGTACAGTCGCCATTAGAGACGCCCTTTCAGAAAAGGCTGAACTGTAAAACAGCAGATTTCTACTTCAGACACACAGTCGTTCAATTTACTGTTGTGCTGTGTTACAATTTTAATGTACACTAATACACTACCTGCACTGGCTGCTGCAACACCTGTACGAAACATCTGTAGTATATAAGGTAATGTACATGATTCATCTTCATTATTTCAACAGTTTTTTATTAAAAATAAGCAAAATAAATAAATAAAAACAATAAATAAATAAAATAAGCAATGCTCCTCATACTGTAACTTTGTTAATAGAAAGGACTTGTGTTGTGCTAGTGTTCACCACTTGTTCATTTAACCCACACACACTGAGAATATTCAAAAATAAAATAATTAAAAAGTGACATTTCAGTGCTCCCCTAACTGTTACTGAGGTAACCTGTGTTTACTCCCTCTCTCGCCATATCTCTCTTATACACCATCACAAAACCTTGGGCATGCAAACTCTCAGCCCCACCCCTTCCACAACTATCACATGACCCAGTCTAAGGAAAGTCATGAGGCCCATGTTGCTTCCCTGCATGCATGTCATTATAACCCGAGCCAAACGCATCACCTCCTGCCTTCAGTTTTCAATTAACCCCACGCACTCACGCTCTCACTGACCCCGTTCTGCTCTCACAATGCTGACACTGATACACAGCCTGCCACTCACTCACTCACTGCCGTGTGCTAACCCTCTGAAGTGCTGTATCTCCAGGTTTGTCTGATCATTAACGCCAGACGAGGGGGGAGGGGAGGTGACCGAAGCGAATCATTTCCTATTTTGCTTCACATTCATTTACCAACTAAACCACGAAATCACATGACGCTTATCTAATAACACAAACCCCATTAGGTAACAAAACTCGAATCATGCAAAGCAGTTTACTAGTGCTTAAAAGTTCACAACCAGTTTCCTGTTAAAACACACATGCTGACCTGGAGAGCTTCCACCTCCTCAGAAAAGGCTTCAGCCTCAGCTTCACAGATTACATTACATTTAAAAGATAAGGCTGACACATTCAAAGGCAGCCCAACAACGAAGCCATAGTAAAAGACATGTGCTATCCTCTAAGAGCAGCTCCATTTCTAGCAGCGGAGTCCTAACCTTTCTAGGTCTTTCCTATCTGAACTGGTTTTTAACTGGTCTGATTTTAACTGCACCTTACACTCACTGTACTGCTGCTATCAAAATACTGTTTACATTCTCTACTTGTACAAAAACACTATTTTTACATTTGTTTGCACTTTATGGCTGCTGCTCTTCATACTAGCACATAAAAGCACCCAACTTATTTTGTATTTTTTAACTATAATAATAATTACTTTTATTTACTTCAACTTATTATACTTTATACATTTTGTACATATTTTTTATTATTTCTTTTTGTTATCTTTATCTATTGGTGAATGGAGGAACAGTAAAGTAAGAATTTCATTGTCTGTTCTGCTATGCATATGACAATAAAACTCAAATCTTGAATCTTAACAGAGCTGCCAGCTTTGCATTCAGTACCTGCGTCTGCTGCAAAGACTGTTCCTGGATGTTTGTTAGCGTGTCAGTACGGAGATTAATAAACTAATATCTAGCTATGCGACTTGTGAATGGCTCATTAGATGGTTTAAATTGTGAATGCTGACAAGATGAGACCTAGAAAGTAGACAGTGGTCAACTTACAGACTGACTGAGAGGAATCCAGTAGCATTTTCATGCATTATAGCTCTTTCCAGCACTCAGGTCACAGTCATATTATTACTGGAAGCAAATACCATTCACGGATACTGGAGGGAAATGATTAATTTTAAAATCACCAGGCAGTGATTTCAAAAAGTGAGTGTTTCAAAAGTGCAAGTCTGTGAGAAACAAAAACCAGATTCAGCAAAGCTATTAGCGACACTGTTAGAACATTCATGTGCACTGTTTATTGGAACGAAGGGTAAAATTCTTTGCCCATCCAGCTGCAGTGTTGGTTTCAGACATGTTAAGAAGCGTTAATAGCTTTACTGATTCAGGATAATAAGTGACATGGAGAATGAGTCAGTATCCCAAACTGGCAGACAGCTGTTTCTCCACTTGTAGCTTTCAGATTATGAGGAACTCCCCAAGACCAAAATAGCATGTTTGTCAAGTATCCTCAATATCAAGCTGACTTGTGGGGATCATCTGTGTTGAGGCGAGAACTATTTGCTTCCCCATATGACACAGAGAAGGAGGACTGTGCTGTGGTGACGTAATCGAATGAAGTGCCATTATTTTACTCACTTGTAAGTCAAACCGTCCCCTTTAGAGCATAGCTCTTCCGCTGTGAGTCCGTCTTGGACAGACTGCTGGTCTGATCTGCTGAAAACGTAACGTGGCAGCCCATTACACACGCCGAGGTGCTACAGAAACTCACTATGTGGAGTCGGACCGCACTTACTTGTAGGTGAGCCCGTCTCCGACAGAGAAAAGCTGCTGGGCAGACAATCCGTCCTCCGGGACGTACCCCGTTCCTCCGCTTATCAGGTAATCTGCCATACTGGAAAACACAAAGAAACAGAGGAGAACATCATGGAGATGGAGAATGGACATTCGGTTATCTAATGCAACCGCCATGCTTGAACACCAAAACCATGAGCAACAATCAAAGTGTAAATGAAGAGGAATAACTCCTAGAATCTCATTTTGTTTACAAACATTGTAAGTATATTAAATTGTGAGCCCTCTTAGTAAACTGTGGGCTGAACGTACTGTGACCAGTAGTGGGCGACACAGTAAACATATATTATCATGGTATTTCAAGAACCTTTCATGATACACTAAGAGGCACAGTCTGTACTCTTTCCCCCTCACAACTGATAAGACAGAGACAAAGAGGGATCAGAAACGGCACATTTTTTAAAATATTATGTCTACAAATCATTGTTTGCAGTGTTTCTTACATGGTAGTCTAGTTAGAAAGAAAATTTTACTCTCTTCGCAATTAAATGTAGTTCAGTGTTCAAAGCCGTCCATGTGATGTCATTTATCACAATAACGACAAATACCATCATACTGCACAGCCCTGCATGTTTCACCCCCATTTCTATTTAGGAGCTCTGCGTTTCGCTGATGTCAGAACGAAGACAATGTATCTCCACAATGTTCACTTTACAGGAGGAGGAAAAAAAATACATACTTTACTTTTAATGCCACCTAAATATTTCCCACCCAAAATATTTTTGGGTCATTTCTTTCCATCCTCTCATCATGAAATGTACACACTATGTGAAGGACAACAGGTGGTGTCAAAAACTGGAGACACGAGGTTTGGGGGTTTTGCTCCGACAGCAGTGACGTGTGTCCACTGGGTTCATGTCTGGTCCTGCAATACTAGTGGAACCTGATCCAGAACCGTTCACTGATGTTCAGAATTGTGCAGAATCTCGCTCTGATCAAAATAAACAGAGCGGAAACGCGAGGAGCGCGAAACCGGCGGCTGCAGCGTGACAACACTTCAGCTTCCTGTCAGTCTGTGTGTCGTCACGTACTAATCGATCACCACAACATCGTGCACACCTCGCTGTAACCGCAGCGCACACGCCGCCGCTTTTAATACTCTTATAACTCGTTAAAAACGAAACGAACACACGGTTTTTACAGCGTGACGCATTTCCTCCCTCCTCCACTGCTGGCCCGCTGACCTACATTCTGTAAACACACACACACTTCGGCTCTGTTGACGATCCACGACCCCTGTTCTGTTCAGCCAGGAGCCCCTCGGCTTGCAGACGGTTTACCAGCCCGGTGATCAGAGCTGTGTAACCCACAGAGATATAAAATGTAGAGCGCGGAGACCTCCGTCACCAACCTGAAGAAGAGGAAGAGGAGGAGGCGGCATCACTTCTGCGATCTGAGGAGCCAAACAAAGCTCCCAGCGCGCGCACACACACACAAACACAAACCAGCTACAACCCGGAGGATAGACCAGCCTTAAAACAGACAGCGGCGGCCTCAATACTGGGCTGGAGGTGAAAATCTTTAAACCACGAGCAAAACCACGATGACGGTGTGGTTGGCTGTGAGTTCACGCGCAGGCTAAACCGCCGGTGTGCTCAGTGCGTTTACACTGTTTACTTCATATTCACTTCATACTAAAACCCAGCCTGCAGTTCTCTGTGCTAACCGGCCACTGCAGAGAGAGAAACACGGTCAATACGGATTAGACAGCCACATGATACACAGTCATATATACACCGAGACAGAACTTCTAACCTGCCGAGAAGACGAAGATCACCACGTTTCTGCGGACTAAAGCTGAGCAGACGAGCGCCGGATAGAGGGCTGTTTTAGTATAACTGCTCTATCAGTTTTACACTAAAATAACCGCCACGCCGTCTAGAAGCGTCCCTTTGTTCCTCGGTGGGCTCCTCGCGGACTCTCGGCGCTCTCAACTCGGTCTGCTCGCCGTCTGTCGGGCTTTATGTGCGCAGATCGCGTCACATCCTCCGCCCGCGTGCTAGCAGTGCAGCAGCATCCACGTGGTGAGGGTAATGTTAACCCTTAGACCGCCGCATGCGCGTGCTGCCCCGAACTTCACCACTCTTCAGGCACATTTTCACAACAGCTCGATCAGCTGCTCCACTTACTGTAGCTCCACATTCGTCTCGCACAGAGAGTCTAATGAATCCGTTCCGGATTTCCAAACGACAGGCGCTGTCACCTCCACGTGCAGGCCTGCAAACACGCCCGTCAGGTTACAGGCCGCTCAGGACTGAGTTCTTAAATGTGCTCGAGTAGTTTTCTATGGGTTTATTTTCAGTATTTTCATAATAGGCCTAATATCCCTTTAGGCCTAAGTTGCTAGTTTGGGAGTTGGGTTTTATTTTACTGTGTTCTGAAATCATTGGAACTATTTCGCTGCATGTCACGCCTCTCAGTTCTCAGCTACAGCATTTTATTCTAAACCAAAGAGCACAAGCAACTAACCAACATTGAAATTCCCAGTCTTGGAAGACTGCAGCTGTCAGGGAAGAACGGGACACAAACTAACACATGGTTAAATTTAGACTCAACAAAGTACAAAGAGGAAAAACCCAGCTCACCTTCCTCACTGAAAGCTCAGTCTCATTCCATACTTTACACACACACCCCCCCCCAAATGGTGCTATGAACTTGAAAAATGAACCACTGTTGTATATCACAGAATAAATGACCCAGAATTCATATGCAAAGATTTTTTGAACAACTTACACTAAAGTAGAATTGCTCTGGTGCCTCCACCTCCCAACCCCACTGCTTGCCAGTCCAACCAGACCAGGTGCGTCCAAAATCGTCTACTAGTCAGTAGGTACTAGATTAGAGCCAGTGTGTACTGCTCGAGTGGCAGACTAGTAGGTAATTTCAGTAGGCGAGTTTTAGTAGTCACACAAGCTCAAATGTACTACGTCCACCATATTGTCAGCGTCCTGCGACGCAAGACGCCAGAATAACACCACCATAAAAGTCCTGCTATTCATTTAAAAGCTCCGTTTACTGACAGATTTAGATACTTTTTACTTTACACTGATCTGCTTTTTTGTCTGAATCTGTACTCAGACATTGTCGAGCTGTAGCTCAGAGAAGGAGGAATTTAGTCAGTTTACCTCAGCAGTAGCGCTAACTTCTGTAGCGACAGTTCACTAGCTGTAGCTGCGTACACACAGCCGTCGTTCCGCTTTTCACCGTTTTTTTCTCCGCTTTAAATTCATCCGCGGCTCCAGGTGAATCATGGGACAGCACAGTGGGCTGTTTCTCCTACATAAAAATGGCTGCCAATTTAGTAGGTCATCCAGGTACCGTTCGCCTACTACCCGATGCCTACTAGGTATTCGGACATACTAGCCGTGCTCACCTACTGATTTCACCTACTGAGTAGTAGGCATGTAGGCGATTTCGGACGCACCGCAAGTCTTAAGCAGGTTTTACGATGCACCAATGATGACATAAGTTATTTGCAGGAAGTAACAGCTGCAGCAATATTCTCTTATCCTGTAGGTGGCCCTCTCTTTAAAAGACTCCATATGGCTGCCTGACGTCCAAGTTAGCGCAGCTACACAGTTAGAAAACTACACGCCAGTTAACAAAGGCAGCATGTCCGGATGTGTGGCCATATGTAAACTAGCCATTGGACATATCTAGCACCTGATGTAAAGTTCCACCCCCAGAGATCCAACAATCATCCAGAGTTGGCTGCACCTACCCCCCACAGGAACAAAGGCCTCACTTCCAGGGAACCCCAACGCTGTGCCTTGGCTCCACTGTTAGCCATCACAATAAGCTTCACTTTTTCCGTATCCAAGCGTAAATTTCCCTTTCTGGGGTCAAGAACGACCCCAGCTGCCACATGGACGTATGGGCTTGAGCCAGAACTCAGACACTCCCCATGATCGATAGCCACGTCCTCTCTCTCTGGTCAACTCAGCTGTTTATGACAGACATGAGCTGGACGATTGTCACTTCACAGTTGGCAGGTATGCCTAGACATAACAGTGATGCTGTTGAGCCGGTGCTTTGAAGACTATTTCCCCATCCATGCTGCACTCCACCCAAAGTTCCTAATGGCAGCCAGGCGTCTTGTCTGGTTTCCCCACCAGCTTTGTCTGCAGCGTTTTTTCACTGTTTTCTGGAGAGTGTACTCTTACCCCGGGGCCCTGTTCTTCGCAGCATCTTCCAGTCCTCTGCCAGCCTCGCCTCGTTTTGCCATTCCAGGCCACTACCAACCTGGTGCCCTGCCAGATCTGAGTGCTGGGATCATCGTCATCACTGCTTCTGCCACCAGTTCTGATATCACTGTAGCGAAGGGGGTTCTCAGCAGAACCTTGGGCAACTCAAATTTTGTGCCCACAATGCAGCTTTATTTAGGATCTGACTTGGCCAACAGAGTACAAGCAGGGAAAATAAACCAAATGTTATAGAACAAATAACTTTGTTATAACTAAGCCTACTAAAGTTAACATTGTGAGATGTATACATCCTTCCACACTAATTCTTAGCCATTTTTGTTGGTATTTATGTGCAGCTAATCAAAAATAAAACTATTAATAACACCGATTTCCATTTCTGCTAATATTTGCCGTCCTAATTTCTGGGCAAACAGATCCAGCTGTTACTATAACACAATGTTGTCTTTGTTATTTATTAACCCCGCCTAACGTTTGTCCTCACTCCTCCCTCCTAAATTGTTCATAAACAGTAGGTGTGCACACCACTGTGTTGCAATGCTTAATATATCAAGCTGTTATTTCAAACAACAACAACAATTTCTATGACATGGGGGTGTGGAGAAGCACTTCTTATTCGACAGCTGTAACTAACTTTACTACTTACTAAAGTTGGCATACTGTGTCAAAGAGCTTGCCAAACCACATTGCCTAATGGCTAGGGCTTCTGAATTGCCAGTTCCACTGCAGTTACATACTGAACCTAGTTTGCCAGTACAGTTAGCAAAAGAATATAATTAGTGTTTGTCTTGGTGCAGTAGTTTACAGTTAACTAATATAGAACCCTTGCTTTACTGCTAGAATGAGCTTCAGGTTCTATCTAGCTTTCCAATTATTTCAACTGAGCAAGATTTTGTCCTACTTTATATTATACAATAGGCCTAATAGGCTTACTACTAGTCTTGTTCTGAATGTTTGCTGGAGAGTAAAGAATCACACAGTGTATAATTAGCATTAATCGTGCAACTTAGTCTGTGTTTAATCCTTGTCCTAAAAAATGTTCTTTGTGATTTGGATGTGATGCTGCATGATATTGTGTATAACTACAACCAGTGTTGTTTTAATATCATATCACTGTATCAATGTGCATTGAGTTATTCTGGGCTCCCGATTTTACAATGTGGCTAAACATGAACAGAAGCTGCCACCGTGGCTAAAGTTAGCATTCACACAAATAACGTTTTTGGCTGACCCATAACATTAATAGGCTGTAATGCTTTTTTTAATTCAGATCAACAATTTCTTCATCACTAGTCCTCTTACCGCGTCTTAACCTTTTGTCCATCTGGGACCAAACAGATTAAGTAAATAAGTATTCTTGGCGTACAGTGTACTGTGTGCTTCTCTCAGCCAACAGTAAATGCACCAAGCAGAAAAATGGGCCACAGCGTACATACACGCACACCACATATATACACTGCTGGAGGGTTTATGTTCTGCTCCATTATCCACGCACTTGAGCATGCACACATACAAATACACGTTTTCCGGGATTGCAATGCTAGATTACTATTCCAAGGCTTATACTTTTCATCATCTTCATTAACAGCAATTTCTGAAAGGTTTTAAAATCACTGTGTCCTGTATGAGAGTGTTGACGGTTTGCACCAGTGACATAAGAGATTAAGCAACGTCCTGGTCAACAACAGATAATACACATTGGGGGGGTGTTCTGTCTTTGAGACCATACAGTCAAATAAAAAAGTGTAGTAAATATAATCTACAGGGACTTTTAGTTATGATAGCCACAACAAGCCATTTACAGGCACCAGCAGTTCAGACAGATGTTGATGCTGGACATAGGGTGGAGAGAAGTCAGTAAAAAGCAGTACTGCACAACCCAGCTTCAGTCCAGCTTTAGTGTTTGAGTGCTGAGTCTCTCTCTGCCACTGCCTTTTCGCCACAGTGCATCATCAGCCCTGCAAGGTGACACAATGCACACTGGCTGTGCGTGTGGCTTTTCACATGTGGGTCAGTAGATATATGGGTCAGAGATTCCTCCTGCACATGGGGCTATTTTAAGTATTGATTCTGACCCATTTGGAGTTTGCCTGCCCCGGCTTTGTGTGCTCTCGTCTGAGCGTGCACAAGTAGGGGCACCCTAAAATAGCTCAGAGGCTTCTTAAAGGCCAACTCTGTTGTCCCAGCATCAGATTTGAAGCCACTCAATTATACATGACTCTTTTCTCCTCTGTGCTGGGGTGCCAGGCTGTGAATGCACTGCCCCTCTTTATTAGCGTTTAAATCTGTGGTGATTACTGAGCCTTACCATGTTGTTGAAAGTGAACAAGAGATTTGACTTGAAGGCCGTTGGCGCTTAAAATATACTGGGACAACATGGTGCCAGGCAACCTTGAAGTCTGGATATACAGACTGTACGTGATATCACGGCAGGGTAAAAGAGGACAGAGCTAATAAACATTGACTAGAGAACCTGCTTGTATAGTGATATTTAAGGATCTCTTTATTAGAAACACCAGCTTGGTTAATATGTTTTGTAGATATAAAGTTAGGGACTACAGCCCATCTTTTTCCATGCTCAGTTTGGCCAACTGCTAGCCTTTTGTCAGTGGTCAGTTTCTGACCACAGGACCACTGTTGGCAGAAAATTTTGGCTCTTGGCACAGTCGTGATTCCAGCAAGGTAGTGGTACTGCGTTAGTACAAGAGTGCCAATACAGCTGCATTACTGGGAATTTTAATAAGCTTTTCTTTCTTTTCCTGTGTATGTATCTTTTTGTCAGTCATAAAGCCTAAGGAGAGGAAGCTCTCTCCCACAGAACCACTTTCTTAAAACACCTTGCTGGAATTCCACACGTTTCTCTGTTACAAGGTGATGTCATCTTGCAACATAATCCTTATTGACCACCCACTGGCAAGTTGCCACGCCCTCACACGCACTCGCACAGTTTAAAATGTTAAAACTTACCACGTTGAAATGTCCTGCTCCAGTCCAGCTTGTGAAGGTGGATCAGGTCCACCAACTAATTGTACCCTACTTTCAGGATTTGACTCAAACTGATGCGGCACAACCGACGCCATTGTAAGAATAGCCTCAGTGAGGTGAGGTAGAACTTGTAGCAGGATGCGACTCTGTCGGTTGACCAGTCAGAACAGAGTGGGCATGCTGACCAATCAGAGCACACTGGGGTAATTGGAGGTGGGGCTTAAAAACACAGAAGCTCTAACAGAGCGTTTCAGACCGTACTAGCGTGAATTCAGATGTACAGTACGAGAAAAATGTTGTGTTTTTGTTTTGTGTACTCCAGTAGAGCCCCAAAATACAATTATGAATATTCAAATTGGGCACAATAGCTCTTCTTTTACCATCTTAGCATAGCTGGATGAAGAATTCCAGTAATGCTAATGCACCAGGTACTCAGCACAGCACAGCAAAAAGCACCACGCCCCTACCATATATCACCACTGAGCCAGGAATGGTCCACTACCTGAATAAAATCTGGCTAGCAGTGGTTATATAAGGGTGGAGTGCTGGTCAATATGAAAACATTCATTATTTGTGTGATAAATTACATCAGAATATGGGTTCCTGAGTTCACTGTGACTACTGCCAGTAATTACAAACACAGTTTTATTCAAAGAAAGCATAATAAGTCATGTTTAACTGGATTTAGTGCAGCCCAGTATGTTTTGATTTTTTTTTTTTCTAATGTGGCACTACTGTGTCTTTTTAATTTTATTAGAAATCAGCAAAAAATTTGGAGACAATAAGTCCTGTGAAATATTTTTCCCATAACACGTTTGCCTGTGACACTTTGACGCACCTGTTTGGTGGAAACCCAGCCTGTATCCGCGTAGCCGTGTATCGCTGGGCTGCCGTCTCATGCCGGAGCGCCTGCCAGCTTCCCTGAGGGATTCCATAGTGACTGTGGTGGTCCAAAACATGCTCTGAAGTGTCCACCGTGTTGTGGCTGTCCACCTGCTTGAGGTCTCCTTCTGATCCTACCAAAACACTGTCCACGTCAGTCATGTTTCTGGGGACTCTCTAGTGAACAGCCTCCTTTGAACCGCACCGCCTCTTCACCGTCGGCTTGCCTAAGCCTGCCTGGTTGGTCTCAGCTCAGGGTGAATGCAAATGCCAAGAGAATCTCATTCAAATCAGCCCAGCAGTGGATTCAAAATTCAGAGGGGGGCTGGAAAAAAGAAAACAAACACACACAAAAGCACAAAACACGCAGCTGTGCCGGCGCTGACACGCAGCAAAACAGAAGTGGATCGCTGCCTCCGAGTCCCTGGCAGTCATTCATGACCCATTTCTCCTGCGTGTTGAACGAGGCAGGTCGGTCGCTCGGAGTTCCCACGAGCAGATCCCTGCCCTGCGCACCTGTTCACACCGAGATGAGGGAGTCGCCGTGGAGACAGTTCCACCTCCACCAGCCTCTGGCTGCTGTGGGAGTGAGTGCTGGGTGTTATAGGTGAGCGGAGGAAAGGAGGGATGGAAGGCGAAAGAAAAAGAGATAGCAAAAGAGCCTGAGGCAGCTGCAGAGTAGGACCCAGAAAGAGAAAGGAGGAGACTGGGTGTTTTTGTCCTGCTGAGTGCTCACTTACGGGCCTCTCTCTCTCCCTCTTTCTCTCTCTCGCTCTGGCTCAGCTGTGGTCTTGTCAGGAGCACACGTCACTCTCACAAAGAGGATTGGAGAATTAATGTAAAGTGAAGTGAACCTAGAAAGGGCACTTAAATACGCTCGCTCCCTACATCCTCTAATTGTGGAAGTGTCTAGGGAATTGTGGATGGGTAGGGAACAATTACACAACAACACAGAGGCTATTTCCAGCAGAGAATACTTGGCACTGGCTGTAAGTGGTCTAGTTTCAAACTGAGCTGCCCCAAAGCTGGCGGCCACAAATCCTCGCCTCTGAAAACCACATTACGAAACGGCCACAGGTACAGCACTGCAACTGCTGGTGCTCTCTGTCCTCAGACTCTTGTGAAGCTCATCTGCAGGTGACAGAGCGTTGAAGTGTCTTAAGCTCTCCAGCCATGGAAAATCCTCTTAACCATTTAGAGAGGCTGCCACCGCTCGGCTGCTCGACCGGCGTTAAAAACAGTGGGCCGGAAGTTGGTTCCAGACACTGAGGACCGTAAAACTGTGTTTAGGGAAAAACCTGAAAGAGTTTGATTCATGGCTGGTGAACTTTAGTCTGCTATGCTTCATTCCTCACGTGGTTGCGGTGAAGACGATGAGCCTCATGTGGAAAGCAGTTTTCTCTAAATGAAGTGTGTCGAAGGCAGACATATGACATGGAGGTCTTCACCTATTGAGATAAAGGGCCAGAGAGCGCAGAAGAGCAGGAGAATGCGTAGGTATGTGACATCACACGCTCCTAACAACTTAATTAACCTGCACTATGTATGATTCAGTTTTTTTATATGTTAACGTTAGAGAGCTCATTCTATTTCATGAATAAAAGTAAATGGGCCATAATTAAATGGAATTTTCTTAATGTTACAAGACGTGCAGTACTTTTATTTTCTACTAACCCCTAAAAACCCCCACATTTTAGTTTACTTGACTTTCTGAATTTCTACCAAGTTTTAGCATTTATGCAGTTCCATGTATCGCAATTAACGTTTGCATGACCATTCTACTTTCAATGGAGCCTATTATTCTTTCTTTTTATGTGTTTTGGAGCTTTTTGTGCATGTAAACAGTTTGTTCTGAAAAAGTTCTGAAGCCCCAAGTACACGCCTGAAGGAGAAACCACTTTTCTAAGCTGCTTAGCTGTAATTTCTATGTTACAAGGTGATGTCATCTTATTATGCAACCCTAATTGCCTGCCTACCAGCAAGCCTAGCATGCTTTCAAACAATGCACAGAGAGCTAAAAAAAGTAAAAGTTTACCATCATGAAATGTCCTGCTTTGGTCTAGCTTGTAAAGATGGTTTCAGTTCTAACAACTTGTTCTCATATTCAAAAGTTTAAAAGCCTTTCAGGTGAATTTTCATCTTTTAAATACTAAGTTGACTACATAAGGAAATATGGCAGTGCTGGTATAGCAAGTTTTGTGGGTTTCGGGAAGAGGAAAATTCATAAACTCTTCTTAGACACAGGGCAGATCCTCCCACCTTACCCAATTATACACTTCTGTAACAATACCAAAAAATACAGTCACATGTCTAGCTCACATTTTAATAACAAGCTGCAAAGAAAAACAAAACGATTCTCATCTCTTCCTGAAATATTGTAAATAATGGTCTTACTGAGATGTTTTGCATCTGTTTATGGTAAGCTGTGAAGTGCAACATGATAGTCTAGCCCAGAAAATATTAAGAAAATAATTAAGAATATCTTAATGAAGAATATCTTAATGAAGAATATCTCAGGGGAATATTTGAGAACTTTGTCTTAAGAACCTTTGCAAATATTTTCTTTAGAAAGCCTTTGTGATTTGCCTTGATCTTTTCTTACAGCATCTTACTGCAAGTTAGTTGAAGTGTACAGTTAATACAAACTGTATTTGACATTCTGTGGGTGGAACCGTGGATCATGTGTTGATGAAACATTTGTTTGAGCTCTTGCCCTTAAGGTAGTACATAACAGAGAAAAAAAATAAGTTTAACACGACAAATTTATTTCACATCAATACAAATTTAACATAATGTTATAACATAGTCAACATAAAAAAGCAAGAATACATTGCTAACTTGTTGGTACACAGTTACAATATCTCCTTTTAACATATTTCACACCATGTGAGCTGTACTGATTTTCAGGTTTTTCTTGTTGCTACTGCTTTCCCTGCCTTTTTAATAGGCTACTGTTAGTTTGTTCAAACTGTGTATCATTAAACCCTAGAAAGTCCTTAAAGTAACACCTCACTTCAGACATTTTCATCACATCAGCACTCATCTTTTCTATACTGTGACTTTTTTAGTAATGATTTCCCTTCAAACATTTTGGTCCACAATGTGATTAGTGCTCTGGTTTCAGAGTAACGCATATTTGTCTAATAGAAGTTGAACATATGAAAGAACAGCTTATACGGACTGAATAAGTTTAACAAAACTAATAATAATGATGACACTTATCCTATTAATGACTAATGACAACAATAACAATTGGCATGAATAAGCTCTTGGTGATATGTACATGTATATGCATGAATAGGCATATTCCAGCTTTCCTGGGAAAGATTCATCTGCTGAGTCCCAGATTCTCTGTGTTAGTAGGCTATATGTGTAGGAAGTTGACTGTAAGTGATATCTCTAACTCAGTAGAGTAGGAAGCCGCTTCAGATTGAGCAGTTGTCTCCATCTGGTGGTCGTGTAAGGCACATTTTTTCTGTTTGGAGATTTCTTGTAAATCGTTTACAGTATGTATTTATGTATATGGCGCCACAGATTTTGTCATAAAGCAGGTTTACAGAAGAATCTGGGTCCAACTCCCAGTGAGCATAAATACAACAAGAATAAAATGCACTACTTTATGCATTTAATATGGAAACAGAAAGGAAGAAAACTGTTGAGGTCCTGTCAGAGTAGAAGTGATCTTTTTTTTCCTTTAATTAATGGAGACTATACGCCAATTTTAAGAAAGGTTTATCTACGAATGTACTGTGTGAATCACACTAACCCTGTTATTAAACGCTGCTGTGTAAGAGATGAGGTGCAGCTACTGCTGTGTCATCTAACTTCCTTATACTGACAAACTACATGCTGAATGTTAATGTGGATGAAAGTTTCATTTCCAGGAGAAGACTTGCTTTTTATATACTTGTTTAAAGAAGCGCTTCATTTCCTGCAAGCTAATGGCATTATACTGAACTTAGGAGAATAAAATTTAAACACACTGTCTCATCATCCTCTGTCTACACTGGTGCCGTAGCATTAGGGCTAAGCAATGCAACAAAAAACGTCATATCACAATACTTCATATCACAACACTTCATATCACAACACTTTATATCACAATACTTCATATCACAATACATTATATCACAATACTTCATATCACAACACTTCATATCACAACACTTCATATCACAATACTTCTTATCACAATACTTCTTATCACAACACTTCATATCACAACACTTCATATCACAACACTTCTTATCACAATACTTCTTATCACAACACTTCATATCACAACACTTCATATCACAACACTTCTTATCACAATACTTCTTATCACAACACTTCATATCACAACACTTCATATCACAACACTTCATATCACAATACTTCTTATCACAACACTTCTTATCACAACACTTCATATCACAACACTTCTTATCACAACACTTCTTATCACAACACTTCATATCACAACACTTCATATCACAATACTTCTTATCACAACACTTCTTATCACAACACTTCATATCACAACACTTCTTATCACAATACTTCATATCACAACACTTCATATCACAACACTTCTTATCACAACACTTCTTATCACAACACTTCATATCACAACACTTCATATCACAACACTTCATATCACAACACTTCATATCACAATACTTCATATCACAATACTTCTTATCACAACACTTCATATCACAATACTTCTTATCACAACACTTCATATCACAACACTTCTTATCACAACACTTCTTATCACAACACTTCATATCACAACACTTCATATCACAATACTTCTTATCACAACACTTCTTATCACAACACTTCTTATCACAACACTTCATATCACAACACTTCATATCACAACACTTCATATCACAATACTTCTTATCACAACATTTCATATCACAACACTTCATATCACAACACTTCATATCACAATACTTCTTATCACAACACTTCATATCATAACACTTCATATCACAATACTTATCACAATACATTATATCACAACACTTTATATCACAATACTTCATATCACAATACTTCATATCACAACACTTCATATCACAATACTTCATATCACAATACATTATATCACAACACTTCATATCACAACACTTCATATCACAATACTTCATATCACAATACTTTATATCACAATACTTCATATCACAACACTTCATATCACAACACTTCATATCACAATACTTCATATCACAATACTTCATATCACAATACTTCATATCACAACACTTCATATCACAATACTTCATATCACAATACTTCATATCACAATACTTTTTATCACAATACATTATATCACAACACTTCATATCACAATACTTCATATCACAATACATTATATCACAATACTTCATATCACAACACTTTATATCACAACACTTCATATCACAATACTTCATATCACAATACATTATATCACAATACTTCATATCACAATACATTATATCACAATACTTCATATCACAATACTTCATATCACAACACTTCATATCACAATACTTCATATCACAACACTTCATATCACAATACTTCATATCACAATACTTCATATCACAACACTTCATATCACAACACTTCATATCACAACACTTCATATCACAATACTTCATATCACAATACATTATATCACAATACTTCATATCACAACACTTTATATCACAACACTTCATATCACAATACTTCATATCACAATACATTATATCACAATACTTCATATCACAATACATTATATCACAATACTTCATATCACAATACTTCATATCACAATACATTATATCACAATACTTCATATCACAACACTTTATATCACAACACTTCATATCACAATACTTCATATCACAATACATTATATCACAATACTTCATATCACAATACTTCATATCACAATACATTATATCACAATACTTCATATCACAACACTTTATATCACAACACTTCATATCACAATACTTCATATCACAATACATTATATCACAATACTTCATATCACAATACATTATATCACAATACTTCATATCACAATACTTCATATCACAACACTTCATATCACAATACTTCATATCACAACACTTCATATCACAACACTTCATATCACAATACTTCATATCACAACACTTCATATCACAACACTTCATATCACAATACTTCATATCACAATACTTCAATACACTTTCACTATACACAATACGCATCATGACATTCAGATTTTCTAGGAAGTTGAAACAGTGAAAATAGAAACTGTAGTCATATGAATGTTTAATGACGTTTCACTGCATTAAATTCAATTAAACAGGCCTAATAATGCTCACTTTGTAAGAAACCATGTAGTGAGTCACTGTTCTTACAGGAGTTCAACAGGAGCGATTTGTAAACTCACAACTTGTCAAATTTATACTCCAGACAATAGGGGGCAACGTACCACCAGAAAATGCACCGTTCGTCTACATAAAAATGGATTCAGGAGGTGATCCGGGTACCATTCACCTACTACTCGATGCCTACTGAGTATTCGAACATACTAGCTGAGCTCGCCTACTGATTTCACTACTGAGTAGAAGGCAAGTAGATGATTTCAGAAGCACTACACTACACTGACACTACAGTCCATCACTGCCTCCCCTTGAAGTACAAAAGTGGTATTACAGCCAGGCCTACCTGGTTAGCAGGCTAACTTCAGTAGATGCCTTCACAACATGATACATAGACGTCTTTGACAAACTGTTACATAATGTTATTAATCGTAGTTGATTTTGAAAGCTTTAAAATACTATACAAGTATACCTCAACTAAAAACAGCACAGACCCGCATGCGCTCTACGCTGGTTGAAGCTGGTATGATGCTGATCTGATGCAGGTTTAAGTAGAAACCCATGGTCACGCAGGTTGACCAGCATACCGGCATCAAAACACAACATATTGTTTCTGTCCAAAGAAAAACAAGTACCTCCTAAACAAAAACTGCCTTTACTTTTAATGTAAGTCAATAGAACACGCTATTTTGAAGCTTTTCTATTGGTCCGTTCATCATGAAACTTAAACACGACGTAAACAGCAGCTGCTGCATTTAAATGATGTAGAAAAATAAAAACGTCCCGAAATCGAGAAATTCTTTGGGCATTCTGTGGATATGCTGGTGATCAGCCATACTGGTTTTTATTTAACTTCATTTATTTATGTTGTAGCAGTGCTGACACAATTTTAAATATCATCATTATCATGCTCACCCCTACCGCGGTCTTAGACGCCCTGATCTTTGGTTTCACTTAATCAGAGATTAGGGTTTTCTACAATCTCGATGTGTTTTCCACTGTTTATCTGTTTCTCCAGAAGGTGAGGAGTTAAACAGTGTCTCACTCTCTCTTTATAAACAGGTCCGCCTTCGTCAGCGCGGAAATTCCCAGACATTACTAGCTGCTGTGATGAAACCGAAAGCGCTCATTCCCACCGAGGCTTCACACAGAGGAGCTCAGCGGCCACTCGGGGCAGAGAGACAGGGTATCGGGCGCGTCTGGGACGGACAGCTGGGGTAAGAGTGGAGTTTGTACTCACTGTGTGTAGACGAACAAGTGTCGCTGAAGAAGTCGCTATAATAACGAGGTGTCTGTGTTGGTCGCTGCTCTCCAGGTGTCTCGGCCTAGTGTCGGCCATGCCTGCGGCCAGTTTCCTGAAGATCAGCTTCCTCGGCACTGCGTTTAGTCTGCTGCTGGCTCTCTACGGTCTGGTCGACTCGGTCGGTGGTCTGATGTTTGTCCCGACTCGCCCCACGGAGGAGCGGTGGGCGGTGAAAGACGTCGCCGCCGCCGCAGCTCGGAGCAGAAGCGCGACTAAGAAGAACATCGGACTGAGATGAAACTCCTCTATTCCTCCTTCTCCGCCATTGTGGAAGTATTTGCACTGGGAGAGCTGAAGTGCGCGGCTATGATCGCTACTGAGTGCCGTGTGCGGAGCTGAAGGGCTTCAGCCTGTGTACCGACAGGACTAGCACCATGAAGCTGCCTGCTGATCCTCAGATAGAGATACCTACTACATAAAGAAGGCACATGAGCCGTTTCATAGTTACTGAGTTTTACACGCACACTAAAAGGCTGCGTTTCATCTTTTTTGTGTATATAAAGTGTATAAAAACTTGTGGACCGTGTATAAGTTGTCATCACCCCTAGTTTGGGGGTTTGGGGTTTTGTCTGTTGTACAGAATCGTTTAAATTTTTACATTTTACCAAAAAAAAGTGTTTATGTTGTTCAATGTTCACAACATTAAAAGACGACTGTTACATTTCCAGCCGTGTTACAGTTACAGTTATGTTACATTTTCTTTTAATTGAAACTTTTCACGTCAAAAGTGCGTTTCAGTAAAGATGCTGGTGTAGGCAGTCATTTGCATGCTTACTTGTTTCTTTGCACTGTGAAATGGTTCTCCAGGTCGATGAAGAATGTATTGAAAGTGGTTCCTTTGTTAGTGTCAGACTTGTAACAATAGAAAAAGCCTTTTTTTGATGCTTTAAAGAACCATTTTCCAAAAAAAAGTTCAAAACGGAGTCATATTCAGCTTTTTAGCATGCAGATGGGTGTCTACAGAACAGTCATCTTTACTGAAGAACCACCTGGTGGTTAAAAGTGAGGGAATTCTGATTCTGCTGGATATATGATCAGCACACGCAGACATTCAGATCGTTTTATATGTTAACTATGGAAACGGTTTGGGTTCCACGAGACCATGAAAACATGGTGCAGGTGTTGGTCTCAGCACAAGGTTATCAGACAACAACAATGTCTTGCCAGAATTGTATTTCCAAGTGAATTTCTTCAAATCTCAGTGTTACGGTCAGTGATGCCCAATACGTGGTTGGGAGAGAACTTTAGACATGTGATTAATCCTCCCTTTATTAGAGAACTAAAATGTGTTTTCTATCCCACGTCAGCTGTCTTTCTTCACAAAGCCTCGTCCTTTCCAAAGCTGTTACTAACGGACGGTTGTTCAGAATTTTGAAATGAAACTCCACTTAAGAATCTTAACGCTAATAAATAAGAAGTGCTACTTCCTGATTCCTGCCATCTGTACTTTACACCTTTTCTTTAGAATTTGAATTACTCACACTCACACATGACTCAGGTCCGCCCCATGATGCTGTAACAATTAGTCATTTCTAGATACACTTGCAAAACTGTGCAAACGTTTTAGCACTCAGGGACGTAATTTTATTTAAAACGTTTCCACTTTTTTTTTTCAGACAGGAAGCCACGAAACACTTCAAGTTTTTAATATTCAAGTAGTATTTAGACAGCAAGTAGTGGTTTTATAGGTCAGTGTGTTGATTTAACCCTCTCCAAGCTTTTTCTTTTGGAAGCAACCTAGTATTATTTACAGTTCTCATCTAATACCTGCTTTGACTGCTCAGTACTTTATTAAGCTGAATTAAGATTGCTGCTGAAGGAACTGAATACATTCATATAATGTCTGGAGAATCCAGGAGAAATCTCAAACTACACTTTGTTCTTCAAACTGACTTATAAGTTATTATCTACTTCTGCCAAAATAATATTTATATTACTTTACATTGTTTTTCTGCTTATTCACATCTGTTCTAATGACATATGGTGTTCTTACTGATGAAAACACATCTATTCACATGATATTGATAAAAATGGGTTAAAAACAAGGAGCCTAGGCGTCCTAAGACTTTTGCACAGTAGCGTATGTCTAAAACATCTTGCAGAAATATTTAAGCAGAAGCAAAACTGATCAAATATGTATGGACAATGTAAAAGCATTTATAGCTATGTTCTACATATAAAGGGAGGGGGTAGGTGTGTCCTAAAGTGCCCTCACATTCAGGAAACACTGCTGTCTCGTATGTCTTGTATGTGAAGAATGTTGTCAGTTACGTCTGATGGCCTCTTTCCATGCAGTCACAGGATGACGGATAAATTCGTCAGATGCTAATGGGCTGCAGGGGTTCTTTAAGGCACTTTGTAGTTCTACTATTACTGACCGTAGTCCATCTGTTGGAAAATTTTCTGAGCACTGCAGTTACACTCAATTGGTTTTGGTGTGTCAGTGTGTGTGAGTGGATTAGACACAGCAGTGCTGCTGGAGTTTTAAACACCTTACTGGTCCAACTTGTAGATGTAAAGTTATGATAACTCATCTGCTGTTGCACAGTTAATGTTGGCCATCCTCTAGTCCAGGGGTGATTGTAGGCTTAGAGGTTTAGCACCCAAATGAGAGCAGCTCTTAAAAAAACATCATTTCGGACCATCAATCCAAAATCAGTGTTGTGGAAACACTGTGACTGGAAAGATACCAACAAATCTTAAAAAACCCTAGTTCACAAAGCTTAGTTTACAAATGTATTAACACATTTTCTTAAAAGTAAAAAAATATATATAAAAAATTATATATATATATATATATATATATATATATATATATATATATATATATATATATATATATATATATATATATATCAATTTAGCACATTTTTCTCATTAAACATTGAGCTTCTGTGGGCTGGGCTATGTTGACCAAAAGATGAGAATGAGAGAAATTCAGGGCATGAGACTTGAACTGAGTGTGTCATGACAGAATAATTAGAATAATTTAGATCAGACACACCAATTCCAATAATCAGTTATCAATATTATTACAATTATCAACAGATTCTGAGCATATGTTCAAGATCATGTCGGCCTTACTCTCTCACCTGAACCTGCCTCTCTTTTCTGGAAAAATAACCTAACTGGCCGACCACACAGACAGAGTGACCACACAGAGTATCATCTCTTCATATCTTATCATTCTGTAACATTAATTAGCTAAAACACATGCAGACAGCACTACTCTAGCACACTGGCTTCAATAACACACAGACTAACCAACAGCACAGCAGCTACAGCTTCTCTCACTCCTTTATAAACAGTAAACAGAGCACCTGCAGTATCAGCCTGCTAAATTAAAATAAACCATCAGATAGTCACTCCAGAATAAAGAATGATCAGAAATATGGGCTAGAGTTAGAGCTAGGCTGATAATGACTGTAATGTGTTGGTTCTGAGTGATAAAGTACAAAAATACTCCTTTGCAAAGTTTACTAGACACACAACACCAATCAGATAAAACACCGACACGGTGCGCGCGATGCTGCACTGACAGAAAGAGGAGCTGGATCATACCATTTTGCGAGGCAGGAGGGGGGGCTGCTGTATTTTCATTGTTAGAATAATTGGTTTAAACATATACTCTCTATGGTTTTAACATTTCCCGCTTGTCAGAGACAAATTAACGTTAAAAGTAAAAAAAACTTTTTTAGGGGTACTGGGGCTTAATTTAGAGGTGCCTAAGCACCCCTAAACTAGGGCTAGCTTACGCCCTTGCTCTAGTTCTTCATCAGTGGTCACAGGATGCGGCCCACAGGATACTGTTAGCGGGATAGTTTTGTTTGTTGGACTATTCTTAGTCCTGCAGTGACACTGAGGCGTTGAAAAACTCCAGCAGCACCGCTGTGTCTGATCCACTCATACCAGCACAGCACACACTAACACACGTAAGTGTCACTGCAGTGCTGAGAATGATCTACCACCCAAATAAAACCTGCTCTGTGGTGGTCCTGATCCTTAAAGAACTTGTGAAAGGGGGTAAGAAAGTATACAGAGAATCAGATGGACTACAGTCTGTAAGTGTAGAACTACAGAGAGCTCCTATGCGGTAAGCAGAGCAGATACTATGGACAATGAGTACAGAAACAAGGAAGTTGTAATGTTATGGCTGAAACGTTTCTGAAAGCCGGTTCAGATATGAAGATGACTTCCTCACAGAACAACGGCAGGGTGCCGATGAAGCGATACTCGTCTGCACTGAGATTTGTATCCATCTCAAATTTGGGGACGTGGCAAGTCGCAGCCAATCAGAGCGTCTGCGAGCAGCAGGCACAACGATACACGACTACCAATGGTGTCTGATCGCGATGTCCGGTTCTGAATTATGATTGGATGTTCCAAACAGAATAACCAATCGGAAAGCAGCGCGTAGCTCATGCGTTGAATTAAAGGGTCCCATCCCAGGGTCGTCATGAAGTGGACCAATGAGCGAGCATGTCTACACTGTCTACGCTCTGATTGGCTGTCTGGGTTTCTCCTGTGGAAGAGACTCAGGGGTGTGTGATCAGTGTCCAGCGGTCCGGGACATCTTTGGCTGCTGTGGTCCGCGTTTTCAAACTTCGTAAGTATCCAAGTATGTGAATTGTACTGTGTTTTTTATATTAATACGTGGTGGAAAACACGGTTAAACTGCTTTAACGTTTTTTAACTGCACCCTCCCGCGTAATAATACTGTCAACTAACGGTGTGCTAGCCGTTAAATTAGCTTAGCTACTAGCTAGATGCCAGGCTAGCCACTTTGGAGGACTTCTGTTTATTTCCATTTAGTTTAAATCTGAATCTCTTCCTTTTGCGGTCCGTTATATGGTACAGTTAATGCTGGCACGTCACGTTTGCTGGCCCTGTCTGATTAAACTGAATCAGGCCACTTTCGTTTCTGCTGTTCATACAAAGTATAGCAAAAGCTGAAGGTTAGCTAGAAATCTCAGGTTGTGATTTAAAATGTGGTATGTTTAGTTATAGCAGAGTCACACAATGCACTGTGGGGCAGCTTTAGGAGTGTCGAGTCCAGTCTGCTGCAGCTTGGCTGGGCTTTGGTATCAGAGGAGCTTGTTAGAAAGCTGAGACCCTTTTTCCAAAATGCGGCTGTAATTGACAGTAAGTAAGCTCTGCTGTGATGTCCTATCTTCCTTGACAAGTGTATATTTGACAAAGCAGTAGAACAAACAAATCTATTGATCTTTCTCTGTGATTAAATATGGGTAAAGGGTAAAGTTGGTTTTTCCAGCTGCCTGTTTTAGCCAGTGTTTTTGCAGTTTCCCCAAACTACTACCAGCAGCTGGGCTCATATAAAGGTTAGAAGTTGAATCTCCATGTAACACCATGTACAATCCATGTATTTAAAAACATAAACAGTACACATTTTTTAGAGTCGGAAGGCAGCTGTGTTCAGACAGGCAAATTGGGTTTGTTTCTCAAATCAGATCTTTTGAGACGACTGTCCACACTGTTATTTGCAAGTGACTGGTTCTGATTTTTGTGTCCAGACGTCACCAACCTGTCTGGAAATGGTGAAGAGGTAATGGCAAAGGTGCCAGTAACTACATAGCAAATCCCAGCACACGAAAAAACACTTTGAAATCAGATTTGAGTGTCCTGAGTGTCCAGATTGAGAAGCATTAGTACAAATCTGAACGGAATCGCATTTTAAACCAGCTCCAAATGTGGTTTGGATCCAATTCAGTCAAAAGATTTCATGTGGGTTTTTTTTGTCTTTTTTTTACTGTCCTGACTTTCACAAATGTGGGTATGCCAAACATCACATTTTGAACAAGTCTAAACAAGCCTACCTTATCTAATGCTTTGACAAATGCATTGTTTAACTGAATATCATTGTTGTTCTTGGGACAAAACCATAAACAAACTCTTTACCAAGACAAAAGCAACAGCATTTCTAAAATTCCTGTCATTAATAAAACTGAAACAACACATATAAGTGAACATACATAGACAACAGACACAACTTCTAAGTCAATGAAACGTAATAAGAAAATATAAGACAGATCACAACCTTTCCTGCCATGAACATGGCCTGAAAAACTTCTGTTGTGAGAATGTTCTTTCCCTTTTCTTGTAAAGTTACTATTCGGAGGTTTTGCTCCTGCAGTGATTTTGTATTTGTGTGTTGCTATAGAACACCAGAAAGGAAGATGGAGGTCAGACCTCTGTTGATGTGCTTTGCCCTGTGCGTGGTCTACGCCACCAGCAAGCCCACAGAAAAGAAGGACCGTGTGCACCATGAGGCACCACTGAGCAGCAAGGAGCACAACGATGGTGAAAACTTTGACTATGACCACGACGCTTTCCTAGGAGAGGACGTGGCCAAATCCTTTGATGAACTAACCCCTGAAGAAAGCAAGGAGAGACTCGGGTAAGGAACATGGGGAGTGGTTGAGGTGTTCGACTAGTTCGTATGAAGTGATATAAATAAAGCAGTGTGTGAGTGGGATCACAGCTAACATGATTTCTGTCTGGGGTCCGCAGCAAAATTGTGGATAAGATAGACGCTGATGAGGACGGCTTTGTCACAGAGGCAGAACTTAAGGCATGGATCAAAAAAGCTCAGAAGAAGTACATCTACGATAACGTGGACAGACAGTGGAAAGACTTTGACATGAATAACGACGGCATGATCTCTTGGGACGAGTACAAAAATGTTACATATGGCACCTACCTCGGTAAGTTTGAACGTATATGAATTATATATATATTTTTTATATATGAATAAATGTCGAACGCTGAGGTGGTACCTGAGAACAAAGCATTAGTTAAACGTTCTACCTTTCCACAATTCCAGGTTAGGCTGTTGTTAATGCTGTTTTAATGGATGTGGATTATGTACCCCTGTAGATGACCCCGAGCCGGACGATGGCTACAACTACAAGCAGATGATGGCCAGAGATGAGCGCCGGTTTAAGATGGCAGATAAAAATGGTGACAGTATTGCAGACAAAGAGGAGTTCACTGCTTTCCTTCATCCTGAGGAGTATGAACACATGAAAGAGATTGTGGTGCTGGTACGTCTAACAGTCCCAGTGTTTGACTCTAGTAGTACTTCACTTATAAACTATAAACTGAGGAGGTGCTTTGGATCTGTTTAATTGTAATCCTAGTGCTAGTAAACATGTGAGGTTTATATCCAGGCTCTGTAGGATTATTTTGGGAAATGACACAGATACTTTATTCCATATGAACTGGCCAGCTGAATCCTCTACACTGAACCTCTTCTGGTGAAACTAATCTAGCTGAAATAAGACTATATCTTTAAATCAAGTCAGTTACCAATATTAAGTATTATCAGTACTGTTAACCACTGCCTTTCATTGTTAACGGCCTTAGGAAACAATGGAGGACATCGACAAGAATGGGGATGGGTTTATTGATCTGGAAGAGTACATTGGTGAGTGGTGAGGCTTGTCTGTAACTTTTTAGCAAATGATTTGTCAACTGAAAATATTAATAATAATATTGTGTTTGGAATAATGAGTAATTGTATGATTACAAATGGATTTGTTAGCGCTGTTAAAAACAGGAAGGCAAGGGGAAGGAAACTTCAGATGGGTGCATTGTTTTATTCACAACTGCCTGTGCTCGCCTCTGAATGGTAGGCGACATGTACAACCATGAGGACGAGATGGATGAACCAGAATGGGTGGCCACAGAGCGAGAGCAGTTCTCTGAATTCAGGGACAAGAACAAGGACGGAAAGATGGACAAAGAAGAGACAATGGACTGGATCCTGCCTGCCGACTACGACCACGCAGAAGCCGAAGCCAAGCACCTGGTCTACGAGTCGGATTCCAACAAGGTGGGTTAAGACGGGCGAAAAAGCAAATTACTGAATCACTAATCAGAGAAGAAGCTAAAGCCTAGAGACACTGAAGTGTTCATGTACTTCTCTCCTCTTGCCTGAAGCACTCATCCCCACAGTTTTATAGTATATTTCCATAAATTTGTTTATTTTTCCTCTTTTGACAATTTTCTTATGTTCACTGAATGGATGCACCTTTTCTTTCAGGATGGCAAGCTGACCAAAGAGGAAATAATCAACAAGTATGACTTGTTTGTGGGAAGTCAAGCAACTGACTTTGGTGAAGCGTTAGTACGACATGATGAGTTTTAAAGATTTTTCCTAGTTGAATAGCTAAGAACTTTTTTAACTTGAGCTGGTAAGTAATATAATTTATTTTATATTCAGCACACTAAAGCATCAGATTAGGATCAGCACAGAGTAAGACATATGTTTTTGTTTGTTGTGCACTCACGTTCATACATGTTTTTTTTTACGTTTATTGTGTTGGTTTTTTATTTCTTTGTTTTTTTTAAAAAAATGGGAGATTTTGCTTCATTCTTGAATTCATGGCCTCCGTATTCAGAAATTTCAGTGTATTAACTACCTGTATATTCGTATTACAACATGTGCTTTCGACTTTATATTGTATATTGATTTGTACTGTATAGAGGCACGGCTGTTAGACGTGCACTCCGGGGCCATTCGCTGTCATTCTTCGAAAGCAGTGCGTGGAATTTTAGGACTGTGTCCACGTCACACTGATGCTATAAGAGAACTCATTCAGGCTTTACCCATCTGTATCCAGCGATTACCTGAACATCTGCATCATTGAATATTTCAGTAGATGCAATGTTTACCTTCGTTCTGGTCACTTGTACCCGGTATGTAAAAGAGAACTTGAACACAACCCATCCTGTACTGTTCTGAGGATGGATACAGAGTGACTGATCTCTGCTTCAACTATAGTTTAATCCAAGTGTTCAGATAAACTCAGAGCTGCTGTAGGACCTTGACCAGCTTCTTACCAGGTCCTATGGTAAAAGGAGCTACAGGGACAGGTTGCAGGATCCCTAGCTGCTTTTTTTGTTGTTTTTGGGGGGGTAATCAATTCCGGCTCTGATTACACGTGTGTCTTATGAACATACTCACTATACTATTTCAGTTCAGTTTGTATTGTGGTTTCTTGAACTGAGGGTTTTATACCCTGTATGAGCACCTAAACATTTCAAATGATCTCTGAACAGTTTCTCAGTAAAACATCAATGAGTACACAGACTGATGCTTTGATTCTTGTCTTACGCCTTCACTCATGTTGATCCTCTACAGAGAACATGCTTGAAGTTGCTTTTTGTTTACTACATTCATTTTGGTACTACATGTTTTGCTTTATTCAGCAAGTACATTCAAGTATGTGTGCTATCATTTTCTAGGTAAACAATAACAGTATGTTTACGTTCCCTGTACACAATGTGTTAACTTGCTCAGAAAATCTGACCTGTGGGTTTGCAAACGTTTTCATATAAGCACATGTTGCTCTATAACTGGGGTGTTCAATGCCAGTCCTGCAGGGGGAGCAGTTTCTTTATTCAAACTTTCCAATTAAGCCTGAAAGTTAGCAAAGGAGGTCAGTTGGGTGTGTTTAAGCGGGTAGATCACAAAATTGTGCTGGACACGGACTCCCCAGAGCCAGAGGTCTGTGAGCTCCACAGAAAGTATATATAGTAAATTCAAGAACAATCATATGAGTTTATTTTCCAGACATCCAAGAGTTGTTTTCTTCTATTTCCACATTAAATACGTCTTTTTCAGCATTAAAGAATGCTTACAGGCTATTAAGTGGAACTATTAATCTTAAACGAGTACAGCTTTAATGGTAATTACTGTGCATCAATATAATTAGCAATTAAATGAATCATGTTACATTAAAAATATGGCCATTTCTTTCCCTTTGGTTATGAAACATGACCACTGGCCGTCCATCATGCTGAACCGGGCCTGACGTGGCATCCTTTAATTAGGACAGACGATAGAATGTTAGTCACACGTTACTAATTTTAGTCTTGCCAGATGACTGAAGTGGTAATTAGTCATATTAGTCAGAGACTCGGTCAAAGCAATGATTTTCTACAAAATGATCTGATTTTCACTCCTTGTTTTGTTTAAACAGTCAGCTTTGCTTTAAACAGTGCAGCGTTTAACAAATGTCCTGTCAGTAGGACATAAACACTGCTCTGTTTGTTTATAGCTTATTTTCTAAACACCAGCTGTAGAAGATAAGTTGCCAGGTTGGTAACGTATATGTTATAGTGCGTTATAAGTGATGATTATATTTTTAATTTTGGCTCCTTTTAAATACATCAGTGGAAGTTTGGGTTGTGTGAGAATAGTCATGGCTGATGTCACTAGGATAACTATCGCTGTTCCAAAACTCTATTTAATTTTAATATAAGATTTCCAAGCTGTTTTGGAGCATTTTCATTGGTCCATTCATCACAAACTTTTCACCCAGTGTTGTACAACAATAAACATCAACAAAAATGGAGATACATGTGTCAGCTGGTTAACTGGCGCTTTCAGGTTATCTACATTGAATGTCTATGTGAAGATGAAGATGATTCGTTGTCGGTGCAGATCTGTGAGGATAAAGGGAAAACTGAAAAAAGACACAACTGAGAAGATGAATTCTGGTGAGAAACTGATGAATGTGCTGTTATCTACTCAGTGCAGTTTTAAGACTGGAGTGATTAGTGAAACGCTTCTTCAATCATGATATTGCTTGAATTTTCATTTGGAACACTGAGGGTCTTCTTCACCCAGAGAGGGGTGCGTTTTCCTATTACAAGGATTAAAGGCCAAATTTGAAGTTATGAAACCTGTTTGTCTCTCTTTTTTTTCATCTGCTGTGTTCTGTGTTTTGTATACACCATAAACATATGAAACTGTTTGCTGAGAGAACTGGATATTAGTTGTTTAACAAGAAATTAAAATGTAGTTCATGACTTTTACAGCCGAAAGCATAAAACACAATTAAATGACATTCTTTAGACATTATGTGAATCATGAATTTACAAATGTGTTCATTTATAGCACTTCAGCTAGAAAACAGCTAGTAATTTGGCTGTACTAGGGTAAACATGCCTGGTCAAATTTCATGTTTTGTTGATGTTCTAAGTAAAAATAAATACATTTTCTACAGAGAAAACACTCACATTATACATTTTATAATCTGCAAGATTTCTTTGTATTTGCTGAGTTTAACGTGTTAAAAAAACAAACAAACAATGTGCCAGAACTTAAAAGTGTGTATTACGTGTAACTGTGTATGAAAATCTTAGTTAGTTGTTTGTAGGGAATGAATTCAATGTATTTCTACCAAATAAACATTATTAGCATTTTTAACTATCTACACTAACTGGACACTTTATTAAGTACACTTACTGAGAATCATCATATATTCTAACACAGTATTAACTATATAAACCCCTTTCCTTTTACTTGTCTTAAGGGCTCACAAAGAGAAATACAGAAAATATTTGGGTTCACATTGGACCACAAGATTTTATTTATACTACTACTACTACTACTACTACTAATAATAATAATAATAATAATAATAATAATAATAACAAATGATTATTATTATTGTTTAATTGTTACCATGTCATAAAACAATAAAAGAAAACAGGTTGTTTAAAAACATTTAACTTTATATACATACTTGAGGAGTAGGCTAAGACCAAAATACACAGTCTAACAAACAAGTACTAGAATAGTTCAGTACATTATGATAATAGTTTTAACAATAATATTATCTAATAATATATATGTAACAATATGTTTGTGTAAACTTTTTTTTCTAGGTGCCATGATACACAGGTGTAAGTATGTAGCTGTATAAGAATACTAGGCCATACAGTCTAAACCTTCCTGACTCCTGTGTGTATGTAACTTGCAGTGTGGCTGAATACAATCAAAACCTCACAGCAGAGTCCTCACATCTAGTGTAAAGTCTTACTGGAGGAGAAGGAGAGAAACTGTCTATTAGTCCACCTGGTTTTAGAAGAAATGCTGGTGTGGTGTGTGTAGACTGTTGGTCAAACAGTGTATGTAATCTGCTGTACATCATAATTCTGCTGACATCATCCTACATTTGGCAGCACAAAGCTACATTGTAGTGCCTCAGCTTTATCTCTAAATCCCCCTTCTTTCTTTTTTCTTTCTTTCTTTCTTTCTTTTTTTCTTTCTTTCTTTCTTCTAACCTGCTATAAAGAGTTCAGCTGGAAAGCTGCTCTGAGCAGTTGTATGTGTCTCAGTGAGGAAGGCCGTCAAACAGGCTCGATTTTCCACAATTCCAGCTACTAAACAAGCACTCCACAATTTCCACATCAAGTTAGTTTCCATAAAATAAATGTGGTGTAAATTAATCAGGCTCAGTGTTTCATACTCAGCGATCTTCATAACACGTCAGCAGTAGTTCTGTGTGAATGTCTGTAAGTAATATAATCTACTAGTGTATTTAGTCACTTCTCTTTTACTTCCACTGAGTCCCGCTGGTCAGCTGGTCAGCTGGTGTGCGCGCGCTGACCAGTGGATCGAGCCAGTTAGAGTAGCTGAAACTGGACAGACTGTTACAGACTGCTGGGCTGTTTTACCGACTGGGCCGCGGTTCTGCACAGACATCACTGTCGGTTCTGCTGGGAACTGATTTTAAGATTTCAGTGTGATTTAATCCCAACATACAGTCAAATTTGATTCAAATAATAAACTGCGACACTGAGTCAGGACAGGAAGTGCCCGGGCTAGTCTAGCTAACAGTGACATTAACATACTACACACAAAAATAGATATTTAACATCTCATAATAACGAGATATGTGTCGCATATACTTTTTTGTAATTACGACACAATATGTCGTTTTTATTACCTAGTTTTTCGTAATTAACGGTTTATGTTTTATTCTACTTCCCAGCAAATACAAAAAGTTGTCACAACGTTGTCTACAATGTTGCTACAACGGTGCGAAAAGGTGGTGTTTATGTTGTCTGAACAAGGTTATAACAACCGCCGCTATTGTGATTGTCTGTTGGAGTTCTATGCAGATATAATTACCGTATGAAGGATTCCAGAATGTTGTGACAACGTTACTACTACGTTGTTACAACGTTGTCAGATAACATTTAACTTTCTGAGGAACTACATTTCAGCGTTGTGGCTGCATTGTGGGCACTAAACAGTACCTCGTGTTTGCAGGGCTGGCAGCAATAAAGCAGTGTTCATGATGTCTACAATGTTAATATATATATTTAAACACTGTCCACTGTATTTGACACATTGGTCCACCGTGTGTGTCATGTAAGTGACAACAGCTCTTCTGAAGTTGTACAGTACTCATCATGCTGTAGTCCAGTGTTTCTCATTTCTACTCCTGAAGACCACCCCTGTCTAGCAGATCTGATTTAAATAACCAGCCAGAGTGTTTCATCAGCAGCACCTAACATTCGCAGTCATGTGGGCCCTCATGAGCAGGACTGGGGACAACTATAATAGTCCTTCATCTGTGGTCACAGAACACTGTCCACAGGACAATGTTACCTGGCTGGTTTTGGCTGGTGGACTGTTCTCAGTCCAGCAGTGACACTGAGGTGTTTAAAAGTCCAGCAGCACTGCTGTGTCTGATCCACTCTCAGCAGCACAACACACCACAACCACGTCAGTGTCACTGCAGTGCTGAGAATGACCCAACACCCAAAAAAATACCTGCTCTGTGGTGGTCCTGTGGGGTCCTGATCACTAAAGAACAGGATAAAGTATAAAGAGAATCACGTGGACTGCAGTCTGTAAATAAAACTACTAAGAGCTTCGATAAGAAAGTAAGTGAAACTGTGAGCGTAGAAACGAGAAGCCGTGACGAGGAGGGAGGAACATCTTGTATCCGAAAGAAGACTGACTCAGATCTGACTTGGAGAGGAAGTCGCGTTTAACCTCGTGCTGAAGCCGCCACCTAGCGGACGCTGGTGGCGATGTTTTTAAAGAAATAAGGAGGAGTGTCCTCATTGCCCAGATCCTCAAAACATACCCCACAAATGCGATTGTTAGTATCTGTAGTCAATTTGTAGGTTGTAAAAATAATTTTCACGTTGAATGTAAACAGAAACTGAGTGAATGTGATCAACACCTCTATCTATCTCTCCCTCTCTCCTCGTAGAGCAGCTCTCAGGTTGGAGTAACTTCAGTTCCTCTCTACGGTTTCCACCCGGACGGGTTAGTCAGGCTCCGTGTATGAGACCCTTTGAGATGGCGGTCAGATCGCAGAGCAGGAGGGCCGAGTAAATATCAGCCCGTGTGTTCGTCCGCTTTTAAGGAGTGCAGTGCCGTGTAGATCGTTTGTGTCCACGCAGAGCTTGTGGAGGGACTGGGGGCGCGGAGATGGACGGGGGTAAGCCGAGCCTCGCGCTGGTCTACCAGGCCGTTCAGGCGCTCTACCACGACCCGGACCCAGCCGGCAAGGAGCGGGCCTCGGTGTGGCTGGGAGAGCTACAGAGATCGGTGGGTAGCGGGCCTTGACCTTACACGGGGGGTTTACACACCTTTCACAGAAACACTGAAAACCGCGGTGTACAGAGAAAAAGACCTGCGCTCGGCAGCTAACGATAGCAGCGCTATTGTAGCACTGGGCTGAAGTCGGTCTTCCTAGTCGCTAGCGTCTTGTTCGAATTTCCCCGTTCCACCTTAAATGCGCCAGACTGGAGCTGCTGCACTGTTTAAGGTGGAACGGGGCAATTAGAAGTAGGAGCTGCCGAGCCGACTTCAGCCTCGCTATTATGGCTAACCGCTGCAGCGTTAGAGCCAGTTTACTTGTTTTAAGTCCCATGTGTATTAGCTCCCAAACGGAGGACTTTGTTTTGTGGCGAAAACGCCGTGGACCGCACAGTAGCGTTAGTTAGGAGAGCTGGTTTAGCTTTAGCGAGCTGTTGCCCGATGTTGCCACCGCTAACGCTAGCCGAGGCTAAAACGCTGCCTGGCTCGGTCCTGTTAGCAGTTTTGCTAAGCGAGCGTGCGGCGGCGATACTGCGAAACTCGTTTTGGTTTCGCTCCAGTGTTTCGGGACAGACGTGTTTAAGCGACATGACTGGCAAGTCGGTTTGGGGAATGTTCTGGGGAACTAATTATTTCCCGCCGAACTGTGAAAAGGCCTGACATATTTGCGGGTTCAGGCGAACAGTTACCCCCAGGTTTCCGCCTCCTTGTTTTCAGGCGCTACTTTCTCGCCTCGGTCTGATGGTCCCACCTTAAATGTGTGTCCGTATTTGAGCAGCATAGTTAGCCTAGCTTAGTCAGGCTCAGGGACGGTATGAGGTTCACACGATCACTGTGGTTGACTGGAAAGAATTGCAGCCTCACGTTTAGATGCTATGAAAGGCAGACGCGCTTGGAGGGGCTCATAAAGCTCATCAATGAAAAATAGCGCATCTGTCCTGTAAGCCTTGTTTACAGGACTGTCTGAAGCTCCAGAGACATTCAGTCACGGTCACTGCTGTCTGTTGGTGCAGGGGATGAGTCTAAGCTCAGGCTATCATGTCATGCTATCAAGGATTCTTGGATGGATGCTCATAAGGAGAAGCTGTCTGGGTGTGTGTTTGTATGTGTGTGTATATATATATATATATATATATATATATATATATATATATATATATATATATATATATATCATCCAGATGACTGACTAGTGTTTGTGAAGGGTTCATCTCCCGCAGTAACACAACAGTTCTATTGTTTTGTTTTTTCTAAAATGCAAATGATCAGGTTTAGAACCGCAATGCTACATATTCGCATAGTCAGGGTTGCCTACAGGTAAAGTCTAGCCAGGTACCTGTACTGAACATATGAAATTCCATATCAATGCTGTCATTTACCAGCTGTTTGATATAATTTGAAAATGCCTGTTGCCCTTTACATTGTATGTAAATGTTGTGATGAAAGAACCAGAGGAAACAAGAAGTCCGGTTGTTTTGATTACATTTGGAATAAAATGTTTTTCCTGTAAAGCGACTGTCCTGGAGGTATGAGTTTGTTCCCACAGCTGCGGTATAAGCATACTCCATAGTTTATATTTATTTGTAAACAGAAAATAAACAACTACCACAAAACACCCACCAGACCGTCCCCAAGAAAGAGCACCGACTTAGAGCTGTTGTAAGGTTTGTGCCAAGAAGCCGCGTCCCGTCGCCTTTAATAACCGTTCACAGCAATCAGTTTCTTGAAAGGTTCACCGCTGGCATGTTTTTGGTGTGTTCAGATACAGCAACGGTATCATCTGGGGAAAGGTTTATTTGTGATGTTAAACAGTACCTGAAGTCATTTCCACGACCTTGCTGTTTCTGGTTGGTGTTCCTTGTAGCTGTGGTGCTTTAAATCGTGTAGTAAGAAGGGAATTGAGTGAGTGAGAGTATTTACTTCCTGGGAGTATTTTTGTTTGTTCTGCTGCTTCTCTCGCACTGTGTTATCAGATGTGGCTTCTGTGAATCATCTCTCATGTGATTTGCTTTCTGTCACCATTGCAGATGCACGCGTGGGAGATATCAGACCAGCTCCTGCAGCTGAAGCAGGATGTGGAGTCCTGTTACTTTGCAGCTCAGACCATGAAGATGAAGATCCAGACATCGTTCTATGAGCTTCCTCAGGAGACGCACATCGCCCTGCGTGACTCGCTGCTCTCCCACATCCAGAACCTCAAAGACCTCTCGCCTATCATCGTCACTCAGGTAACCGCCAGTCACTCTTTAATAGAGTAAATATCCAGTGCTGTATGTTGTGGGTGTGACATGCCTCGCGGTATGTAAACAACACAGTGAACCTTCGGTGTGACGGCGTTAAAAGCTGTCCTGCATTATTATGGTGTTGACTAACATGAATGCCTTTATCCGTCCAGTCAGCTACACAAACTCATCAATTAACAGCTGTGATTGGTTGGAATTCGCACAACCCTTAGTAATCTTTAGTGATATGTGAGGCAGTTCTGTGATCTCAGCAATGATTAACAAACACTATGTAATTTGTTAACCTCCACTGGCTGGAGTCAGCCTATCAATTTAAGTAATGAAAGCACCGATTTCAGTTTGTGCTGTATTGCCTGAAGTGTGATGGAGTTAATTCTGCTGACAACATCCTACATTTGGCAGCAAAAGGCTACATCGTAGTGCCTCAGCTTTATCTCTAAATCCCCTTTCTTTCTTCTTCATAGCTTGCTCTGGCAATTGCCGACCTTGCCCTTCAGATGGCCTCGTGGAAGGGCTGCGTTCACACCCTCATAGAAAAGTAAGGTGTCTCTGAAGTACCTGTTGATGGTGATGTCAGTGTCTGAAAGTTTTAAAGCAGCTAAATATGCAAATGTTTTAGTTTACTGTCTTACTATATCTTAAAAAACTGAATTAGTAAAGACATCCAGATTCCGGTTGTCGTTCTTTGTTTACACGACTTGAACCATTGGTCTCCCAACCTCCATCCAGGTACAGTAACGATGTGTCCTCGATGCCTTTCCTGATTGAGATCCTCACAGTCCTGCCGGAGGAGGTGCACAGCCGTTCTCTAAGGATCGGCGCAAACCGACGGACGGAGATCATAGAAGATCTGGCCTACTACTCCACCACTGTGATCTCTCTGCTGGTGAGCCTCGCTCTGTTGTTGCTGGATCTGCAAAACCAACGAAATAACTCTTCATCCATTTGCTTTTATTGCTGCACAAACTTTAAAGTTAAAGCCTTAAACTCCTCAAAAGGCTCTGCTGCTGTACTTTACCTGGATTGCGCTGGTGGTTATTCATATTCCTGACTGTGGTGTAGAAGTTACAGTTGTGTACCATCACCATCGCTGAACCAAAGAAACATGTTCGGAGCTTTTAACCCACTAGACTAAAACCTCTGATTTATAAAGTACTGATTTATTTTCAGTAAATTGTCATAAATAATTTGGCAAACTTTTGTAGTCAAGGATTGTTTCCTTATGTACACAGTAAATACTTAAATGCATTAAACCACAGCAGTGCAGACTGGACAGAGTAGCCTTGTCTCTATTTCAGCCTTGGAGACTTGATAAATAGCATATCCATTTTTGTTGGTAATGTTTTTACACAGGAATACTTAGAAACTAGATGTTTATACAGTAAGGATAAAAAAACATTTTTTAATTAAAATTAAGTGGTTAATTTTGGGCAGCCAGGTTATTAGTAAGAAGTATTGGAAGTGGTTTTTAATGTGTTGGGGGGGTGGGGGGTGGATGAGGCTAGTTTTTTCTCTCCCATTTGCTTTGTCACATGATCTGATGACACCAAACAGTTACTAATAAACTCGATTAGTATTCTCGCTGATTGGTTATTTAAAATTGGTACTGGCCCGGCCTGGGATGATCCCGCTTTCTCGTAATCTACAAGGAAGTGTTTCTTTAAGGTTAAGTGCAGGTAGGAATCATACAGAGCCTAGTCGCCACCCAGAGCTGTGCAGTTAGCAGCAGTCAACAAAACCACAACCGAAGTTGAACCAAACCTGTCAGCTGTTTAATGGCTAACAAAAGCTGCTGTGTTGTCCTCTGTTGTGTAGGGACTGGAGAGGCAGTTGAAATGGCCGCTGTCTTCCTGTAGTTGGTTTGGCTGCTGATTTATTCAAATTTCTTCCTGGTTTGTGAGATCCAGTCAGGAAATTTCATAAGGCTTGTTGCTACACCTGATTAGCTCTTCTACAACTGCACTTTCCTTTCAGTTCATTTTAGTTCAGTTAATTTTTTTTCTTTTGGCTATTTACAAAGCCCGGTGCTCTGGTCAGGTGTGATGAGACCTTAGCCACTCACTGCTATCAAACTGGCAGTTATTGGAGGGTTTGAATACCTCAGTGTGGAAAGTGGGTTGATTCTCAGAAGCTGTAAGAGGTCTGATGAACCTTGCACCACAGACCCAGAGAGCCGAGAGCCACCTTCCTCTGTTTTAATCTTTTCCTTTGTTTGCAAACAGATGACGTGTGTGGAGAAGTCTGGGAGCGACGAGAAGATGCTGATTAAGGTGTTTCGCTGCCTTGGCAGCTGGTTTAATCTAGGTGTGCTGGACAGCAACTTCATGGCGAGTAATCAACTGCTGATGGTGCTTTTCCAAGTGCTGGTGAGTTCTGCCTCCTGTGTCTGTCGCTTCAGTCAGAATCCACTGGGATCTGGCTCTGTGGATCTTTGTTTTGCAGACTGACACTTTTCAGATTATGTGTGGTACATCGTGTGTCCAAAAGTATCCAGACAACCCCAGTATTCTGTGAGTTCAGCAGGGAGGACAGACTCCCTCGAGTTCAGAGAAAATGCCTTATGTGAGCAGGTGTCTGCAAACTTTTGGACATGTGGTCTGTATGTACAGACCAAGATCTATGAGCAGGCTGCACTTGTGACTGGCTCAGCACTGATTTGATATTTCTGTGAACTTCTTTATTGTGGACTTCTCCCGAGCATGCACATAGTGTTGTGTGAAAGAAAACACTTTTGACTGCCTTTCTAATTTAGTGTTTAGCTGATGCGTTCTGCTTTAAGGCTATTTTTGACTCTTCCTTCTCTCATGGCAGCAAAGAGATGAGACCTCGACTAACCTACACGAGGCCGCGTCCGACTGCGTGTGTTCATCGCTCTATGCCATCGAGAACGTGGACACACACATGCCTCTGGCTATGCAGCTCTTCCAGGGAGTGCTGACGCTAGAAACGGCCTACCACATGGCTGTGGCGCGAGAGGATCTCGACAAGTAAGACGAGATGGTCATTCCATATTCTCCTGTCGAGCTTTCTGCAGGCCGCTGAGTATATAGGATACTTTTTTTTCGTAACAGATGTGTTTCATTTTGAAAATGCATTATAAACTAATTTTTTATAATTTTTTTGTGATGGGCAGATATTTTTCATGTGCGTATATGCCCGTACATAAACATATATGACGTGCACACATTGGGTCTAATTGATTTGCATTAAAGAGAGGTTTCTGTACGGTCACTAATACAGTGCAATTAATAAAAATGCAGATATTTTTAGGATCTCAATGGCACCAAATAGTTCTGGCCTTCTAGAGTTGTGATACATATCAGTTTCAAATATGGGTAAAATTGAAACATCTGTCTGAGGGATTTTTATAATATGCTAATACAATATCAACTTAATTCTAAGTAATGTTTCTTTTCCTCTCTCTTGCACACACTCAGAGTATTGAACTACTGCCGGATCTTCACGGAGCTGTGTGAGACTTTCCTAGAAATAACAGTGAGGAGCCCTGGACAAGGCATGGGAGACTTGCGCACCTTGGAACTTTTGCTCATTTGTGCAGGGCACCCCCAGTATGAGGTTAGTAAACCCCAGCTCACGCACCTGCACACAGCCAGCCAGTAGTCTGCCAGTGGTGCCTGGATTATAAGACCTGTGGCAAAGCTTCTACCCGTGATATAAACAGAGACGTTCGCAGCACAGTAAGGGAACTACTCACAGAACTGTTATTACGTTTGTTCTCATGTACAAGAGTAACTGAAACTCTCCGGCTGTGTAGTATGTTCTAAATGGAGGATTAGCAGACTTTCACATGTCACTTCGTCATCACCGTCTTTACACACAACTTGTCAGACCTCAACAATAAGAATGCTAACAATAGTACAAGACTTTGATCACGCACTACACCTACCTGAGTGTAGATATAGAACACTAGCATAAGGTTTTGTGTCTGATACAAATTTTTGTGGGCACATTTGTTTTTACTTGTTGCTCGCTAATAGAAGTCACATGGCACATGTCAGTGGTCTTTGGTCAGTAATTAGGGGACCAGCTGAACGGGAGACTAATGTGACTGTTTAAGTTCACTTGCGTTACTAGATCAGAATGAGTTGTACCACTGCAGTGATGTTTTACTTTAAGCTTAGCAGTTACTAAAACTGTTGTAGTGTTTCTATGGTAGCATGTTTATATATAGGCTTTGAACATGATATGGCCAGTGATGCATGCATTAGTACGTTGTTACCAGTTAAGATATAGGTCTACATATTTTGAGTGTATACTATATTAATTGAATTCAGTTGTATAGATAAACATACAGAAGGTTTACTACATATTGATCATTAAGTATTGCTACAGGACAGACTCAGTTCTTTCATATGTTTTATTCTCTAATAAGGTGGTGGAGATCTCCTTCAACTTCTGGTATCGTCTTGGTGAGCACCTGTATAAGACCAATGACCCAGCGCTGCACGGGGTCTTCAGGCCCTACATCCAGAGATTGCTGCACAGCCTGGCCCGCCACTGCCAACTGGATCCAGACCATGTGAGCAGTACTTCCAATTTACGCCAGGACCTGCGTCCTATTGTACTGTGGAGTCCCACCAACGTCCCCATAATCGCATGTTGTGTTTTTTGTTTGTTTCCTCTTTTTGTTAGTTTCCTCTTGTTTTTTATTACATGAACATGTAAATATGTTAATGCATTTTTATAAAATGATACTGAAATTGAAATTATATTGTGTGTGTGTGTGTGTGTGCGCGCGCAGGAAGGAATTCCCGAGGATACGGATGACTTTGGGGAGTTCAGGATGAGGGTGTCTGATCTCGTTAAGGATGTCATCTTCCTTGTAGGCTCCATGGAGTGTTTCTCACAGGTATAGCCTTTATCTTAGAAAAGAAATTTAATCCCATCCTGCCACAAACTCACAAAATAGTTAACCCTTTACTGATGTGCTTATTTTCCCTGTGTGTTTCTCCTTCAGCTATACTCTACTCTGAAAGAAGGGAACCCACCGTGGGAAGTCACAGAAGCTGTACTCTTCATCATGGCTTCAATTGCCAAGAGTGTAGATCCGTAAGTGAGCTTTTCAACATAGAAGAATTATTATTATTATTATTATAAGGAAATTGTTTGTGTGTCCTGTGGCATGAGTATTGGTTTTCTGACCTTTTTAAATATCCAGCAAGTCCAGAGCCAGGAATAATTTGCAATGTTTTCCACATGGTGTGTATATGTGAAACGTTTCTTTCACTCTGTGTAGTGAGAATAACCCCACTCTGACGGAGGTGCTGGAGCAGGTGGTGCTTCTCCCTCAGACAGTGCACATGGCCGTGCGCTATACTAGCATTGAACTGGTGGGAGAGATGAGCGAAGTGGTTGACCGCAATCCTCGCTTCCTGGGTGAGTACTGTCCCAAACTGCAGCAGAGATCAGCTTAACTGTCTTATAACCTCTTGGGGTCGCCTGTTACTATTAACGATTCTTGGCTTCAACAGTGAGTTTAGCTCCATCAGTTCAGTCTTTATTTCTACAGCGTATCTCTGTTTCCTGATTGTTCAACCCATAGAAAGAAACAGTTTTTCTTCCGGCCGGTTTATATACAAAAATGAGAAATGCAGACCTAAAATCTATTGGTACTATTGGCAACATTGGTACAGCCATCACTGTTAAACTTTTATCAGGCCTAAAATATGGGACATTTTTAAAAACGTACAGCTTAAAAATACAACAATAAAATTCTGTCTGAGCTTGAGCTGGACCGACCGATTATCGCCCAGTGTGAGGAAATAAACCTTAAATAAATAAAGTGATTAATTCCAAATACGTTTTTTTTATGTGCTCTTTAAGCTCCTGCAGTGTGTTTCTGCTTATAGTGAGATGTTAGGTTTAAACACATTACAGCAATATTTCTACATACAGAAACTGTTACACATAGCAAAAACATCTTTGAACAAATGAAACTTGTTTGTCAAGTCCTCTCCTGGCTTGATTCACTGTTTAGAGTGCCAGATCGTTTGTGGTAACTGGAGTAGTGAAGTACAGTTTGAAGTGTAAAATTAAAGCAGAAGGAAATGCTGGGTAGAAGTCTGATAAAGGGCAAAGGTGGGCTTAAAGTTTGAACTTGACCTTGAGACAGAGATTTGCCATTCAGGTTTGGATGTTTCAAACTCCAGTCACTATATTGATGCGTGTAGAGCTACCGGGGGGTCTCCGACACATTGCTGTTTGCTATTTTTGAAAACCCACCCCAAAAACGAGTATTCCCACATCAAAAGTGAACATGTTGGTGATGTGATACTCTACATTAGTACTGTTTTCGGTGTTACAGCTTAGATAAGGTTGTAGAAGTGCTGCACTTGTTGATGTTTAAGTTTCTGACCTTTCCATCACTCAGGATTTGAAGCAGACCACAGTCTGAAAGGGTAGATGTAGCAAATGCTAGATATTTGCTTGTGGGGGTTTATGATCTCATTGCTGTGTTGTTTCTCAGATCCTGTGCTGAACTACCTGATGAAAGGGCTGCGGGAGAAGCCGCTGGCCTCTGTTGCTGCCAAGGCTATCCACAACATCTGCTCAGTGTGCAGGGACCACATGGCGCAGCACTTCCAGGGCCTGCTGGACATTGCCCGGTCACTAGACTCCTTCGCTTTGTCTACTGAGGCTGCCATCGGTCTGCTTAAAGGTAAGAGACTAAATTTAAACTAGATTAAATTTCCTTTAATCACAATTCTACCTTTTGTAAACACCAGTTAAAGGGGAATTCTATGGATTTTTCAAAATGTGTACAATTTCTGTCACTGAGGTTTATAAACAGACAGAATCAGCATTCCTGTGAACAGTTCTGGCTCTGAATCACTTTTAATTACGCAGTAATTAATTAATTGCCGTGTTAATGACGCGTGAGCTCATTTTATCAAGTACGCTTATGACTGGGGGGGGGGGGGGGGGGGGGGCTTATGCCTCGACTCCACACACTGCATGCTAGCATAGGCTAAAGCTAGCATAGCTGCCTAAACAACACACCTAAAGCTGAAAACAAGTGAACACAGGCAGAGGAAGAAACTCAGACCTCACCAGCCTAGCAGTGTCCTAGGCGAGGATCATCTGCACTTGCGTGGAGCTGGTTTAGATCCGAAAAGACCGACGTTGCTCAGAAGACGGCTGTTTGCAGACTTTGTAAGAAAGAAGACGTTAAAGATCGCTGTACAGCTAACCTGTTCCATCATCTCCCAACAAACCAGCACAGAGTATGAGGAGTATAAAGAGCTTCGGGAGCGCTCTGTCCAAGACAGACCTAAACCAGCTAATGTGTCTGACAAACACACACTCAGCAACTTCATTCACTAAAACAGTGCCCTAACCCAATGACGCTGGGATTGGCTTCAGCCCCCCGTGACCAAGACTAGCAGGATAGAGAGAAAGATAAAGGATGGATGGATGGATATTAATGTTCTATAAGACTTTAACAAACACAATTTTTAAATAATGCACAATATTGTTTATCATTATTGACAAAATTACAGAAAATATGGAGATTGAAGTTACAGTGTGTGTACAAATACAGTGCTTCAGACTAGTGTACAGAAATCTCACTCTAGATTATGAATGCTCTGCTCCTGCAGTGTTCTGTTCACAGTGGTAACAGAGTGTAATGGGCTTCTTTCAGGCACGGCGTTAGTGTTGGCTCGGCTTCCTCTGGAGAAGATAGCGGAGTGTCTGAGTGATCTGTGCTCAGTGCAGGTCATGGCCCTGAAGAAGGTCTGTATTGTGATCTGTTTAATTATGCACTGTTGAGCATCTGTTATGGTGAAGCTTTGTTTGACTGACTGTATTTGCTGCAGAGCTGCTGATAAGGTTGTGAATAAGTGTGTGTGTGTCTCGGTGTGTGTGTGCGTGTGCAGCTGCTGGCTCAGGATTCCAGTAATGGAAAATCATCAGACCCCACAGTATGGCTGGACAGACTGGCAGTTATCTTCAGGTCAGGAACCAAAGTGTGAAATAGAAAATCGATCTTCACCAAATGTTTGCTGTTCCATTCGGAGATCTAGCTGATGTACTAATGTGATGTGTTTTGATCTGGGTGATGCTTATCGGAGGCAGCTTTGTGAGATTGACCCACAGTAGAGCTTGCTGTCCTTATATGAATTCACTTGGATGGTGTGGTCCGTGCAGCGCAGTTAGGATTCGCTGCTGATGTGCGGTCCATGTGCTGTTTGTGTTTATATTTGTAATTTTTCTGTTCTTTACAGACACACAAATCCCATCGTAGAGAACGGGCAGACGCATCCCTGTCAGAAGGTCATTCAGGAGGTAACCGTCTGTACCTCACAGCTGTTTGTCTGTATCGTAGACATGCGAAGTAAACGTGCTCTCTCGCCTGATGACTGTGTGGTCTAATCTCTCTTCCCCTGCGGGTCTGTTTTTAGATCTGGCCTGTGTTGTCCGAGACGCTGAACACGCACCAAGCAGATAATCGAATCGTGGAGCGCTGCTGCCGCTGTTTGAGGTTTGCTGTGCGCTGCGTAGGTAAAGGCTCAGCTTCTCTACTGCAGCCTCTCGTCACACAGGTGAGTGAGTGGCTGTGTTCATGCTGGGTGTGCACTCGTGTCTGTGTCGTATTGAGAGAGAGAGAGAGAGAGTGAGTGTGTTTGACATTGTTCTGTGCTTTTTCCAGATGGTGAATGTATATCAGGTCTACCCCCACTCCTGCTTCCTGTACCTGGGCAGTATTCTGGTGGACGAGTATGGGATGGAGGAGGGATGCAGGCAAGGCCTGCTGGACATGCTGCAGGTGTTGCTCATGCACACAGTTTTCATATATGCATACAGTACTGTTAGGAAGGCTTATTAGGAAAGTAAAGTAAATTGGTGTGTTCTTAGAATGATGCTGATGTTTAGTAAACCTCACAGAGCTACTGCTTAGTTAAGTTAAATCAGGTGTGCTGGAGATGGAATATACCACACCCCTACAGAGAATGTGCATAGGTCCTAAAATACTCAGTGAACTGTTGTGAAATATACCAGTATTGAATACTGAAACCAGAGTATGTTTCATCAGGAATAGACAGCAAACGTTTATTAACCAATAGTTCAGTAAAACCTTGTTTTTATGTTTAAAGAGGACCATAAAATGGAAAAAAGCCTTATTGCAAGCTTTGCTAGGTTCAGTCTGGAAACAGCTAAAATACATACACACTGGCACTTTGTCCACTGAAGTTGAGGGATACAAATGTGGTAAACGAGAGGTGTGCTTAGTCTTTGGGTTATTATTATTATTATTAGGTCGTTATTGCCTTTTTGTCTGAAAAAGCTTTAGTTTATATTTTGTTTATTGTCTGTTTTAGTTTTCAGTATGATGTGGCACACTGTGATTGATCGCAGGTGTTTGATAGGAGTATAATGCAATTAGCACAGCAGTAGACAGAGGTGTGCTTGGCTTCAGCGTTCCTCAAAGACCACCAAAGACAGAAGGCATCCACTTCTTAACTCTTTTGCATACACGGGAAAAAAGAACACTAAAGGCTTCTCATCCTATTTAGTTTTCATGTTTCTGAAAAGTGTATGTTTTTATTATATTTTTACAGCTAGTTTTAATTCTAGTAGTAGTTCATCTTAGTTATAATACTTATTAAAAGTACGTGTCTAATCAGCCGACATCTGCTTTTTCTGGAACTGGATATTTGTTTGTTAATCCAGAAGGGTACATAAATATATGTCTTGTGTCTGGAGTTGCATCAGTCAGTAGAGATATCAATAGCATTGTTTTATTATTTGTTTATAAGCAAACACACTGCTTAGATGGGTCAAACAGATTTATTGCCTGGACTTTTGCACAAGTACTGTATTTTTACTTATTTTAGTTGTTTAACACCTCAGGATTGCATCCCGTACATGTGGCTGATCTTTATAAAGCTATAATATAACATGAATTTGACCTCCACAGGCACTCTGTATGCCCACCTTCCAGCTGCTGGAGCAGCCCAATGGCCTGCGCAACCATCCTGACACTGTGGATGACCTGTTCAGACTTGCTACTAGGTAAAAGTCCATACGGTTGTTAACTAATATCCATAATTACACACAATGACACCATTTGTGGGCTTCCATCCACCACGTTTTGCTCATTTTGAAAAGGTGCATTAAAAAACCTGCATGTAGTAGAACTACAGTCATGTATGTAGAATTGTGACCTCTCAGAACTGTTCGCCTCAGTGGCAATAGCATGGATTTGGTGGGCTACGGTGAAGTCTCCTGAAGTCTGCCTGAAGTCTCTGAACTGTTAGAACTACTAGAAGTTACTAGGGGGGGATACAGTGTGTTTCTTTTTTTGTGATATAATGTGAAAACATAATAAATAAAACTCTGATATAAAAAAAAAATATAATAATAATTTTTAATCCATCCATTGCATCCGGCATGTGCTGTGAGTGTGTCTCTCGTTTTGTGCCTTCCTGTACAAGAATCCTTTGGCAACCTTAGGCAACAAACAAATTCCCAGGAAAGAAATTCTAGAAAGAGGTGTTTTTTAGAGATGTGATTTTATTAATTTCATGGTTATTTTTTTATGTTTGTTTATTTTGAGTAAATACTGAAAACTGTCTCGTAGGTTTGTCCAGCGCAGTCCTGTCACGTTGCTGAGCAGCAGCATTATCGTCCACATCATTCAGTGTGCCATTGCTGCCACAACCCTAGACCACCGAGATGCCAACTGCAGTGTCATGAAGTTTGTTAGAGACCTCATTCACACGGGCGTCTCCAACGACGTGAGTGGCCATTTAGATCCTTCAGATCCGCCTGATCCTCAGTCACTATTCATTAATAACTGGTAACGATACCATCATTTGTTTTATTATAATGTTTTCATATTCTCTTTCTGTTCCTCCCTCAGCATGAGGATGACTTTGAGGTACGCAAGCGTCTGATTGGTCAAGCCATGGAGCAACATGGGCAGCAGCTGGTCACTCAGCTCATACACACTTGTTGTTTCTGTCTGCCTTCATACACACTGCCTGATGTAGCCGAAGTTCTCTGGGAGATCATGGTCTTTGACCGGCCGGTATGTCCTTTGCACCTGATCAAGTGACATGCTTTATTGATTGTCTTAGTGAAAATAAGTGAACTGGTCTTCTAGAGAGAGCACTGCAGAAGCAGGCTTTGTTTTGTTCCCCTTCAAGTTTCCGTTTGTTTTCTCAAGATCTCGAGATATTTGTCAAAGGTTGTCTTGAACAGTGTCTGTTATCTTGTGAATCAATAACATCTTGACACAGACACAAGATCTTGAGAAATAAATGAAGTGCTTGCAAATGCGTGGCTCTTTAGGGTTTCTGTAAAGAAGACTTCGGACTTCTGTTTTAATGCAGAGTTCAGATTCCAGTTCAGACAACTTGATTAATCTCACAAAGCGCTATTCATTTGTCTACCCAGTCCATAGACACAAGTACAGCACTCACTGACGAGGCAGGTATAAGTCTGAAACAACTGATCAACATATATGGGTCAGAACAGGAGGACAACAAGCAGCCATAACAATTATTTCAAACAACTGTTGTCTGTGTTTAACTGGTAGCATCAGTGATAAAGGACTTGGAGTGACAGTCAAAATAGCGAATAACCCTTTTTTTCCTTCTGCTCTTCCCAAAAGGAGCACAAACACCTATAGCGGCGTTTAGACGATGCTTATCGTTCACAGACAACAGCTAGCGAATGAATGATAAAGTGAGAAAATCATTCACTAAATAATTGAAAAAAAGAGAATTTAACAAGATCGCTGGAAGACATCTAGAGAGGGTAGCTGTCTGTATAGGTAATGAAAAGAAAGGGGGCCAACTCTGGGGTCAGCCTGTTTTTGAGCCCTCCATTCAGGACAGTGTCCATTTACCAAAATCTGCTGGATGAATCGAAAGTAATGTTAGAAGCTCGTCAGGTCACTTAAGAGACGTCATTAAAATAGGCAAATATCATCTCCACATTCCTTACTTGTAGAATTAAACTTGTGGTGGGAAAAGAAAAGGGTCGCCTGTGTGGACTTTTCCTCCCCCCCCCTCTTGGTATAGAGTGATTTGATGTGTCTTCCTGACTGTTGAAGTTGTTTTTCCTTGTACAGACATTTTGCCGCTGGCTAGAAGCTGCACTGAAGGGACTTCCCAAAGAGATGTCGGGTGGGGCTGTAACGGTCACTCATAAGCAGCTCACGGACTTCCACAAGCAGGTCACAAGGTGAGTTCATCTGAGGGGTGCTCATAAGCACAGACACACTATAGATTAGATTAATAATATACAGCTCTTTATTTAGTAGTAGAACATTTGGGGCAAGCAGTACTCTGTATGTGTGTGTGTTCAAGTTCTACATTTTCCAGAAGGTGTGTCCCTCATTTAGCACTGGGCTCATGACAGTGTTGTTACACACTGGTGTTTGGCCCTCTGCGTGTTGTAAGAACAGAGAAATACCAAAGGTTACTTGTTCAGCTGAGCTCACCCAGGACAGGCTTCAGCAAGCAGAGCAGCTCGGAACTCCCTGAGGCAGTTGGGCAAGTCTGAGCTTGGGCTGATAATAGGGATTTGGCCCCAACATACACACGCAGTGATCACACTTGATGCTGTACATGCGTTGACAAAGCACTGTGACTCAGCCTTACAATTCCGAAATGCCCATTACTCGTAACGGAGTGACAGGTACACTAAAACTCGGCCATGCTGTGAGCTTGTCTGGAAATCCATATTGCATTAACTGTTTTGTAAGAAGCGTGCACTGCGCCGTACCACCCGGCTCACCCATTTCTGCTGTGTGCGCGATCCTGTCTCATCACCTCTCCCTTGGGTCTGTCCGTAGTGCGGAAGAGTGTAAGCAGGTATGCTGGGCGGTCAGAGAGTTCACCAGGCTTTACCGATAGCTGCGTTCACCCACTCGTGCTGCAACACCAGGTAAGAGGAGAAACCCTTGTGTGACATAGCTTAGTGTTTTATTAGACAGCTTAAGCCTTAAGACATAACTATGAGTGGCCATGCACTACAAAACAAGGAGAAGATTTCTTATTAATAATGGAAACAATTTAGAATAAGACCACCCTTATAAAAGGTTTATGAATGGTATTAAATTAATTTATTGATGGACATTTTAAACGCTTAACAAAGTATTATTAAACACATTAATCAGGGCAAAAGTGAGGTGTTCTGTATGATTTATACTGTCAGCTTTAATACATATTTAAATTAATGCTGACTGACGGAGAAGACAAAGTAAAACCCATAAACATCAAAATTTGAGCTGTAACAGTATAAATGAAGACTGGTTCAGGGGTCCTTTATGTGTTGTAACTGCTTATTAATGATCTTAGGCTGTTTATGACCTAATTTATAACTACTAATAATAGAAATTATAGTAATAATGTAATGTGTAATGTAATAATAAGAATAATGATTACGACCAATTCCCCCCAAGTAGTGTAGGCTATGGATGTCACGTAACGTAAGGTGAATTTGGGCCACTTGGGCCACGGATACGTTCCTGGACCAATACGCGCCTGCAAGAGTATACCGATATAGCCAAAATGCTTATCTAGTGAAAACAGCCGTATTCCCTTAAGATTAATATACTCTCTTCAGACAGCACCACATTAAGCTGTGTGACTTTAACTGCAGTGGTTTTTATGTTTATTAAAGTTTAAAGCAGTGGTTGCCAGGGTCAGACAATTTAATCAATAAAGTTGTTTTCAATTGTTAAAAAAAAAAAAAGAAAGGAAAGGAAAAAAAACAGGTGGATATGCTGTTTACAATCAACTGGATAGGGTTATGAAACGTTTTGGACCACAACATCAGGGCCTTACCCAATTAACAACATTATGTATTTACATGGCCATCCGGTGGTATGAAATATATCTGAGCATATATATCCTACACCTGCAGAAGAAAACTGTCTGGTTAATGTGGAGCCATTGCTCATATTTAAAACGATCTGGAATAAACCCTTTTCACAGTTTACTTTACTTCTGGTTTAAGTGATAGCAGTGTAAAACTCACTTCCTCTCCTGTAACTACCGCTGTTGCACAAACACGGAGACTGCGTGATATGAGCAGCTGTGTAAATGTGACTTTGTGGAAAAGGTTAATCATAAATAAAACGTCCACTCTTTAACTTTAACCAAAATAGAAGCCATTTAAATCAGTTGTCATTTTATTTTAACTTTTTATCATTCCAACAAAATAATTAATAAATTATATAATATCTTCATCCGGGCAATGGGAGCAATTAAGATACATTAAGCATTTACTTTGAGATATATAGATATAGATATAGATTTTTCATTGGCTGTCCAATGAAAAACGAGTATCTCCAAAATAGTAACTTTACAGGAGAGACCAAAAACATACTTTATTTTATTTTTTATTTTGAAGCACTTCTACTCGTCCATTCATCATGAAATTTTCACACAATGTAAACGACCATTGGTGTGTTCGAATGATGTAGAAAACTCAAAATCAACAAAAATGAAGATGCATGTTTGGACAGTGATGATATATGAAAAATCTATAGATGAAGGTTTTGTTCTAACTTTTTTTTTCTTCTTTCATTGCAGGTCAGATCTTTTGTTCGCAAACATTGAGAGGCGACGGCAAAGGGGGTCAAATTGACTGCTTTCCAGAAACTAAAGGGAACTCCTATAATGAAGGACGGGTGGGGAATAGCCACCGAGACGCATCGCAGGCTTTGGAGTGCTGGGGTCACAGGAAACGCCTTGAGGAAAGGAAAAGCCCATTCCCTCCCTTTGCCCCCCTCGCTGAGCACACCATTGCCATGGAGAGGTGCTTGGAGGGTAGCCTTCATGCTGGGGGAAGAGTGTGGGAGGGGGGACTACACAACCGTCTTCGGAAAGATCATAAAAACAAAAACCCAAAAAATACAACAAGGATGTGCCTGGTTGCAAATCATAATGCACTGTAGAGGAAAAAAAGACTTGTATGTTTTTAAACAGAGAAATGGAGAGATTTATTTTCATGGACGTGTCTTTAGGATTCAGAACGCATGTTGCCGTCAGAAACGAATTGCAGAGTGAGGACGCTCCCAAACGAGACAGCGGACGCGGCAACGGCAGCGACAGCAGCGGAAGGGGAATGTTTGAAGATTTAGCGTCACCTTTGACCTTTTTAAACGTTGGCTGGAGTTTTACCTTTATGAATTGCCAGATGAAGGTAAACCTGGGAGATGGACTGGCAGTTGGATTTATATATATATTTTTTGTTCTTCCACATTTTTGGCATTGCCTGTCCGAGAGAGGGGCAGATACCATCTGGAAGCGTGTAGCTATCTCAAGAACAATAAAAGCAAAACTGCAGTGAGGAGCAAACACCAAGCCTCGTCCGAGCATCATTTTCATTGTTGTCTTGTAGAGTCAGAGCGGAACTCATTCTTCCGCTCAGTTCTCACCCTTTTCCTCCGCTCTCCCCTCTTCTCTCTCTCTTACTCTCTCGCTCCGAACCTGTTTGACCAGCTTTCATTACAACAGAGTGGCTCAGGATGCAGGCCATGCGTTTGAGTGCCTCAGGGTTGTACGCTAACAACGTCTAATTGAAGTACGGCTGCTCTTCACTCGCATACTTCACAGATTTGGTTACATAATGTGCTCAGCGCTCAGTTGTGTCTGGAAACTCGGTACTAAGTGTAGAGTGTGTGTGTGAATAGTCACACTAAAGCCTACCTTCTACACCTGCTGTCCCTTTTTATCAGCTTCACACAGTTCCACAACTACACACTGTAGCTACTCTGTATACCCTGTTCTGCATTGGTCAGGATCACCACAGGTCCACCACAGAGGAGGTATAATTTGGGTGGTGGATTATTTTCCGCACTGCAGTGACTGTGAGTGACCAGAGTATGACCAACATTAACTGCAGCAACAGATTTTACATCTACAAGGTGCACCAACAAGGTAGCAGTGTCTAATAGAGTGGAGAGTATTTAAACGCTCTAGCCGCACTGCTGTGTCTGATCCACTCATACCACCACATCAGTGTCACTGCAGTGCTGATAATGATCCACCTCCCAAATAATCCCTTGCTCTGTCATGGTCCTGTGGGGGTCCTGACCATGTGAAACTAAAACAGTGTTAAAGGTGGGATATGAATGTGTACAGAGAGCCAGGTGGCCTACAGTCTGTAACTGTAGAACTACAGAGTGCCCCTATACGGTAAGTGTAGCTGATGAAATGAACGATGAGAGTAGATACATTAATCAAACCCACAGATACCTTGTCTGTGTAGTCTCATCAGCTCAGAAGTTGGAGAAAGTGCATGTAAACAAACCCCCGACTGACTGCAGCACAAGAGAGCCATCCACAATATCCATCTATCATCAGTACACACCTTCATATGCACATTTACTTTAAGCCCGCGTCTGCTGGTGTAACCTCTGGAGCACAGCCACTCGTGCCGCTGATCTCCCAATTCAAGTTTGACGAGTTCACTTTGATGTAGCCAGAACAGAATAGGGTCAAAGTTGAGCTCCATCTGGAAACACAGCCAAATCTGAAAACTAAAAAGCTCTTACCATAAGCATTTAATATCCTAATCAATATCCGAGTAAGGAGACACTCAAGCTTCCAACTGGAAATGTTTCCATGTGGTGTTTCAAACAAAACAGTACAGAACTCTGCAGCGTCAACAGATTTGTCTTCCAACAAATCAAGCTGTCAGTCTCCATTAGGAACTCGGATGCTGCCGTGTCTCTCGACACACTTAAACATTCCAAATCCAAATGTCCGTCTGGTAATAAACTTTAATCATATTATAGCACCAACTACACAAACTGTAGACTACTACTGCCAAAGCAACTTAACTACAGCTTTTAAAGGGAAATTCCCCCAATCTCTCACCATTTCTGCATAACTGAATAGTGGAGATATAAACAAAGCCATTCAGACTGTGCTGATGTGGAATGTGCCACTCTAGAAAAGCTCAGATAAAGATCACTGTTGTTCAGAGTAGTGTTGAAAGGAACCAAACCAAGCATCTGAGCCGCATAATGCCTCTAAAAGCTGCCCTACAGCAAGTTATTAAAAAACATTGCAAACACCTGATTACCTGATGCCTGGGACAGTATATCCAGATCAAATTGTGCCACCATGTTATTCATTTTTTGTCAATGAGAGACACGTGCAGGTTCAGTGGAGGGTATTTTATGATGGCAGGATTGCTCAATTAGACAAATAGCTTAAGCCCAAAGATGAACACTCAAACTCATTTTTTTTCTATTGGTCAGGCCTGACTTTGAGCTTACTTGGCCAACCTGAGAAATCTTGCTTTGTGGAATACCTGGAGTTTCCTGACTGGGTCTACAGAATTATGACACTGTAATAGAGTACACCCCATTAGACTCCAGTAAAAGGCATTAAAATGATTAATGGACTCGAGTGTTACATACACACCTGTACCAAAGACAGTGATAATGCCCTGTAACACAAGACAGCTCTACTTGTGTAACCTTTAGGCTAGTCTAGCACTGGCTTCCTATGTAAAACCAAAAACTTTAAATACAGTGATTTGGATGAAAGTGGAAGGATTACTACAATAACGCCCTGTGCTGTTCATTGTGTACAGTGAAACCCTCCACCATAACATAGATCTGCATACAAAACTAACTATGCTTTGTAAGTCTTCTAGCAGATCAAGCAATACCTATTTTTTGTCAAGCTACAGGCCAATCATTTCAGTTCTCAAATAACAAGTCCAGTCGATTCTAAGGCGATAAACTACATTTAATGGAAAACAATGTTACTTTATCATTGTACCATATTACACATGGCTTTCTTTAGAGTCCACAATGGCAGGAGAGTAAGCTTATTTCAAACTTGTAGAACCGGGGTAATAGTGTATGCTCAGGTTATGTTCCTCTATACATTCAGGAAGTTTGTAGACAAAACACATTCAGTGACGGACAACAGAACAACAACAAAATCAATATCAGAAAGCAAAGGAGTAACTGAATTACTAAAGGGCATCAACTGAATGACGCCTGCACTCTAAAATACTGCTATGGTATTTATTGAAATACAGTGTTAAAAGAAACAAACTGAAGCACAAAAACAATCATGTACAATTTCAATTGGGTTAAAACAAAAGAGATTTTTTGCAGTGATGCACAATATACGGGTCCTCCAGTGCCCAGACAAAGGTGCTTCAGATTTCATCAGAGAAATCCTTCTAGCACTTGCCCCCGTGCTCAGGTCTAGGCTAAAAATCACATGGATGGAAATAAACCCTGATAGTCCAAACAGACGTTATCGAGGGTTTCTTGTGTTTTGTCTTCTTATGCACCTGCTGAGACTGCACTGTGATTTCAGGACCATGGGCAAAAGCTCATAACAAGAACTAATTTATACCATATTACATCAGCACTGACCAAACCGAACTCCTTTCTATGTAAAACGGTTTGATTATATGATGTAATATAATAAGCGCAGACAACCCTACCTGCCCCCCACCCCAGTTGCAGTGCATTAAGGGCTCAGAACATTAGTATTTACTCCCTGAACAGCATCCATGGGAGCTACGTTTGTCCAGAAATCAGAAATCGGAGCAATCAAGCCGAGTTTGTACTAAGACGTTAAGTAGTATGGGCGTGGCCTACGCCACTGATTAGGCCAGCCTCGTGTCAAACGGTAAATGAAGCACCCTTTTACGGGCAGCTACACGCCTCCTCCTTTTGGGTGGTCCAGAGTGTTGCTGAGGTCAAGTTACTGGAGGTTTTGAGGCCATGTGCCCTGAGTGTGTTGATTTTGCAGCAGTCTGTGGAGCTCCTTAAACTGTTCCACAGTCTGGTCTTTCAGGTCAGGGTTGGAGATCTGCAGGCGGATGCTGTCTGTGGACCATGACAGCTCGCCCGAGAACATCTCAGTGAGGATCCTCGCTACCACAGGCACCACCTAAGCAACAGACAAATACAGAATTTCAGTGTTTACAAAGAGACATAAACTCAAAAGACATGTCATACCTCTGATCTGGAGCCGTCAAGTAAAACATAAAAATCTAATGACGAGGTGGAATTTATATCCACAAGTCAAGCATTCCTGGTATTCAGATTAATCCCATTCAGTATTACAGTGTGACTATCCACCCTCTAATCACATTTTTGGAAATCAAGATTCCCAGAATTAAGACTATGGGTATGTCTCAAAACCTGGTGAGCTGCCTACATGGGCAGAATTGTACGTCATAGTATGCGCTCCCGACATGTAGGCTGTCCTAATTCTTAGCTACCTTAAACATGCTGTCTACTGAGGAGCCTTATTTTGGTATGGCATCGAACACTCCCTCAGTCGCTAAGGACGTGATGCAATGCAGGCAAATCTACGAGCAGTGAAGTGGTTTTAAAATGTGAGTTATTTTGATTTTCTCTGGTGTTTTAATGTGTTTCTTGTCATATAATTACACAAAAGAGTTTTTTATTATCAACTCTGTAACGAGTCGTTCACCATTTAGCAGTTTTATACTGAGCTATTAGCATTTATGCTAGCTGGTTTTCAAGCCTCGGGTTATTGTTTTGGAAGTCAGCCGATAGCTTAGCAACTAGCTAAACCACCGGTCGTGTGCTGCAGTGGACGGGAACAAGCCGTGACGCAGTCTCTCTCTAACTAGAGCGTCTCAGTAATCTGTTTATGAGGAGAGAACGCTGCTACTTACACAGCTGCTACCTAGACAGCCTACTTAGACACTCACTAGGTTTTGAGACACCCTACATCATACATTCTCAAAGGAAACCCAGACTCTTAGACATATAGGCCTTAATACAATGTACATGTCTAACAGCATTTAGATGTGCTGTATAAACCAAACACTTTATTTATTTTTATTTATATTATCTATTATTATTATTATTTAGTAGGTGCCATTATTGTTGTCACATCAAATGGTTGCTCCCTCTCGGTCACTGAGCGAGGGACAGTGAGCTAAATATGTCATTTAATAGATCATTCAGTCTTTGCAGCTTTAGCTATAGCAACTTTACTCAGAAGAAAGATGATTGTATTAGTTTCTGTAGGACTGACTACACTGCAACCTAGTCACCCGCTCTGTGTGTGTGAAAAAATTAAACCTGCTGTTGGTACACAGCCCTGGTTCTGTAAATAGGAAGTAAACAAAGTGGCTCGGATAGCGTCACACAACACTGTTCCAGGCAACAGGGGGTGTGAGTGCTTGTGCACAGGGCAGGAGGGAAAGAGCTTTGTACTGAACTTCAAGCACTGTCAAAAAGAAGAGATGGCTGAAAAACAGCTAGAGAGGAGAAGATCTGAAAAACAAAGTTCTTAGATCAGGGAGAAGAAGTTTTAATGGTGGAGAGACGGCCGAGAGGTGGCAGTGAGGTGTTTCGATGGTGGAGAAACCGCCAGGAGGTGGCAGTGAGGTGTTTCGATTGTGGAGAGACTGCTGAGAGGTGGCAGTGAGGTGTTTAGATTGTGGAGAAAGCGCCAGGAGGTGGCAGTGAGGTGTTTAGATTGTGGAGAGACTGCTGAGAGGTGGCAGTGAGGTGTTTAGATTGTGGAGAGACTGCTGAGAGGTGGCAGTGAGGTGTTTAGATTGTGGAGAAAGCGCCAGGAGGTGGCAGTGAGGTGTTTAGATTGTGGAGAGACTGCTGAGAGGTGGCAGTGAGGTGTTTAGATTGTGGAGAGACTGCTGAGAGGTGGCAGTGAGGTGTTTAGATTGTGGAGAGACTGCTGAGAGGTGGCAGTGAGGTGTTTAGATTGTGGAGAGACTGCTGAGAGGTGGCAGTGAGGTGTTTCGATGGTGGAGAGACTGCTGAGAGGTGGCAGTGAGGTGTTTCGATGGTGGAGAGACTGCTGAGAGGTGGCAGTGAGGTGTTTAGATTGTGGAGAAAGCGCCAGGAGGTGGCAGTGAGGTGTTTAGATTGTGGAGAGACTGCTGAGAGGTGGCAGTGAGGTGTTTAGATTGTGGAGAGACTGCTGAGAGGTGGCAGTGAGGTGTTTAGATTGTGGAGAGACTGCTGAGAGGTGGCAGTGAGGTGTTTCGATGGTGGAGAAACCGCCAGGAGGTGGCAGTGAGGTGTTTCGATTGTGGAGAGACTGCTGAGAGGTGGCAGTGAGGTGTTTAGATTGTGGAGAAAGCGCCAGGAGGTGGCAGTGAGGTGTTTCGATGGTGGAGAGAACGCCGGGAGGTGGCAGTGAGGTGTTTCGATGGTGGAGAAACCGCCGGGAGGTGGCAGTGAGGTGTTTCGATTGTGGAGAAAGCGCCAGGTGGCGGCAGTGAGGTGTTTCGATGGTGGAGAGACTGCTGAGAGGTGGCAGTGAGGTGTTTAGATTGTGGAGAGACTGCTGAGAGGTGGCAGTGAGGTGTTTAGATTGTGGAGAAAGCGCCAGGAGGTGGCAGTGAGGTGTTTAGATTGTGGAGAGACTGCTGAGAGGTGGCAGTGAGGTGTTTAGATTGTGGAGAGACTGCTGAGAGGTGGCAGTGAGGTGTTTAGATTGTGGAGAGACTGCTGAGAGGTGGCAGTGAGGTGTTTCGATGGTGGAGAGACTGCTGAGAGGTGGCAGTGAGGTGTTTAGATTGTGGAGAAAGCGCCAGGAGGTGGCAGTGAGGTGTTTAGATTGTGGAGAGACTGCTGAGAGGTGGCAGTGAGGTGTTTAGATTGTGGAGAGACTGCTGAGAGGTGGCAGTGAGGTGTTTAGATTGTGGAGAGACTGCTGAGAGGTGGCAGTGAGGTGTTTCGATGGTGGAGAGACTGCTGAGAGGTGGCAGTGAGGTGTTTAGATTGTGGAGAGACTGCTGAGAGGTGGCAGTGAGGTGTTTAGATTGTGGAGAGACTGCTGAGAGGTGGCAGTGAGGTGTTTCGATGGTGGAGAGAACGCCGGGAGGTGGCAGTGAGGTGTTTCGATGGTGGAGAGAATGCCGGGAGGTGGCAGTGAGGTGTTTCGATGGTGGAGAGAATGCCGGGAGGTGGCAGTGAGGTGTTTCGATGGTGGAGAGAACGCCGGGAGGTGGCAGTGAGGTGTTTCGATTGTGGAGAGACTGCTGAGAGGTGGCAGTGAGGCTGTTTTGGGTCTGAACAAGAATCTGGACAAACAGACTAAGGAACTGCTGCACCATTTAAGGTGGAAGGGAAAATTCAAAGAATCTGGTGAAAAAGAAGTCGACTTCGGCTTCATGGAGAGTTGAATCGCAATCATTCTCCAGATCTTAATGCGATCAGTTCAACTGTATACTGCACCTTTAAAATACTCTTCACACTCAAATCTCTTTTCAAACACTCTTCCTTCTATGGCAACCCTCGAAGAACAATGTGTGCCGCCTTTTTTAAGTACAGGTTAAGAAACGAAGGCTGAGATTGCCGGGTTGATGACTGAAATGTAATTAATCACAGAGCACTTTCTGCTGTTCAGTACACATAATTAAACACAACATCACTTGGGCTGTGTGTTCAGACTAGATGTTACAACTATGTTTACCAAACAGCAGAAAGTGCAATGAAAGACAACTCTTACTATGTACACTCCAGATTTTTTTTATATTTCCGTAAAAAAAAAAAAGAAAAAAAAAAAAAGGACAATCTACCTTTCGTCTTGGCTGCTTTGACCTGATTGGTCAGATTTAAAAAAAGATTTTAAAAGGTGCTTCTCTGAAAAGCTCAGCTTTTTTAACTTCAGAAAGCAGTTTATTGTGACAAGAAAGAAACCTGAGCCATGTGTTTTAGATAAGAACTGAAATCAAACTCATCAGTTCAGTAGAAAGACAGTTGTTTAGCTCAGGCATTGTCCCCAGAGAAGTTACTTAGAGCAAGTTATGTTGACACGAGAAGAAAGATTAATCATTACTGTAATCTCGGCCACTGCATTCTGATCACAGAATGACTCACTCCATTTAGCAACAGATGAACAGGTGCGCTGCATTAAAAGCAATTCTGACAATGCTATTCAGTAGATAAGCTCAGCAGCTATCCTCACGGACTGTTCTGGTGAGTCATAGTTATTAATGCGGTCTGACAAACATACAGCCTTTCTCTCTCTGAACGAGTTCTACAGCAATCACAGAGAACGTGCAACCTGTTTCAAGTTTTGTGAAGCGGGAAAAATGGCAGATTTTTGTACAAAAGTAAAAGTTAATGTACCTGAAAGTACATGTACACACCTGGACAATGATGAGCTTCTTCTCTTTAGGCTTACGGTCAGGCCAGTCCTCCCCGAAGCAGAAGTAAATTTCAAAGGGAGGAGGAGTTGGTGCCTCTCCTTTCTGGTACAGGATCAGCCCTGTGAGGAACAGGAGCTATTCTGAGATCAGTAGTACTTACAGGAACATTTAGTTTGAATTTTCATAAAATATATGTTTGCAGTCATGCGCAAAAGTCTGAACATGGAAACGAGGTTTTTCTGAACTTCCACATAAAAATAACTACTTTCCTCTACATGGAGGTTTATATACTGTAACTTACTGCAGTGTTTTATTGCACGTTTTCTATATATTTGCTGAGATTAACATGCTAGACGAGATTAACAAAAACACATCTGCACAGAACACTTTTTATTCTTTCCATAATATGTGCATTAAACTGTGCCGATAAAGAAAAAGTGTGTTCTCTGTAAACCAGTGGTCTCCAACCCCCTCAGAGCTGCTTTCCTACAGAGTCTAGTTCCAACCACAATTTGTCGCACCAGCTCCAGCTAATCAACCTCAAGATGAGATAGGATAATCCCTTATTAGTCCCACAGTGGGGAAATTCAGTGTTACAGCAGCAAAGGGATAGCAAGACACTCAGTACAAAAAATAGATAAATAAACAGTACAGTATATCGTCGCTGTTCAATAAAAAACACCTATCTCTATTTTAAATATTGCATGATATGTTACACTGGAAAAAAAGTATTTTCTGTAAGTGTGTAGAGTTTAAGTGTGTGTGTATATAGTCCACTGTGTATGTGTGGTCAGCTGGGAGCAGTGCTGGTTGTAGAGTCTAACAGCAGTCGGAAGGAAGGACCTGCGATACCGCTCCTTCACACACTGAAGCACACTGAAGTAGGGTGAAGCAGACTATCGCTGAAGGAGCTGCCCAGTGCTGCCAGAGTCTCATGCCGAGTCCTCTTCCCAAGTCCCTGATTGGCTGGATCTGATTTATTACAGTTAAGTAAGTGGAGGGGCAGCTAACTGGACAGAGGCTAGAACTACACTCAGAAAAGCGGCTATCCAGGAGGAGAGTTTGAGAGGAGGATGTACCCAAACTGTTGCATGTTGCAGCATATTTCTATGTATTACTGACGATGTTCCCAATCGGACAGAAGGAGCACCAGTGATCAAATGAGTTCTCTAGATAACCGCACACTCACCCTGCAGGAAATTGTTGAGGCTGAACACATTGATCTTGCGCTCCCGCTCCATGGGATTGGGTGGGCCTCCTTCAGGCACCCCCGGTCCGGACCAGAACACTTTACACTGACACAGACGCACGGCGTAGATGTCCTGCCCTCGAATCTCCAGGATCAGCCCCCTGTCCATCACGTCCAGCAGGTGTTCCGTGTAGAATCGCTGCTTATCGTTCTGGATCTCAGCGGTTCCAGGAAAAAGCACCTGGTGGAGAGTGACCGGCCCAAACAGCTCCACCTGCTCCGGCGTCGGGGCCAAGTTGCCATAGTACAGTCGACATCCCTGAGGGTTGCTGACCGTCAACGAACCGACTGACCGGCCCCGATACTGGAACTTAATGTCAAGGTCAGTCACTACAATTGAAAGACAGAAAGAGAAACGAGTGTGTGAAGTACTACTCTGAAATAACTGTCCATTAAGAAACTGTTTAAGAAGCAGAGCTAGGGTAATAATATTTTATGCCTGTAGCAGTAGTGTTACACATTAAGTGTGGACGATATGATTATATTATATCAATATTATGAGGAAATTATACCATTTTCTGAGCATAATGTAAAATTACAGTGAGCATAAATAAGTCTGTTGGATTTAGTGCAGCGCAATAATATGTGCTACTAAAGTTAAATACAGATAAATAATTAAATAAACAAATTATTGAATTTAAATTAAAAAAAATATCTTAGAGATTGTAGTCCAAATTGTTCAAGTCAGTTAAAAATCTCAAATGTATTTAATATACATGTTTAATAATCTCTTACACTTATAAGTCAGTATGTCTAGTGTTTAAAATAAAGAACGTGTTGTCAGGTTGTTTGTGCCAGCCTTACTGATTAGACCGTAACTGGTTATCAGATCAGCTCTAAACTGATAATACAACCCATTATTAGCAACAAGATTACAAATGCAGTTATCAAGCACAGCACACCATTAAGAACACTCGCGAGTCAGCGATTTGCCAAACTTTAAACATCGCAATCGTGACAACAAACATCAGCTGAAGTTAAATAACGAATTAATGGACTGTTTACGTGTCTCGTTAGCTTCACTCAGGTAAGAGGAGATGCACTATAGCAAGCCCGTTAATGTTAATAACAGAGAATCAGGTAGTTACTTAGGTATGTCTGCACTCTAGACATGGTTTGATGCTAATAAACCACAACTGCAATTCTAGTTTTACTCATAGTTGCCTCAAGGTAATTGAAACTGTGGGTTCTTACAATTGAATAAAATTAATTTAGCCTTGAAGAAGGGAGTCATGGTAAAGGGATGACCCACCATTAAACAATAAGTCGCATGTAGTTGCATAACATCATGTATATACTCATGTCCATTTGTATGAAAGTTTAATTATCATTCAAATTACATGTTCTGTTGATTTTCTATTTGTAAACAATCATAGAGAACACAAATAACACACTTCTGCACCTTTTAATACACCACAATTACTATTTACTAAATGTATTTATTTATTTATTGGAAGGAAATGTACAGAAGTTATTATATAAAAGTTTTTTATTCTAAAAGATTAAACACAGCTACAAACTGTGCTCTAAAATGTGTGGGACTGGGATATATTAAAGCGTGTTCTCTGTAAAGGACACTTTTCCCCATTTAGAAAATCAACAAAACATCTAATTCAACGAGGGGTATTCAAACCGGATACCTGCACACCTTGGTATATGTATAGTAACATTGAGAACGTGGCTGTGCCACAAGCACTCTACAATTATGTAATCGGACTGTGATCATGTCCGGCTTAGCAACAATAAGAGAAAAGCATTGCTTACAGGGCAGCATGTGAGGACTGCTCAGCAGGTCAGAGATGCAGGGCTGGACCTGGCTCTCCGCTTGAGGTTGGGCCTCTTGCATAGGGCTGTCCACTATGGCTCCTGGGAGGCTGACTGAATGTGGAACAGCAGGTGGTGGTATGACCCCAGTACCCATTCCTAGTCCATTTGAAAGACCATCCCCGAGTATGTATTCCTCCTGTTTTACAGTGGGAGCTATATGGTGTCCGGGATATTCAGAAGGTATGATAGGTTGGAGGAATTGATCCACAGGGTTGGGTGGAAATGCTGGGTAGCTTGGAGGTTCACCAATTCTGGAGTCTGTCACAGAAAATAAATATTCAACTAGTGCAATAATACAGGAGACAACTTAAAGACAAAGCACATATACACTACCGGTTTAAGAACAGTTCTAAAACGTTTGACTGGTAGTGTATCTAAAACGTTTGGGTGGTCGTGTATCTAAAACGTTTGACTGGTAGTGTATCTTAAAACGTTTGAGTGGTCGTGTATCTAAAACGTTTGAGTGGTCGTGTATCTAAAACGTTTGACTGGTCGTGTATCTAAAACGTTTGGGTGGTCGTGTATCTAAAACGTTTGGGTGGTCGTGTATCTAAAACGTTTGACTGGTAGTGTATCTAAAACGTTTGACTGGTAGTGTATCTAAAACGTTTGGGTGGTAGTGTATCTAAAACGTTTGACTGGTAGTGTACTAAAACGTTTGACTGGTAGTGTATCTAAAACGTTTGACTGGTAGTGTATCTAAAACGTTTGGGTGGTCGTGTATCTAAAACGTTTGGCTGGTAGTGTATCTAAAACGTTTGACTGGTAGTGTATCTAAAACGTTTGGGTGGTAGTGTATCTAAAACGTTTGGGTGGTAGTGTATCTAAAACGTTTGACTGGTAGTGTACTAAAATGTTTGGCTGGTAGTGTATCTAAAACGTTTGGCTGGTAGTGTATCTAAAACGTTTGAGTGGTAGTGTATCTAAAACGTTTGAGTGGTAGTGTATCTAAAACGTTTGAGTGGTAGTGTATCTAAAACGTTTGGGTGGTAGTGTATCTAAAACGTTTGACTGGTAGTGTATCTAAAACGTTTGACTGGTAGTGTACTAAAACGTTTGACTGGTAGTGTATCTAAAATGTTTGACTGGTAGTGTATCTAAAATGTTTGACTGGTAGTGTACTAAAACGTTTGGCTGGTAGTTTATCTAAAACGTTTGGGTGGTAGTGTATCTAAAACGTTTGGGTGGTAGTGTATCTAAAACGTTTGGGTGGTAGTGTACTAAAACGTTTGACTGGTAGTGTATCTAAAACGTTTGACTGGTAGTGTATCTAAAACGTTTGACTGGTAGTGTATCTAAAACGTTTGGGTGGTAGTGTATCTAAAACATTTGGGTGGTAATGTATCTAAAACGTTTGACTGGTAGTGTATCTAAAACATCTGGGTGGTAGTGTATCTAAAACGTTTGACTGGTAGTGTATCTAAAACATCTGGGTGGTAGTGTATCTAAAACGTTTGACTGGTAGTGTACTGGTAGTACACACGCTTTCAAGTAATTACAAACAAACCATTTGCGGATCTCCTTCCAGTATTCACAGTTACTCTTTGGTGCTACTGATGGAATTTAGCAGCAGAACTAACGTGTCAACAACCTTTTAAAATGTTCAAAATTCTTGTTACATTTTGCTGCTATATATCTGCTGCAGTGCTGTCTACGTTTATAAAATGTTTACATTTTGTGCTGCAAACCAGTAAAAGCTCAACGTTGATGCACTAAATTCAAAGGCACCACTTTTGTTTAATGAATGGAAAAAAGAGAAAAGCTTACTGATAGTGAGCTGCTTGAAGTTTGGTAGCTGAAAAAAGAAACATAGTAACTTTGTGTTAATCATTGGGACTTTAATCAGAACCACCTGAATATACAGGTAAACACTTCCCAGTTGTTGTGCTAACGGCATCTTTGATACCATGTTAACCCCCTTTCCCAGCAAAGCTTACCTCCTCCTCGTCATCTTCACCTCCATCTGAAAAAGCATAAGAGACCTTGAATTAAACAGGCGGCAGGGAGGGGTGATGGGGTACGCCATTTTTTTGCACCACATGCTTCAGAACTGCTTCAGTTTATGAGGTGTACTGCTTCGTGGCTGAAGCTGTTGGTGCTCCTAGATGGTTCCATTTCACTATAACAGCACTTAACTGACTGAGCAAAGGTGGCAACCTGTGACAGTACCTCACTTAAACTCACTCAGATCAAACTGCTTTCGCCACTCCTTACCTTCATTGACTGGCTGGTCGCACACCTCATAGATCTTGAAGGGCTGCATGGGGGTCTCCTTTGTGCCGTCATATTTGAGGTTGAACTCCCGGCTCTTGTTGAGGGCACAACGGAGGTTGGCCTTCCACTTGGCTGGATCTGGCTCATCCACCCCCTCCTGATACTTCCCTGTCTCCAGTGCCCAGGCCTGTACGGAGGAACCCGGGTGAAGTGAGGAGTGGGAGGACTGTCAGGTCTGGAGTGAGCAGTTTTATCATAACTCAATGCGTTTCTCTACAATACTGTCCGCTCTGACTGCACATCGCAGCAGCTGCACTGTGCTGGTGTTTAGAAAGTAAAACGTGAAACTAGGAATGAAAATAAAAGTTAAAGGAAGACAAGAACGAGAGTCAAGGCTAAAATGCTGCACATGTACCGCGCACAGCCAGGAAGCTCATGCAGATGGTCTAGAAAGGGCCGGTGGTTTTGGGCCTTCAGAACTTCCTTTTATGCCAAAGTCCTGCAGCGCGGACTGTGAGTGGAATTGAAACTCACACCACTTTTACTTCCTCAAAGCTGTTTATGAGAATATCACTGAAAAGCCCCCTGAGAGCAAACTAGAACAAACAGGTAGGAAAGGCATGTCAGCAGGTTCATGAACTATGGAGAAATTAAAACCACTGCAAGAAAGGATATAATGTGATGTGTCCAAATACAATCTGAATACTTTAATTTAGAACACAGGCACACAACTCAGCAAGCAAAACCTTCAAATAACGGTAAACATTACATACACACATTTTAACACTACCACATCTGCTTTTAGGTATGAATTTGAATTTGAAGAATATCCAAATAAATTTAAGTTTATTATTCTGTCACTTGTGTTTGCACATTTAACCCCTCCATGCCGTGAAACCCCCACATATAGAAGTGAACATACACACTTGGGGGTAGTGAGCAAATGTGCCCGGAGCGGTGGGCAGCCCTATGCACCTTCCAGTCACAAGACCGGAGCCCTAACCTTCAGGCCGTGAAGGCCCTGGTCATAAAAGTAAAAAGATGAACAGTGAATTACATTTTTTAATATGCAAAATCACTTACAGCTTACAGATATCACTGATTGCACATCTCATATGGGAATGTATAATGTTAGGCACACAATATCAGCTACACATTGAAAACGATTATACTATTGCACTATATTACTATTTTTTGTTGTTGTTTTTTGCTTGTATTGTTACTTGAATACTTCCACATACTCTATACTTCACCAGAGGGATCAGAGCAGAGTCCTACATTCAGTCAGAGTTTGTTATCAGAGCATAGAAAAACTACTGCACACTGGACGAGAAGCATTGTGCTTGTGTACAGGGAGCTAAGTAGCAGACAGTACAGAGCACAGCTATAGCACATTCTGGAACTATAGATTGTGGTCTGGATTTAATATATAAACAAGAGCAGCACTGTGGTCACAGGCCTGTAACCTTAAGATTCTTTTTTTCTTTGTTTTTGCCAGACCCAAAGGGGGGTTGGGTTGAATAATGCTTAAATATTGTGCATAGGTGTGTTCCACTTCCAGATTACTGCTTTTCCTAGAATACGTTTCTAGCGCAGTGGGATGAATCATAGCCATTAAACAGGTAGGACTGGAATCGGGGATTGTATCAAACCTCTCAGCTGATCCAGGATAAGACTCTGCCTTATATTTCACATTAAAGTATCTGCACGGAGGGAGCTGATCCTCAAACTACAGACTTATTCTGTGCTGCTTGTGGATTTGCTTCTAGTGAGTTATTCCTAGAGCTGCATAATGATGGCTTGTTAACACTAGCACTAACACACAATTATAACTATGACTATATATAACTATTTAGCTAAATTAGGAACAAGGTAGTTTCATATGTGCCTTAAATGCCACTAATGAACAAAATTAAGCACACATTAAATATATCACCCAGTAAACAAGACTGAGCTGTAGGGTAATAACAGTATCTGCCAAAAACACACTAAGAAGATGAACTATTCAACAGAGTGAATTCAGGATGCATCCACAAAGGAACTGTGGGTCCATGGTGATACATAAACATTTATATATTAACACTTGGACCACATCCAGCTGAATTAGCCTCACAAAGAAATATAAGTGGGGTGTCCCAACTAACATCTAAACGTTCTGCTCTACCAAACACAGTGACAACTTTTGAAGATAACTTATTGACAAAGACATTACATATAATGAAATGAGAAGTATGCATCTGTTCAAAAGTTTGGAACTAATGTTACTGATAAAATAAATAAATTCTAATGGACAAATACTAATAAATACAAATTTGAATAGATAAATTCTAAGCTAGAATCAGTAGGAAAACAAACCAAAGCAAATCAAGCAAACAGAATAAATACATAAATAAACAAATAAATATTAATGAGATTCTTAAAGATGACTCAAAGTTGAATGGCATCCTAAATGAAGTTATTTAACAAAAAGAATTCATATTTTAAACTGACGATCAAATTTTGGTACAGAAACTCCAACCACAATGACTGCAAACATAACTACAGCTCTTATACCTTAATACGTTTTGGCAACATCGAATTATCTTGATATCCACTTTATATTTCAGTCAACATACCGTAAGTTGTATATAAAATTATAAAAATATATATAAAAATATAAAACATACTGTATATAAAATTACCAGCACTACTGAACATACTGATCATAGTCATGAAAACTGTGAGAAATGGTCCCAGACGTTTGGACTGTAGGGTACGCACAAACACAAGACCCGCTGTGCTCACCTTAAATATAGTGTTTTCCTCCTCTAGGGTGGGTAGGTGGCGTGTGGCGTGTCTCCAGGGGATTTGGAACAAGCGTCGCTCCTTATTGAGCCAGTGAAGGCCAGGGTACTTCCCACTGTTCACCTGGGGGGAGAAAAAAAACAGCCATATTTACAAAGACATGTTACCAAAATTATGACCTGGGCGTTTTAGTGCTGCCCCCCATTGTCATACAAATTATCAAAAAAAAATGTATTAGATAATAACTTTAGGGGGACAGTCACGTTTGAATATCTTCTGGTGTCCGGAATTCAAACCTTACATTAATGCAAAATGAATTAATTAATCATGTTTTTAATGAGCTGGCTTAAAGTTTTTGAAAATTTCAGATGTACTTTTGGTATAAATGCACTTTGAGGCACTTAGAGATATTTAAAGTAGCGGTTACTGGTATCTCCCTGACGGGTGTGCAAAAAGCTCCTCGTACACACTATTCGACAGCACATGTTGGCGTATGGACGGATCCCATGTAAAAACATCTGTCAATTCTACAGACACAGTAAATCTTTGCCTAGTTGCTGTGTAGATAAGTGTGCATGGCCATGCTGTGGAGTGCCAATATAGCAAGAACCCCCACCAGCTGTATCAGTCCCAGCAGATTCTGGGAAATGTAGGAATGTTCCGAAATAATTACATTATTTTATTATTTTAATTAAAATTTTAAATCCAAAAAAACAACAACTTGGTATCCAATTATACCATAAATTGGTCAAATTTGGTTAAGTCTGTTTGACAGCTTGACTGATCCTCTTCAGATGAGATTTGTTAACTTGATCAGGAAAAGCGCTAAACTCCGTGCAGACTGCGGTCTGACCCCCCCCTGGACTAAAACATACACATTTATGAGCTTCATGCAGCTGTTACTGTGTGCTGATCATACTTCTTGACCAAGATGGCAGGTTTTTGTTTTGACCTCAGTAAAATCCATTGTGGCTGACGGAGTTTAGGAGGACGCACCTTATCCTCACCTGATACAAACTGAGAAATGGTCACTCCTCACCTGAGCCAGCAGCCATGGCTTCAAGCGGATCCTCCTGGGCTGGACGCTCATGTTGGAAGAAAATAAGTGCCCCTTTTGGAAAAGTGGAGTAGCACAGCGCCTGGAAAATCAAAAAGCAAAGTCAGGGTAAATGACTGAACGCTGCACAGTCACTGGGAAATGCCATCATTGAGACAGCTGCATGAGGAAGGAAGATTTGTGGAACCACAAAAGCAAGAAAGAACAAATGCTGACATGCGCAAAATCCCATGGTGCCAGAGAGATGACTGCTTCACACAGAGAGACCGCAGACATAGTTAAACATACTAAATGCATAACTTGTGTAAAAATATTTGCACTGCATACCTTTCACGTCGTCGCTGACCAAAGAAAAACATGTCTCTCAATTTTTGTCGATTTTTAGGTTCCTACATCATTTGAACACAGCAGCTAATGTTTATATTGTGTGAATTTTTATAGTTAATGGACCAACAGAAATAGCTAGGAAAAAAATCTGGTTCCATTGACTTACATTAACAGTGAAGTATGTTGTGGTCCACTCTTATGAAGTTAACATTTTAGACATACTTGTTTTTCTTTGGACAACGATAATATAAGTATCAATGTACAAAACTGAATATCAATAATAATAATAATAATAATAATAATAATAATAATAATAAAACCGCATAGAACTTAATGGATAAGTTCTAATATATACACATTGTAATGGATAAATTCTAAGTCTAATATGTTAGTCCTGTGCAAGAATCAGTAGGAAAACAAACCAAAGCAAATCAAGCAAACAAAATAAATCAATCAATAAATATTGATATGATTCTCAAAGATGACTCAAGGATGACTTGTATGGCATACAAAATGAAGTAATTTAACAAAAAGAATTCATTCGGCAGTTTCTGCTGCTCCTCCCACACACACACAGACCAAAGCCAGGCTGCCACAGCTGTCATTACTATCACTTCCACTCTGATCTGCACTTCCAGGTCATCGCTCTTCTGTGTCTTATGCAAGCAGCGGCCTGCTGCATGTGCTGTGACTGAGCCGATCGTAGCAGTACAGATGCTTCTGCAGTAGATCTATAGGTCCAGGATTGATCTGTTGCTTTGCATGTTCTGGGTTCTCCGAGGTTCTCGCTCAATTTCCTATTTGTTTTCACAGAAACTATCAAGACTACATTTAAAACAAGTTCAACTCACAGTCTTTAAAAAACCACAGTCTTTACAAAGCTCTACACTGCACTGTACCGTAGGTGGTCTTAAGCCGCATACTACAGTACCAAACGATATGTGTATCACAGCAATGGCATCAGATTCAGCACACAGATCCCTCAAAATATGAACCTCTAACCAACACAGGGCCACATGATCACTGTCAGAGTCGTGACACAGGCATGTGCGTGTGAGTGATTGAGTCTGAGCTAAAACTGAACCATCTACATTAACAAAAACAACTGCAGCGCTTTTAATGTGTCAGAGGGCTCAATCTACTTCCTGTGATGCATTTATAACATCTGTGAGGTTTTATTTACCAAAAAAAATATAGAATTCCTTTTTTAATGATCGTTTTCATCCTCTTTTCAATGCCTTAGAATTAGACTGATGTTTGTTTGTTTTTTTTCCACGTTACCGATATGTAAATGACTGGCTGCCCCGTACCTTACCTCATTAAAAAAGCACTCCGTCTTGAAACACTCCTTAGGACTTTAACTTAATTAATTAATGGGCCCAACACTTATAGGCTGAATAATTGGCTGTACTGAAAAGTTCTAGTGTTGATGACATCACAAAAACAAGGGCTGCAGTTTTATTTCAGTTCTGAACTTTTAAACACGTTTACCTGCTTCAAACTCTCACTTATCAAAAACGTGAGGAGCATTCAGTTTTCTGAAACATGGGCATCAACATCCTGTGCACTGTTGAGTGAAATGTACGGCCTAACGAGTAACCTGTAACAGACAGACCCTAAAAACCAGGTGAATATTCAAAACACAAGATTTATGCCTTTCACTAACACAGGCGTCAGGTTACTGCCCCGAATGCAACAACAGCAAGAACAAGCACACGTGCAGGATACACCACTGCTCAAACACAGTGTTACGTATTTCAGAGGTTAAGTAAGGTGCTGTAGATCACCTGAATTCCCAGCTTTAGAAACACAGAGGCAGTAAGTAAAATCCCTTATTATAGCAACAAGAATGACGGCCAGTGAACTGGACGTGTGTAACAACACATTTCCTTTCAGTCTTAATACGATTTTCAAATATGAGGTCAATTTAATTTGGACGTTTTATGTTTTACAGAGATCTACAGTGCTCATAGAAATATACATTTTATTTCAAATCATAAGACTGAAAAATAGCATATACTAATGTAAAAGCACAATAAAAAGGAGCAAAAACATGTGCACTCATTAAGAAATAACTAAAGCAGCCAGATAGAAAGGTCAGACTGCTTCCTCACTGCCCTAGAAAAGGCGCTCAGAGGGTACTTCTTAGTTTGTGTACCTTTTAGTGAGAGATTGCTGACTGCTAGACATCCCTCTACCCCGCACTCAAAGACAGTTTGTCCAGTTAACAGACTTTGAAATGGGGCACATCGCTGAACTGAGAGAAGCAGGATGAGTGTTTCTAGAAATTGCTCACCATCTAGGCCGTTCTGAACCAAGCTGTTAGGAAGTGTTGGGAGGTGGTTACATGAGGGCATGCACACATAGCAACACTTTCTTGGCCTGCCCGGTCGCCAGATTTGTTACCAATCAAGTAATTTATGGAAACAGCTGAATTAGTTAGAAGTAAATTAGTTCAGAACTGCAGCGAAGCTAACACTAACAGGTCACCAGTACATTGCATGGCCAACACACACTCACTCACTCACACACACACACACACACGCAATTTAGAGCGAGCGATCAACCTATCATGCATGTGTTTGGACTGTGGGAGGAAACCGGAGTACCCGGAGGAGACCCACTCAAGCACGGGGAGAACATGCAAACTCTGGGAATCCAACCCAAATCGTCTTGCTGTGAGGCGACAGCGCTAACGGTTTATGTATAATTATAGCCATTAAAACTGATACGTTGAATGGGAGGTTTGTTAAAGTCCCTGGCCTGTCACAAGTAGACTTTATTAAAACGTAATATGATGCAGCACTGTTTATTTCCACTTTACATTACTTTCAGCTTCAAGCCAAATCGAGAGTGGTTTAAAGAAAAATGCCTCATTCAAAACAAACTAGCTGATGCAGAATTCATAAAACGACTAGTGAACGTTTATGTGTCTTCAGTATTATACTATGTGATATTGATAATGGTAAATAATTGATTATAATCTCTTTGCATAGTATTTTGCCTTACAACATTCTGGTAGTACCTCTCAGTAATTAAAAGTTAAAATTGAACGTTTTAACAGTAATATGTTTTACATAAAGATTTTTTTCCCTCAAAAACATAATAAAAGAACATCTCAGTCATCAGGCAGTGCATTCATAACCATTTCCCATAGTAACTATTCATGAAATACCTCTAATAGATGTTAAACACTTTGGATGTCTGGTTCCTATCACCACCACTATAAATAATTTTGGCTCCATACAGTTTACACAACTCTGAAAGACTTTGTTTACATGACAATAGTGCAAACCTTTAAAAATAATAGGAGGAATTCTTCTTCCAAAACAGTTCACAAAGTTGGGCTGCCACCTCATTTCCCTGCCACTTCCACTTCTCATTTTGCCTTTACTCTCCTGTCATGCTTGAGGCAGACCTCACACGGACGGCAGGCCAAAAAAAGACACTTCTAGTGCATCTAAATCTCTTTACATGCACTAGAAGTGAGTCCATACAAGACTGAGATGCCAGCACATTCCTGCTCATTTTTAATCACACCATTCGCTCTTAGTACTGCAATGACGAAGCAGAAAGACTAACATTGTGCAAATTGTAACTTCACAACTCTGGACTACTCTGAAAGCAGCCTCCATGCATGCAACATACAGGAAGTTAGCCATTACTAATTATAGCTCCAAGTTCATTCATTCATCTGATACGAAGAGGAACAAAGAAACATGAAAGATTACTAATGTTTAATACGTAGGTGTACCACACATGACAAACTTAGAGAAGTTGTGGGACTTTGGATTTTTTTTATTCCCAGGGCAGTTCCTCACAGCTTAATCTGCATTACATTAATACCAGATCTTATCTGTACACAGTTATAGTCAGCGGTCACCCCTGGTTAACATTTAGGACTAGGACAGCGTGAATAGGAGTGACGGAGTAGTATCATGCTTTTAGGTCATATGGTTGTGTAGTATTATGCAAGTGTTAATTAAACATGAAGAGAAAGATCTGTAGATGCTAATCATTATGCAGTTCATTATAAAATACTAAAAGCACAGTAAGTGTCTTTCCTGTCCCTGGCTGATGTGCTCTAGTTTGAAACCATTGCTGAACTCTACTGAATCAACATCGTGGAAAAAAAACCAAAGCCAGTAACATGAAGATGAAACATGCTGTGTTTATACTCTCATGAAATAAAGATACTCGTATTGTGGCTCACACTGGGCATTAAGCCAATTACACCTGGCCTTACAAAGACTTCATTTAGAGTATAAAAACCAAACCAGACTGGCTTAGCCCAGCAATGATCAGCAGCTGTCAAGCCGAGGTTGTGTCACAGCCTTTCTGGTCACATATGTAAATCAACAAAAATAATTCTATACGTTTAAGAATATGGACAAGGGCTAGACATCAGGAGCATATTGTGGATTGTTTCCCAACAGCATGTGTAACTACAAAGAGCGCATAATTAGTTCTGCTTAATGGGATTTAGTGGAGCGCAGTATGTGAAAAGTTGAACGCAATTTATTACTTTTTTTTTTTTTTTCAAAAGACAGTGCTCCAACAAATCCGATGTTGGATAACAAATATTATGACATACCATTTATTATGAATACTTTTTATAATAAATGTTACTTTTATGCCATTTCTCCTAACTGTACACTCCTTGTGCTGCACAGCTTTCATTGTGGCACTTTATTTAATGCTTTTTTAATTTATGACATTAATTGTTTTTTTAAGAATTTAAAATAACAGTACAGTTTGGCCAGTGTGAGCGTCGGTTGACAAAAAAAGCTAGTAAAAAAGTGCTAATAACAATAAATATACAAAAATCTAATCACCGGCTTTACCTAAATCGAAACCGCCAGTAAAATATAATGACTGATGCGTCACTTAACTGTCTGTCTAGCCCCGCCCCCTCCGCACTGACGTTATAAGCAGTGTTTCAGTCCAGCAGGCTTTTTGAATGAGGCACAAACAGCCAATCAGAACAGAGCTTGTTTACATAAATCAATTACGAATGCAAAGTAACAAACATAGCCTGTTTAATTCTAAATATATGTTAGAAAACGACTCATGAATTGTATTAATATACATCTGTTTTTCATAGAAACGTCAGTGTGTGGACCACAGAGAGACAAAATAATAAGAAAATGAAGGTTAAACTCGAAAACAAACGCAAAATCCTAAATCCCCCCATCGCCATTTTTCCCCTAACACGACCTTAACAGTAATTTCTGTTCAACAGGTTATCGCAACACGTCTATAACACTTCTTCTCGTTCAGTTCAGGAATGAATAAATGTGCAAATCCCCAAAATTAAGGCAAACTTGTGGGTGAAATCAAATCTGAGCAGCTCAGTAAGAGAAGCACTGAAGCTGTAATCGACCTGCACTAACCTACTTCCCATTTATTATTCAGCAGCTGTGTCGAAACAGCACCACACTTCAAATAGTAACTGTAATTGTGAAAGTTGTATGTCAGAAATGGGAATAATGAGCATTTCAGCAGCTGTTTTTACCAGTAAACAGTCCTCCAAACAGACAGACGTCGGGCGAACAGGTAAACAGTGTGAAGCCTCAGGTCGTTCAAACAAGACCACATACAGCAGACGGTGACTACACGAGCGGCGATTCAGCCACTTCAGTAGCTACAGATGAACTTATCTTACCTGCAGAGAAGAGAAGAGAGGAGAGAGAGGAGCGGAGACCTGCTCAGAGCAGTAAAGCCGCCTCGGACAGACTCGCAGGACGGACCCAGTCTGAGGGAGGAGGGCGCATGGAGCCAGGTGCGCTCTCTAAATCTCTAAATCCCAACACACCAGCAGCGCGCACAGAGACACGAAGTTTCGACACTTTTGCATACAGGACGCTGTTTCACACGCCGAGGAGGCAGAGAAACGGGCGTCTTCTGAAGTGTCATGAGACGAAAAACGCGAGCGACGAGGTTATTTGCAGAACTTCCACAGGTACCACCCTTCCGGATGATGTACATGCTAGACGGAAGCGCTTCATTTTCATATACAAACCGAGGCTCGTCCACAAGCTCAGTTTAGCCAAACTAATCCTGTTATTGGGGGCCTGTGACTGTAACCTTTTAAACACTATAAACGGGGACTGTAAGAGGCCTGTAAGGGTTTGAGGTGTAACACAGGGGGAGAGCTGTAGTGAGGGCTGTTCTGTGTGACTACGCTGGTTATACAGTGCAGTTCAGCCTCTGCTCGAAGTGTTTACAGGCCAGTGCGGACAGTTCAGCCTGCGACCGGCAGGTGGCGCTCATTGCGTATAAATAAAGAGCCCAGTTTATTGTACTGGTTCTGTCTCAGTCCGAGGGTCTTATTATTATACATTTAACATTTTATCTCATTAACAAAAAGGGCATAATTCAGAAATGTAAACAAAGTCGTTAAAGGAGCTCTGAATTAAAACGGTTCATTATAGAGAAACTTAATGATTTCTTTAAAGTGGTGCTGATAGAAACCAGAGTCGCAATGTCTACAACACAAATATAACTATTTTATTTGCTATATAAAACCTCCAGTGAACCTACACACAATATGTAGGAGTGGGCAATAATGCAAAAAATATCCAAATCTATTCATGATGATGATTATAATAATAACAACTACAACAACAACAATAATAATAATAATGGATGTATCAATTAAAAAAATGAGTATGAGTACATATGTTTTAGTACTTTCCAAGATACCTTAAGTTATAGAGCAGCTGTTAGTGTAAATTACTGCAGTGTACTTTAAAAAGTGTGGATTATTTGCTATGCTACATTAGTAACCTTTTGTTGAGCAGCGTTGCAGTGGAGAAAAGCAGATTTTGTTCCATGTCAGAGCTCAGTCTGTAATAAAACGCTCCTTCTAAGCTACAAGAAATTCAGCATCTATGGACAGCTCTGTCTACAGACCGGTTTGTCTACGAACAATTTCAAATAAAGCGTTTTCATTCAAAACAACACGCTGCACTCTGAGTACTAAGCCATGATGCTGAGAGAGTGAGCTGCACAATGTTTATGTGGGTTTATTTTTAGGATTGTTTCGACAAAGACAGGTGGGTGGGCTGGTGCAGTTTTTGCTGAGAGAAGAAAAAGCTTTGAGCTGAGCTGTTTTGTGCTAGGGTATGTTCTTAGTCTGTGTTTTCTCTTTGCTGGAATTTGCTCTGGAATAAACGTTTTGGTTATAGACCAGTTATGGAACAGACCAGAGACTCTGTGAAGTTTATTGAGAAGATTCCTTATGCTACAATACAGTGCGGAGTAAAGTTGGCATATATATGGACTTTGGTAGCCATGGCTCTCGACCTCTATTTAAGGAAGAGGTTGTGATTGTGTTTAGAAACACAGTCACACAATTAAGGAAGAATGTATGTTTGATGGCTTTGTGTTTGACCTCCAGTAGTCAGTAATACTCCTCTCTGTGAGCAGATTCTGCTTCACTGCCAGCTGGAGTTGTTTGATCATGTGTGGCAGTATATGTGTCATATGTGTCTGTATGTTGGTACCAGGGGTGTAGCAGCAAATTCTGGACCCTGTACACTCTCAATGTTAGTGGGCCCCTATCCATGCCAGTACACGAGGAATGTGAGCAAAAACAAAAAAGGATTTTCATAGGCCCCTCTCCCTACTCGGGCCCTGGGTAGTCAGGTCCACTTTTCTCCACACTACCACGCCCATGGTTGGTACTAGTGCCGTTTCACGAGTGCAGTAAATAAGCATAGTATGGGCTCGATACCCAATACGGGTATCAGTGCATCCTTAATAATAATATTAAACCTACAATAATTTGGATTTTTATTTTTTATTAAAAATGCACAGCATTAAACTGAGTTAAACAGACCTGATTATATAAATCTTCTTGTTGCCATCTAGTGCTTATGCAGCATATATATATATGTTCTTCATATAATATTTTGTATTGAAATTGTTACAATATAAACAAAGCCCCTGGGAGTGGTTTCATGTAAATTGGGAGTGGTTTCATTTAAATTGGGAGTGATTTCATGTAAATTGGTAGTGGTTTCATTTAAATTGGGAGTGATTTCATGTAAATTGGGAATGATTTTATGTAAATTGGGAGTGGTTTCATGTAAATTGGGAATGATTTCATGTAAATTGGGAATGATTTCATGTAAATTGGGAGTGGTTTGCTGTGAAAAAGTGTCTATTTTCAAGAAACTACTGAGGAAGCTTAAAATGGTTCGGACATGAACCAGCATTTAATTCATCTGAAAGCTCAGAGAGTCTAAACAGAACGTTGTTGCATGAAATACTTACACTGTCTGACATTCCTAAGACATAAAAAGAAGATGCTGTCCTGGAACATATTGTTTAAACATATTTGTTTTAAGGCAAAAAGAAGATAAAAAAAATATTCACCACAAGTTTGATTCACCACAGTATCTGTCAGTCTCACTAGATTACAAGACAGGCCTACCTGACAAAACAGCTCTTCTTGTTGCCATCTAGTGTTTATGCAGCATAGTACAAGTGGAGCTCTTCATTTGGACCAGAATAAGTCTTACAACTTCCTTTATTTTTATTATAGTTTCCTATATCTAGTACAGTAGGCCCTGTACATTGTGTAGTTATGCTATCACTGTTACAGTCTCTGTAGCACTTCATTTCTGAATTCTGATTTATTAAAAGGTAAAGGTCTGTCATATGTATTTATTTTGTAAAATTTTAGGTCCTCACACCTTAAGATCAGCATAGATCCATTCAATCTGAAGTGCAGAGGATCCTTTTACAGTAAACAGCTCCTTCAGGTCAAGGCGATGCTGTGCCCTCTTGCTATTCCCTTTAAAATAACTTTCAGATTCGAGAATCTAATTAAAAGGAGATAAAGAGGAGATGGCTGAAGTAATTCAAGGTCCTTTACACTGTTAATGTTGAGCAGATTCAGACCCAAACGTGCCACAGACCCACAAAACAACTGACACTCACAGTATATGTAAAGCTTTTTACAGTCACTTCCTTGTTTATTCAGGTAGTATTGTGGGTTAGAAAGAGTCTATTCACAGCAAACATGGTCACATTGAGACAGCCTACTGTTTTGGTGTCCAGAGTTGTCACAACGCTGAAATGAAGTTCCTCAGAAAGTCGTGACGTTATCTGACAATGTTGTGAGAACGAAGTGGCAACGTTGTCAGTAGTACTTTATCAGAATCTCCTAGAATCCTTCAGGATAGTGACATTGTGGCAATCTCGTTGAGGTAAAGTGAAGAGCTCCACCTTCTGACAACATTATAGCGATGCTGTAAGAAAGTAGACAATGTTGTGACAACTTGGTGTGTTTGCTAGGTTGTTGTTTAAGTCAAAAAACCTAGTTAACTACTAGAATTCGTCTACAAATAAATTCATAATAAAAATACATTCACATCTAATTTATATCTTCCTCCTCTGACCTTTACCTGTTTATTTCTGTGGCACAAACTTTCTGATAACATTTTTACGTAAATGCGTTAGTTCTATATGTACGGATGGGTTTATATTCACAGTATGACTTCATCAGTGAAAGTGCTGATGCACAATCGGAAGTTAATAATAAAGGTGGAGGAATCTGAACAGCGGCACTTCGGCAGGCCTGTCCAGCTGAAAGGCGCTGCGCATGCGCAGTCTGCAGAGCTGAGCGCAGCCGGCGCGATAGATTTAGATTAAAAAAACACTTTTATGAAAATCCGAGTACAAATCTTATAACGACGTAAAGTGCTTGGCTCTCACCAGAACATCTTCGGTACTCTCTTTAAGTATAAAAAAAACAAGTTTACCGACATGTATCATTTAATAAACCGTTTGATATAGTCAGATCTTTCATTCACGTCGTTGTGATTTATATTAAACTCGGATCTGTTAACGTGAATTTACTGAAAAAGTACCATTTACACCGTCCTGCTAAAAAAAAACTATTAAGTTTTAACTGTGTGGACTTGACCGCCCAGGTGTGTGTGTGTGTACACACTATTGGATGGACACTGATTTGAAGGTGGTCGCGGTGTCTATGGAAACGGAACCTGTTCGGACAGCCCATGAAATACTGAAGGGGGCGCTTAGGTTTAACCGCTGTGTCTGACCTTCAAATCACAGAGAAGAACCACACAAACAGTGATTTGAGTTTCTATAATTTCTGAACTGGTCTTTGGTTTGAGTGACAGTAAACGGACCCTCAGCTGAACATCAGAAACTGAGCTCTGCAGTAATGGCTGCTACACACCGAGCACTCCAGCTTTAGAGGCGACTGGAATCAGTTACAGGTTCCAGATTTCTCCGGTATGTACACTTATCTGAACTTTTACTGAATGTGCTGCTTAAGATGATTTGAGAGATTGTGATATTGTGTTAAAGTGATTGTTGCTGCTCGGCTGCTCGGTGTTTGTGTTTATATGTTGCTACCCAACCTTGTCCAGTGTAGTTACTGTCTACACACTAAAACTCTAGTTTCACACTGAATGTGGATAAAGAGGGGGATTAAGTAGATACAGACTCTTAAAGAACTAAAGGACTGTAGTATTTACTACATGATAAAGGAGAGTTATATTATTCTGTAGTTATATAGTTAAATCCTAGTTTAAGTAAGTGCAGAAGTTTGGGTGCCACTGATAACATGTGGATTGTGATCCGGTACAGAGATCACATTTGGAACATTGCTGTTTGAGTTTGTAATTTACAATGAAAGAGACTTCAAAAAGTGGAAACTGAGGAGAAAATGAGGAAACTAGCCACGTCTGTTTGACCATAATTGCCCAAATGTTTAGTGTCAGACTTGTAAATTTTGTATATTTTCATGAAAAATCACACTTTGATGTTTGATCTCATGATGTGATGGTATGGGGCAATATCTCAACACATCATCATCATCATCATCAACATCTTAATTATCACATCACACACACAAAACACACAAGAAGTTTGTGCTGTCTATGAGAATCTAGCACATCTTAAAGGGAAGCTACTCTGTAGTAGAAAAACTAAACAACTGTGTTTTCACTGTAATCCTTTCTTGTAGTATTTCTTTTGCACTTTAAATAATAAAATGCATCTTAAAATCCAACATTAACAACAATGTGTTAACATATGGTGAACTGTGCAAAATGAATAGCACATTTAATGTTTTATGTTTTCTTTATGCTAATTGTGTTCTAACTATGTAGAGCATTGCCATATTTAAATGTGTGTGTTGTAAAAGATGTGAACTTACTGTCACTTAGAAAATCAACACAACATGTCATTTCACCCAAAGGGGTTCAAACTTCTGATTTAGAATATATGTTATTACACCTGTGTCTGTTGCATTGGTGCCCTGTATAGTCCTTTATTTCAAAACTTTCTTCATTGTCTTCAGTCAAGTCTCTCTTTTCATTTAGTTCTACAGTTCCAGCGTTTGTGAGGATGGCTGGCAGAGTGATGAATAAACACAGAGACACAAGCCGAATGCTGAAAGATGAGCTTGTGGACAGAACTCTCTCTATGTCCCAGATTTTGACCCACACACAAGAGACTCAGAAGTATTTCCAAAATATTCTAGGCCCTCTCTCACTTTTCTCTCATGCAGACAAGAACGATGTGAGGAACAGAGGTTTGTGTGTGTTTTATTTTTTTTATGCTTGACATGACAGTTTTCTAAATAGATTCAATAACACTAGAATTACAAACTACTGATAACTGTAGTAATTCCATACATACTTTAGATTTATGCTTAATGCTCAGGTTACTTTCAGTAATTGAGTTAACTGTTCAAGGTGCCAGTATTAGAGTGCAGAAATCATCATTCAGGTATATGTTCTGTTACTTTACAGCAAGACTGACAATATATACTGGCTATAAATTCTGTAAAATCTGGTTTAGCTGGTATTACAGAGTAAGTATGTATATTACACTTTAGTACTCTGAAAATCGAGTATGTAAATATGAGCAGTATAAAAACTATGACTGAGAAGTCAGAAATACTGTGGCTTTAAAGTTGACCAGGCCTGATACTTCAGCTGAAAGAATGAATAGATATTTCTCTGACATACTAAAATATTAGCATATTACGTAAGATGGTGAGTCCTTTGAGCATATGCATTGTTGTATCTGTTAGCTATAGTTTTTGCTCATGGCCCAAGAGGCAGCCTTAACTACTTATCCAAAACGAGACAACTATAGCTTTTTTAAAAATAACAATTTATAACATATTCATCTGCTTCATCTGAAACTGATTTTAGTCTTTTTACACCAGTGCTATCACCTGAAAGCTAAAAGAGTATTACGGATATTGTTATTGTTTCCTAAAACTCAAACTCTAAACTTGGTGAAGGATTTGTCTTCTAAGTGAATGTGGTACTGTTATCATTTCTTCATCAGTGTAATTTAAATTTTTGCTTTTGAGATTTTAACAACGCACCTTCTTAAAGGCATTAACATGTAAAGAAGTATGATGGGTTCAGAAAATTCAGCAAAATGCTGCATGTTTCACTTTTAACAACAAATCTTTAAATATTTACGTGGTGTGCGACTTCTTATAGTATAGTGTTCGGTCACATGATATAAGTTGTTTGTACATGAGTTGTATATGTTAATAGGAGGCAGTTTACCTCTTTCTGCTCCAGTGTTTTACATGACTTCTGTTTTTCAGACAGGGCTCAGGAAGAAAGAGCTCCGACTTCACCTTCAGACGAGATAACGGATGTTCCAGCCTCTCTGTCTGAATTCTGCCAGCAGCTGAGAAAGAGAATCACACAGCAGTCACCCCCCACCTTCTCCTCTGAAGACCGTGAAACCCTGGTCTGTCTTTTATTTAACTTTAAGAGTCAGCACTAAGCTGGAAATGAGTGTATACTGGATTTTTATTGGAAGTTCTAGTTTTTCCATAGTTCATTATTCCAAACACACTTACTGTGTCTTAATTCAGGTGCTGTATGTTTACACCAGTGGGGGGAGTAGAATCTGAAATGCTAATGTTTCGTGCTAAATAGAAATAACAGCATACAGCATTGCTCCTAATATAAATAGAAACTAGCAGAAAACATCATACGTAAGCTGTAGAGGATGTGGTAACTTTTTTATTTAGAAATGACCAAAACATATCATTAATCCTGACTTTTGCATGCGACTGTCTATGAGCGAGTTGCTAATGTACTAAGACAGAGTGTTTAATCCTGGTTCTGGAGATCTATAACTCTGCAACGTTGTAGCCCCAAACTTAATCTAATGCTTATCACAACACTAGTAGCACTTAAAGTGGCTGGTATGGAAATGCTCTGTTTCACGGACTGCACTGATCATGCAGTTTAAACGTCTGCTGTTTTGGTTTGCACACAGGCCGCAGTAATGATGGCAGAGTTGAGCTTGATCTGGCAGGACCTGCGCGGGCTACCAGCTGACCCGACACTGACCTCACAGGAGAATAAGCAGCTGCGCCGCCAGACATTTGCTGAAGTGCTGTGCATCTGTGAACATCTCTACCTGCAATACCTCCACCTGTTAGAGACTCTGGCGAGGCGTGCTGTCTTCAGCCACCAGGTCAACTGTAGCCGGCTAGCAGCTCACATGGCGGTGGACCTCAGCAGCCTGTAAGAAACATTAAAGTGGTTCATAAATTTTATGAAAGTACATCACATGATTAAAACGGTTGTCTTCTTGCAAGACGAAGAATCCTACTTATTTGGAAATCACCTCGCCCCTCATGAGTTTCACAATGACTTTGTGACCTTATGTGACATGGGACCCAGTGATCTTGTATTTTGAAAACTAAAAAGTCTCCTGAACACCCAGGCTCACCTTTTCTCTATCCATATGAATATGACTGATAACCAACCATGGCCTGACCTTACTTTTACTTCTTTAATTGACCGTCTAGATAAAATAAGTGATTATTTTATCATTTAAAATAACTATTATTTCATTTGTTTAGTATTATTTTAATATGTGTGTGGTGTATTTGGTGTTTATTTATTTCTATTATTTTTTATGAATTATTTTATTTATTTATTTTTTTTCTTTCTGCAAATTGAAAAATTTTGGAAACAATTCTTTTGCCTGTTGACTGTAAAAGAATTAAAAAAAAGTGTTAATTCACCATATAAGTGACTGGATCACTCCTCAGGTGGCAAGAGTTTGTAGTGAAAATTCTACATTTAGCTACAGTGAACTGGCAGGCCGCAGTTTATTATAGGATACTCTAAAGCCCAGTTTGCTGGTGTCACTCGACCATTTAAAACTCTTAATTTCTAACTTTTTTTAATTTTGGGGTGTTTAGCACTTTTGCATTTATTTATTTGTGTTTTTGTGCTTTACTAATAGTATTTATTTATTTATTGTGGGAAATATTACAAGGATTGTAATCTTACTCTGTATCTGTTTACAGTTTGAACGTTCACTCAATACAGCGCAGCGTAGCAGCAGGAATCAAGGCCATGCGGGGTGCTGTGAAGCTGAGAGATGGGGAGCAGGGCACCCTAAAAGTTCTCGCACGAGTTTTTCCTCACATCAAGCCTAAGAAGGGGGTGGAAAGCAAGCAACAGAACATAGAGGAAGACCTCATAGAGGTTGTCGTGTGTTCCTGTGAGCACCTGCCAAAGTCTATGTGTTTATATGAAAGTGAGATGTTTCAAACTCGCTGGGTTTCCCAAAAGCATCTTAGAACAAAGGGGATGTTTAAATGGTAGAGCAAACGTCTCTCTATCAGTTAAGACGAACACTAAGATGCTTCAGGGGAACTGACCGCAGATCAGTAAAACATTTTTTTTTTCAGATCCAAGAAAAAATAGGAGAGTTGGATCTGGAGCGTGTTTATGACCTCATGCCATGTCACCTGGAGCCAATAACTGAGAAAACAGACAAACACTGTAGGTCATTTGTGTTTACATGTACACATACAGTATCGTGCAAAAGTCTGAGACCACCTATCATTTTCCAGTACATTTTTCAGGAGATATTTCTGAAGATCCATGAAGACCTGTTAGACCACTAAACTGTCACCATCAGATAAAAAGCACGTACAGATTAGAGCTCATCTTTTAGAGGAAAGAGAAGGTTAAGCTCCACTCTTGCTTCAGATCTGAGATCATCCAAGGGGGTTTCTGTCTCTATCTGTCCACTGTGAGAAGAATCAACACTGTGAGTCTGAAAGGATGTGTAGCTGTCAGGGAGCCACTACTGGGAAAAAAAACAGAGCATTTGCTGAAATATGGGGTAAGGTTTTATGGACTGATGAGTCAATATTTGAAAATGGGATTACTTGGAAAAATACAACCAACTTTCAAGACTAAACTATGGTGGTGTGGAAAAATATCCCTGCAGATTCTTTTAAAAATCTTAACCAAGTCTTCTGAAAACCTTTTGCAGTAAAGATAGACACATTCAGTAATTAAGACACAAAAATAATAATCATATTTAGTTTATTTATGTTTTACCCTTTTCTTCATACTGAAAAATGAACAGTTCGTGCTTGGTGTCTGTTTTGACTGAAAATGAAATGAGTGGTGGTCCCTGACATGTGCACACTACTGTACAGTTTTCTCCGTCACTCTCATTGCCCTTATACATCTTGACCCCCTCACTCTCACACGCTGACAGTTATATTGCAGTGATTTCTCAGTGACTGTTTGTGATGTGCTTCAGGCTGTATTCCCAGTGTACCTGCTGAAGCAGAGCAAGATGGCTGCCTTTCCCAAAGCCCTGTTACCAGGCTGAAGGTACACAAACTGAATGCAGTGCTTGGGTTAAGAGCTGGATTTCTGATGGTCCCTCTTGACTTTAGGATCATTGTTAAGCATCTAGTTATTATTCTTTTTTCTAGGGTAAATATTTGGCCTTATTATGTTGTGCTGGGAATATTGTTAAAGATATAATATGTGGTACAACAGACGTTTCTTTTGTCTAATGTTCTCTCAGGGATGTAATTCTATGCCAGACTTGCAGAGGGAGACTCTGCAGGAGGAGCTGGAAATGGCAACACCGCCAGCAAGGCCTCTGTCCCCTTTAGTGCTTCTGTCTACAAACTCCTGCTCCAGCCTGGAGAAGGGTATAAACCCTGCTGAGGATCTGAAGAGGTTAGCAATACAGACCAACACAAATCCTCTTGTCTCTACCTCATGGACATGGAATGAATGGTTCGATGATTAGAGGAAACAGACATTATAGATATTTAATTTACTCTTGTTGCTGCTGGGGTTCCCTACACATCTTCCGACCTGACCATGCCATCTTTAGGTTGTTACAGGACACAGCTCCTGTGGACAGCTCCACACTAGATGATTCTGATATTCCTCCTTTGATACGAGCTTCGGCCACCAGTGGCTCCAGCAAACTGAAAGAACTGACCCAAATGCTGCAGGTAGACTGTCTCTCTGTCTGTCTCTCTGTCTGTCTGTCTCTCTCTCTCTCTCTTTAAGTGTAGCTCAATTTAACCCTGGGTCTCACTTGATTATTCCTTACTGGGATAAATCAAAGATATTTCTGGTCCATTGCTTTTGTGAACATTTATCCAAACATCCCTGGAAAAATATCTTCTTGAAGTCAGAAAATGTTGCTTTAAGGTTTCAGTGCACATTTCTGCATTAATGCTGCATCACAGAAAACGAAATGATCTTTAAAGGACACGGACACAGCTCCCTACCATTACAGACATAAGCCTTCGGATTTGTTGCTTATAACAGTCTTTGGTCCAGAGCACCCAGCACCTATTTTTACAAAAAAAAATTCAATACTGATTTATCTGACCACAGTACACGTTTTAACTGTGTGAAGGTCCATCCCGGATGGCCCAAAAAAGGAGCCCAAAGCAGTTGGCTGCATTTCTGGACATGGTTAACATAAAGCTTTTGTTTTGCACAGTAAAGTTTTAAATGGCATTTGTGAATGTAATGCCGTATTGTATTGCTTTCCCAGAGTAAACCCCTCACCCATATAGTTACAGTATATCAGTTATTGTTAAAAGACAGTACCGTCTGAGGGATAGGAGATCATGGGTGTTCAGCTTAGGCTTGAGCCCCTTACACAAATATCTTCTAATACCTTAATATGATTAATTATATTATGCATTGTAGAGGAAGAAATATGCAAATCCCTTTCAGTCCCTCTTTGAGGAGCATTATTTTTAAACATTCCATAAATTTCTCACATGTTTGTTAACATTCAGCCTTTTGTGACTACAGCATTTGTACCAAATCATGATTTGCTTGTTGACATCACCTGTTTAAAATCACATTATTCCCCTCCTCCGATGTGTTACAGGCCTACAATGCAGAAATTCATGCATTTTACCAAATAAAGTGAAGTTGTCCAGACAAAACATGAAATATCTTGGGTTCATACTGTCAGCAATTAAATAAAAGTCTTTTTTTGTGTATTTTTGTGATGTACTATGTGTGAACATAGTAATATAGACAAGGTAAGATATTTGTGTTGTTGTGCTTTCACTCCTCTCTGTGTGTTTGTCTGACAGAAATTGGAGGAAGAAGAGGAGCGAACACTGAAGAATCGGCTTGAGTTGCCAAAGCCGCCGCATCCTCAGTCAGAGGTGGAAAGTGTGAATGTATCCACTTCGGGCGTTGCACGTATAGCAGCAGCCCGCGTGTCCGACAGGGTTCTGCCTGACACAGTCAACATTAGCATGTACCCACCTGTCTACAACAACCTCACTGGGGAGGTGCAGTAACTTTCTCACTAAACCTCACATAAACATTCAAATACATCAGTTTCACAAAACCGAGGACCATCATTTGAGAAAGCTGTCTTATTAGCAAATTTGAGTTTAATTAGAATATCCTTACGTATTATATGCAGTATAATGCCTTAAGACAGCCAAGAACATTGATCAAAATAGTTTTAAAATAAATTCTTGCCAGTAAGTGTTTTTGTGCCAATGCAAATGAATAGTGCACTCCTGTCACTGTATTGATTTGTTAAATTCCTAAAGCAGCATGTGTAATTTAATTTGATGAAGGCGTAAGTAGGTAAACTAGGTATTTGGATGATAACTGTAGATACAGAACATCCCTAGAAATGCCTAAGCTGCCATATTGCAATACGTAAAATCACATTGTATTGGTTTGCTGTTTTTTTTAACAATAAAAAAAGGGGAGGAGTTGTTACTGGTTATTGGGAAACATTTAAAAGTGTAGCATAGCACAAATTAATCTACTGCTTGGTGCGTAGATTGTTGTAGCTGCTATTCGCTGGTACATGGTCATTAATTCTACACTCGCGTCATTAGTATACTTATATTGCAGTCTGAGACTCAAATCTCAAGCGTGAATGAGTTTTTGTGAATGTGTATCAGATTGAGCCTGCATCAGTTACATGGCTGGATAGGAACCTGTCTGGCGGGGCTGAAGTAAAAGAAGTCTACAAAGAACTCTCCAAAAATCTTTCATCTGACTACTTGCATTTTGATGAGGTCAGTAGCTTGTCTGCATTCTTACAAACAGTAGGTTGTGCATATTATATAAGCATATACACTATATGTCCAAAGGCTTGTAGAGACCTGCTAACATTTGGTGCATTTGGTATTCAGTTACAAGAGCATTAGTGGGGTCAGGTAGATGTGTTGGGTGATTAGTTATTGATCAAAAATGTCACTCCAACTCAATTCTACTGCTCCACAGTCCAGTGCTACCTCTCTAGTGGACACTTGGAGTTAGGCATTCTGATTTTGTATGTGCGTGTGTGTGTGGCTACTTCAGAGTGTCCGATTCTACTGGTACTGGCAGCTGCACTTAGGATCACTATGCACTACGGCAGGCTTTGGCAGAAGTTGTGTAAAGCCAGACACCGCTGGACTCTAGAGCAGTGGAATTGGGCACAAAGCCCCGACCTCAATCTCAGTGAACACATTTCGGATGAATTGGGATGTTTGTTTATAACTAGGCTTGCTTGTCCATCATCGGTGCCTGACCCCACAAGTGAGTTGTCCACATACATTTGGCCATATAGTGTAGTTGGAAGAGAGCAAAGACTTGAATGTTGTGTTGATGAACCAATGTCTGTTCAAAGTATGACAGTAATTAGCTTTAGTTTAGAGAAGCCTCCGTAGAAGACTCAGTAGAAAGCCTTTTTCTTCATGTTCTTTATTAAATATGTATTTGTGTTTTTTATCCTTTGAGGACCCTATGATAGAGCCTGCAGTGAGCAGTGTTGAACTTCTGCATGGCCTAAAATGTAATCATGAAAAGAAGCTGATGAACCCTTCACTGAAGATGCCAAATCCTAATGGAGTATCACACAGGTTGTGTTCCCTTTTCTCTTTCTCCCAGTTTCTCCCACTCTTTTCTCTTTCTCCCAGTCACCCCTAATGTGTATTCAAAGAACTACTAAATCACCATTCACATTCAGTGTTAAGCAAATCACCCACACACACCTGAACTTGAGGCAAGATAACATCCCATAGTGTGTCCTAACAGATTGTGTTTGGCTCTTGTTTTTGTTATTTTACTGAAAGCAGAAAAAGGATGGATTGTGCTGCAGATCGTAAGAGGCCAGTGGATGTGACATCTCGAGCGTATGCAGCATGGCATCAGTGGTGGAAGTCTAACCTGTCACTGGATGATTACCTCAACTATATTACCAACAAGGTGGTTCTTTAATCAGTGCACGTGAAACACTTGATTAATGCTGGAAGAGATTGTAATACACACCTCACTTGTTTTGTTTTTTTACCCATGAAGGAGTCTGATTACCTGTCTGTGGTGTTTCACCTGTACGACAGTGATGACAGCGATGATGAGGATGAGAAAAGGAAGATGCTGGAACTGCAGAGAGAAAAAAATAGGTTGTTAAATTTAGTTCAATGCTGATTTTGGTGTTTTTTGGTATGGTTTGTTTCACTCAATACATGACCCTCAAAATATGTGAATAATTAAAGGGTTAACAGTAGCGGTTATAGGATCCAGACATCTCCGAAGTTTAAGCCATCATAAAGCTCTCTCTCTTAAAGTTACTAAAACAAATGGTTCTAAATATACTGTCGATTTCTTGATGTTTTAATTCATTTTAATGGTAGAGAGATTCACCATGTCCAAAAATACAATTATGCAAAATAGTCCTTAAGCAAAATGCATCTTTTTAAATGTTCCACTATTTTACAATCATCGTTATTGCATATACAATGACTCCTGTTTTCCATCACAAAGAAATGTAAGCAGGTTTCTCTACAGTGAAGCATTTCGCATCAAACCATTTTGAACTTTGAACTGAACCACTGATTCATGCAGATATTTCAGGGGACTACAGTGATCTCCCGGCTGTATTAGTTAGATAGCTGGCACGTAGGCCCTCTCATATGCATCACTGTCTACTATGCATGTAGTTTCTCTTTTTTTGGTGCACTGACTGTCCAGTTTGTTTTGGAGATGCATTTTCTTTTTTCTTTTCTTTTTATTATATTAATTTGCCTGCTTGTGATCTCATTCTAGGAAGCAGCGAGAGAGGATGGATGCGGTGAGGATGCAGAAGCAGGCCTACCAGCCTGGACTCTGGAACGTCAACACAGTGCTGATGGGGGGTCTTTGGAAAGAGCCGGTGCCAGATGGCAAGTTATTCCCCCTGCTGCTACAGTTTCCCAAGTAACCTATTTTAATCCATATAATCGATATGGATGTCATCAAATTCCAGGTGGACCTTTCAGCTAAGCAATGATGATCTCAGTGTCCTTCCCCATGACACATAATATGTAACTTGCCACACAGCAGTACTTATACTTGATAAACTTCAAACCTGAAATTGTTTCCTGGTTATTGCATTCAGTAGGTAAAATAGTATTGGTAAAAAAGACACGCTGTATATAATAGTAGTAAATATACATACCAGTTCATTTAACCAGGGCTTCCAGTCTTATCCACAAAAAACTGGAGTGGCTGCAGGTTTTCATTCCAAACAACCAGATGTACATGTTATTGTATAGTGACTCCTGCTCCAAACAATTAACTGTTAGTACAGGCACTTAAGTATATTTAATGTAAAACAGCACAAAGAAGAGAAATCCAAATGTGATGGCTGCAACACATTCCAAAAGGTAGGTTTGAGAAGCCTGATCATGGCCACGTGTATTGGAACTTTCCACAGGTAAATTGGTGATGCTATCATGATTTGTTATAAACGAAGCATTCACAAAAGAGTATGCCATATAGATGATATCACAGTGCAAGCCACATTCTGCACATGTGACAACAACATTGCTTCAAAGTAAACTAGTGAAGGAGCTAGACTGGCCTGCCTGCAGTTCAGACCCACTGAAAATGTTAACTCATACATGACAGTGAAAGCAAACTATTGACTGTGTTTTTCAGAGATGGAGGGGCCAGAGATCACTTACAGTATGCCCATAGCAGGGCCTGTGGACGGGGAGGAGATACAGACCAGGCTGGAGAGGATCTGGACGATACTTTGCCTGCCTGAGACACAGAGGTTGGACATGGCCATTAAATACAGCTCTAATTCGCACAGGGACAAGCTACAGGAGGTAGAGCACCATGTAACAGTGGAACTATCTTTTGTTTCATCCCTAATAGATATGGGGAATCTCACTGTTTGTTATGATATACCATAATGTATAACACAACAGCAACCACACCGTTTATTATTTAATTTAGATAAACATGTACAATTATTGTCTTTTTTAAGAAGTGGGAAGAGGTAAATAGTCTCCCTTTCAGTGTAATGCTCACCTCACCAGTTAAAATGGCATGTGGATGTGTTTTGTGTCATTAGGCGACAGCAGCATGGGAAAAGGCTGCTCAGCTGATCCAGCAGAGGGAACATGGACTATATCAGCTGGAGCAGTTTGAGAAGATCGCATCAGACCCCAGCAGGTTCTTCCAGCAAGGTATGAATTTCACTTCATGAAGATGGAGGGCCTGATCACAATGACTTTGACTAATGACTTTTGGGCGTGTATAGTGTATAGTTTTTCTGCCACACAGCACACTGGAATACACTGGAATAGAATCTGTCGATTTTCTTGCTTACACACAGACTAGGCTATCAGTTTATTAGGTACACGTAACCTTGTATTGCACTCGATAGGCATTACATGTAGGTTCACTTTAAAGGTTTCTTGATTATACCAGCAATAGTAATGTCTGGTATTCTGTGTTCTAATGATTGTCTTTTTCCAGTGATGGATGGGGTGGAGTGGGGCTGCTTAACTGCAGCAACAGATAGAATGTAGCCAGTAATCATAAACCTACAAAGTGCAGCTATTTAGTGATTTACCTGATAATATGACCAATGAGTGTTGTAACTAAACTGGTAACTCAGTGTATTGCATACTCCTGTGTCAAGGTTATCGTGGCACCTCTGCTGCCAGAATGGAAGAGGCAAAGCACAGAGAGAAGCTCGAGTCTCAGATTGCAGCTCTGGATAAGGAGTTGTCCAAGACTATTCACCACATATTAGTAGCCTTTAATGACACTGTCACTTATAAGGTGAGTAGCACTCTGCATACCTAGTCCCTGTAATGCAGCAGTGTTTGTAACCACTCACCGTTTCATAGCAGCTCCTGCAAATAAACCAGATGTTCTTTGCTTCCACACTGCTGATGTTGGTTTGGCACTATTGCAGGGACGGCCATACAGAGAAAAGATGCGCTGGGACCGCATTGAGATGCTCTACTGGCTTCAGCAGGAGAGACGAGCTCACATGCTTGAGAAGCTCATGAAAGGGAGGGGGAGTCTGCCTGCTAGACTGCCCCCTCTTGAATCTAAGCAAAGTCTCTATCCAGGCACACATCCTGGCCCAGAAGACCCCTGCTCATTGGCTAGTCAAGAAACCATCCACTCTCCTGACCTCCTGGGTTCTACCGAGCTCTGCATCCCAAGCACAAGCATTCAAAGTTCTAGTAAATAAGTAGAATAGTAAGATTTGTGCCTCTGAGTTACTTTTTGAGGTCAATAATTGCACTGCCTCAATTAAAATCCTCACGTTTACTTCACATATTCACACATTCTATATTATCAAATATGTGAGCACCCTCATGCATTGCTAACAGGTTTATCAGATCAAACACATAACTATGCAATCTGTGGGTTGCATTGAAGAGCTCAGTGAAGTGACACAGTCAATACGCCTTTACCAAGTGAGGTAAGCTTGATGAGGCACTTGTGAGGCAGTTGTGACGTTTCTCAACATCACAGTTTGACAAGTTACCACAAGGAAGTCCAGTGGCCTGTACAAAGACCTGACCTCAACTCCACTGAACACCTTTGGGATAAACATCAATTTTGAGTCAGGCCTCTTGTCCAGCTTTGGTGTTTGGCTTCTCAAAAAAACATATTTTTTTTGTAAATAAACCACAAAAAGAAATATTCAAGAGTCTGTATTCTATTTTCAAACAAGTTTGTGACTTTGACCATGTTAATGCTTTTATGAAGATTTTCATTTTTGTTGTAGCTTGTGTTCAGGTGACTCAGGTGCATTGCATCTCCCCATCAGACATACCAAACCCTCAGAAATTTGTGTAAAGTTTTCAAAGATTTTACTTCCTACTTAAATTGTTATCCTAATGTAGATTTTGTACTAAAAATGTATCATAAATTAGAAAGGAATGCCAAATATAAGCATTTTACTGTAGGTGGCAGATTATTGATGATTTTTTTATGCCCCCATGAGTGACTGTGTAAGTGAAGTTGCACTGTGTGCATGCTGAGCTGTGACCCTAACAGTCAGAACCCCAATACCTTTTACTTCTGTCTGTTGACATGATTACTGTTTGTCTGCGCTACAGAATATCATTCAGAGCATTGGTTTGTCATTCAAACCAAACCATGCAGTTACTTTTTAACAGGCAGACATAAGTTCATATACAAAGTTAATAAGTATTATATTCATGTTGCCTTATAAATCACACACATTGCACATCTGTCCTGCCTTTATATGTTAAATAGTTTACAGGACTTGTTTATTATACTATAATCATTCAAAGTACATATTTCCTTAGTAGCTGTGGCCTGCAGCAAATGTTCTACAAGACTGCAACATGCAAAATTAAAATTAGGTCACTGAGTTAAATAATTTACAATGATGACAACAGAACAAAACCTGCCACTTTAAAAAAGAAGGATACACAGGATATGTATCTGAAAAATACATAACTTTGTTCCTGTTAATAGTGTTTGTGTTAATAATAAATTTGTTGTTGGATATATGACAGCTGGTGACAGTAACTGTAGGTGTACCGGTTTCCACTAAGTTTTACATTGCATATCTTCTCCCCACAGTATTTGCCCCAACTGAGTTTGTTTATTGTTTTCTATTCATTCCCTCATGTGTGTGTATGAGAATACAGCCCAATTTGTAGTAGTTGAGTAGCAATGCAATGCTGTAGATGTAGACCGCGGTTACTGCTTGTTCCAGTAGGTGGCAGTATGCAGGTTCCTCCTCAGACTGAAGAGAAGGAGAAAAAGAAACCGCCCCTTACTTTCTTTCTAACAATCCTGTCATCACTGCTAGTCAAGCTCTTTTCAGCAGCACCGATTCCTCTCAAACTACTTCTGAACAGAGTGACAGCGAGTGAGACGAAGAGACGCGGGTACGTTATGCTGGCTTTGCGTCTTAAACTCTTTAATAATGACACGTAGGTGAAGTTTCTCGTTCATGACGCGCTACTAGCGCTTGACTAGCTTAGCCCGCTAGCCGATAAACGTACATGGGTTTGAGAGCTGTTTGATGATTGACATGCAGAGTTTTGTACCAGAAAACATCACAAATATTTATTAGTTCACGTGTTTCGTAGTTAAACTTTGTGTAGCATGGTTGAGACTATACTTCCCTCAACTTTAGCTTAGCACAGCTGTCCAGCTAGCTCACTGCTTTAGCAGGTGAAACCGATGAAACTTAACTTGTTGTTCGCGCATAAGTTAGCTGCCATGGTGCTACTGATACTTTTTAGCAAGAGTTTTTATTACCTTTACCTTTAACGGACAGGAAATTGCTCAGAGGAAAGTCTTGGTAGTCACCAGAACCTGTTAGCTCAGCTTAGCTTTCACTTTACTGAACCAGCTAAAGGAAACTTGTCACATCAGCGTCCAGATATCAAACAGTCCAGTTAGAAGCTGACAGTGTCCAGAAGCAAAGCTTTGCTCTCGATCACGTCTTTCAGCCACTTTTCACGGAATCTTGTTTCCCCCGGTACATGAACCGTCCGGCTCGATTCGACCAGAAAGCGCACCTCCACAGGCAGCGTGTGTGGTTTGATCTTGGGGGTCTGTATGATGAAGTGAACGGCCGCGGTGTGTTTGGGGACGGGGGTGCGGCGGGTGGGGAGACTCCACAGGGCTCTGTAGTGGAACTGCACCTGAAACTCCAGCTCTGTTTTCTGGAGGAACTGGACGCTGAACAGCCAGCTGGGATGGACCTCCCACGTCCTAATGTAGTCCTGGATCTGAGCTTTACCCCGCTCGACGGTAAAGTCTCTGCAGGACACCCAGCGGATGTTCCTGGACTCGTAGCCGGGCTCTTCACTGTCTGTGCTAGGGCAGCTCAGGGCGCTGTGAGCGGTGTCCAGCACCGCCTTCACGAACTCGGACACCCTCGTGTCCAGCACTCTGTCGTCCGGTTCCGTGTCCATTGCGGCTGCGGGCTTGTTTTGTTGATATTTAAGCAGAAATTCGGAAAATAGACGCCGTTTAATACACGCTCACAGGACGGGCGTCTTTCAGTTAGTGCTGTTGCTCGTTGCCGTAGTGACCGATGCTTTATCCGGGCATTTGACCCCTCGCACTAGTCACTGGAGAACTTTGCTGGCGCTGCAGTTCAAGTCTGTACATGAAGGGCAGTCCGTCCGAATTTTCAGCATTTCCCACAATTCAGCCGTTAAAATGTAAACAAAGTAATTCAGAGTGGGTTAATGTGAAATGCTCCGTTCTAGAGAAACTTTGAGTCACCTGCACAAGTTTGTATTTGTATTTGTAATGTTGATATTGATTTTGATGTTAATAAAAGAGTGGTCAATAGTGGTGGGGAGTATCCCTTCACTATAAATTGATTAACAAAATGATTAAAACATGTTTTATCACAAGGCCACTACTATAAACTGCGTCTTGGACATCAGGCAGATTATTCATATCTGCTTCATATAATAACTTTGTGTGCTGTAGCTTTTAGCAGCACTAAACTCATCAGACCCCTGGCTCCCATCACCAACACTGTGATCAACATAAAGTTTTTTTAGACCAAAGCGTTTTATGCCTTGACTCAAAAATGACTCAGAAACAACTTTGTTTCTGTCTTAACAGTTATATGTGTAATGCCTTTAGACCGGGGCTATTTAATTAGAATTGAATTAGAAATTTCCTCAGGTCAAGGTCTGGACCGTCATCATTTCTAACTTGCAGGTGAGGTACAAAGCGAGAAGCAGCAGTCAGAGAATAAAGGGAGTTTAGAGAGAGAATGACGTGCTCTAAAAAAAAGAAATGTCAACAGCTAAAAAATCGGCTTTCGCAGTCGACATTTCTTTCTTTTTTTGAACACGTCATTCTCTCTGATTCGCTTTATTTTTCAACTCCCTTTATTCTCTGACTGCTGCTTCTCGCCTCGTACCTCACCTGCGTTTGAGCTGCACTCCCGAACATGCACACACCTAATTGGCTGAGAATCGCCTTTGGTGATCTTCCAATTCATACGCTTGGTCTGTGAGGTTACTGCACCCGTATACATAGAAGACAAGTAAAGCTCTGCCACTTAAAAGTAAGCACTGTCAAAATTCATTCGTTCTCAATAGTTTATCGGTTCTGGGTCCGGACCTCGGTCCGTCTACTAGTGACCTCTGCTTTAGACGTTCCTTCACAAGAGATTATTAATGTTATTGTTATATGACAACAAATACATTGCATGATGTTTTAGTTTCATAAGATTTTGAACACAACAGTTTTTTAAAACACATTTGTAGCAGAGAGACACAGACCGAGGCTTGTGATTTATTTATAGTTCAGTCTATTTGACTATTTTACCTGAAAGAGTGTAAGTTGTGTATGTTCTCAAGTCATGTTGGATTGTAAATAAATGATAATATATGCATTGTAGTCATCGCAACCCCTGTTTTTTGTCACCACCACTGTATAACAATGTATGTCAATAAGTTTCTCTACATAAAAAGTTTCTGCCTGTCTGTTATTATTAGTATTAGTAAGGAGTAGTATGTGTTATCCCACCAGATCATTCTAACAAACCATATACACTTATTTTTAGTCTGAGCATGTGCAGCAGATCATCTTTCTTTTGTCTTGCTACCTTTTTTCCAGGTGGTGTATAGGATGAAAAATCCTTCTAGACACATTAACATGGTGAGAGTTTGTTCAGCGAATGGTAGCAAGCACAAACTAATCACAGTGAAGATGAAGGTTTGAGTGAGATGCAGACTTTGGAAGGCCGGATACTGTGGAGCTGAAGACTTTGCCTAAACAAGACTGCCCAGCGTCCTTTCGAGTGACCTCGCCGCATGTCTCGAATCAGGAGTACACTGGACACTGTCACCAAAGCTGTTAGCGGGACAGTGAACACAGAGCTGCTCTCCAAGATAACACGTCTCAGGCCCAATGCTGCCTCCGTGGGCAAAGCTATAGAAGTCAAAGTGGAGTGCCCAGAGACGGAGCCCGCTGCGGTTGTGACCGTGGCAGCACCTCAGCAACTGAGGGCCAAAAGTGAGGAGGTGAAATGCACAGAAGTCAGCAAAGATGCCCCCAAACCTCAAGTCAGCCTAGTTCCCCATTCAGGGGCTAAATCTGCAGCAGTAGCCAAGCAGACACTGCAGCGTTTCCAGCCCTCAGCCTTTGCCGCAAACATGGACGAAACCTACAGCCACTTGTCGGAACACGTCAACACGTACTTTGGAAGTGACACCCAGGAGGAGAAGATACCACAGCAGTGGAGCAGTGATGCCTCTGTGCAGTCAAGCACTGTTCACTTGAGTGGGACCAAAGAGCATGCCCCTGTGCTGTCCCCTGTAGCTCAGAGAGTTGACTTGAAGCAGCCCACCACTCCCCCTACCCTTAACCAGGCTGGAACAAACACAGAAAGCTCAGACGACCATGGTCTTCAGGAGGCAGAGAATGTTTCACCGCCCTCTCCCACTCCACAGAGGAAAGGCATCAGCCAGTATCTGTCCTACAAGAGACCCAGCATGCAGGCGTTTGTGGGGAGTTACATAGCCCCTCTGGTTCCCAAGTTCAGGGCTGATTCAAAGACTGCGGCTGCAGAAAAAGACAAAGCTCCAGAGGAGGCTCAGGCAGTTTCTCAAGACGCAGACGATGCAGAAACCAAGGAGCGGAAACAGGCGGAAGAGAAGGCCCAGCGGCTGCTGTCTCAGAGAGAGAAGGTACAAAAGCTGGGTAATAAATTTCATTTTGAAGACATCAAGCTGCTAGAAGGAACTACTGTTGCCAGAATGTATCAGTAGATTAATGCTAATTACACAAACCACGCGGTGTTATGCACGGCTTGTCAGTTTTTAATATGGTGATTCTGAATAGGTATCTTGCATCATAGAAAATAATGTTCTGTTGTCTTCACTGGTGTGTAGATCATAGCACGTGTGAGTGTGGATAACAGGACCAGAGCTCTGGTGCAGGCCATAAAGAGAGTGACTGACGTGAAGATCACCATCAGCAGAGTGGAGGAACTCAGCTTTCACCTGCTGGAGTTTCCTGAGACCAGAGGAGTGGCTGTCACTGTAAGTGTGCACAGGAGGTGCTGTAATGTAACATAATTGAATTACACAGGCTAAGAACATTTAGATTTATGCATTGCTTAATCATAACAACTATTCATATCCTTAGCTGAATGCAGTGTGTCATAAGCAGTGGGTCAAACATAACACTCAAACAGGGTTCAGGTAAGCTGGGATTTTTCTGTAGTTTATTTTGTAAACACCATTGTAATGTTTATAGATGCGGTCATGCAGAGCCTTTAAAGGATATTTCCTAATGTTTTCCCCTAAATTTCTGTGTATTTACATCTTTAAAATGTAAATAAAGCCTTTTAGAGTGGTTTGGTGTGAAATGCCCTGCTTAAAAATTACTCACAGTGTCAGTGATGGGAACCAGAAGTTCCCTCATTGAAAATTACTACATGAAATCACTGTGAATTCTTCGTCTGATGCCTGAAACATCGTTTTTGTTTGTTTTGAGAGAAGGTTTTATACTAAAATGTCATTTTTAAAATCCATTCATGGCAGAGAGCTAGTACTGGTTAGTTAAACAATATTTATGGTTATGGTTACAGAATGCTTTTGTGAGGACATGGCCTGTGCTTCCCAACTACATGGTTGATTACAAAAAGTTTGATCTGTTTAATTGGATTTGGTGCAGCCCAAAATGTAAAATGTGGAACAGAAATCAATGTATTTATCGTTTACTGTATCATGAAAACTACTTAAAGTATTATGGTATTATATTTCTGTCATATGGTCACATGTAGCGTGTTAGAAGGTAAAATATTTACTGAAGAATAGTTTACATAGCTTTATTTGTGTGGTAGACATTGAGGTTTTTTTACAGCATCACTGAGTCATCAAACAGCCCGGATTGACTTTGTTTACACCTTAAAGTCTAAACAGTGCAGAAATGTTCCCTAATAAAAATAACTAGCATGACTGAATTGAATGACTTTAGATGTTCTGGCATTGATAACTACATTCCTGAACCCCTCCTTCTGAAACTGAACGTGTTCATCTATCTGACTGGTTCACTCTGACTTGAGTTTCTCTTACTGTTGCTTCTCTGCATCTGTTTGCTCTCTTTGCAGGAGAAAGTTGTTTCATGTCTGCTGCGGTTGCGTCAGGCGCGGGACCCCAGGCTGCAGGCAGCAGTGAGGCAGGCCCTTGCCCTAGTGGGCTACGCTGACCCGGTCAAAGGCAGGGGCATTCGTGTCCTCTCCATCGACGGAGGAGGCACTAGGTAAACATGACCACATTCTTAGTTTTCAGGCCAGGAGTTTCATGTGTGATTTTAAATGTTAATGTGAAGAGAGATATTTTGTGTTTGTTTCTCTGATGTTGCTCGCTGTTCTTGTTCTAGAGGTCTGGTTGCACTGCAGACTTTGCATAGGCTGGAGAACCTCACTGGGAAGCCTATCTACCAGTTATTCGATTACATCTGTGGAGTCAGCACAGGTACAGAGCTCTAAGTACTATTTAGCTGAATTGTGTCTTTTGTTTATTTTCTATATAACGGCTTATTTAATAAAAAAAAAATCACTGTTTGTGGTTATTTTGAGCACTGATAAAACGAGGAAACTCCTCTGATGCTGTTCATGGATGGGCCTCTATGGTATTGTCTGACTGTACCACTTTGGTATGACGATCAAATAGAGGTTCTATTAAAAGCTGCCGTTTTCACAGATCTGCATTTAAATACAGTGAAGTATTTTCCACACAGGGGCAGCTGAGATCTGATTCCATGACATAGAGACACATGAGTTCTTGGTTCTAACTCTGATGGCTGCAACATGTTCCTAAAAAGTTGTGAGACTGTGTTACATCACTTTTCCTTTTAACAGCATTTAATAAGCATTTTGGGACTTAAGGGATGTCATGGATGTTCCTGTGAATTACATGTTTGTTTGTTTTTTGTTTTTTTGCTGATGCAGGTTTGGTAAAGTGGCGAGTATTGATCCATTCTTGCTCATAAAAGTCTTTTCTGGATGCTCCTTTTATATCTGAGAACAAGATGTATTTTTTTTTTCTTTTTTATTTTACCTATGGTGCCACGTTTTCTTGTTTCAATTGGGATTGTATTGATGTTATTACTGTTACGATCACTGATGTTAACAATAATAATAATAATTGCAGTGAAAGTAAAAAAGGTTGGGTGGCAGTTTTTCAGTAAAATTCTTGGATCTTTTCTTTCTGGTCATAAACTGATGTGGATGTGTACAGGTGCCATACTGGCCTTCATGTTGGGGGTGTTCCAGATCCCTCTGCCAGAGTGTGAGGAGCTGTACAGGAAGCTGGGCTCTGACGTCTTTAAGCAAAACGTTATCGTGGGCACGGTGAAGATGGGCTGGAGTCACGCCTTCTACGACAGCCAGATCTGGGAGGAGATCCTGAAGTGAGACAGCTTTGTGTGTTATTGCAGTGTAATGTGTGGTGAGTTTTTAAATGATGTGTCATTTTGCTGTGTGACATCTTTGACCCGGCAGAGACAGAATGGGACCTAGTCTGATGATCGACACAGCCAAAGATCCAAATTGCCCAAAGGTGAGTTTTAGCTGTTTCTTAACGTTCAGTATCATTCCTGGTCCTGGAGCAGCTGACTTCCTGCCTTTCACATTTTAGAGTTTCTTCTGCTCCTAACCAGGGCTGGGTAGTAGCGGAATACATATACTGGCCTAATCAGGATGTAGGAAGGAGACTATAACTGCAATCCTGTAAACTGTAAAGCCAGTTTTTTATAGTAGAAAGCAGAGGAGTGAAAATATGCTTGTTAATATTGTGAAGATGGCAAGAGGATATGCTGTAGATTGAATACAGTTAGATTTTATACTGTAACTTCTGCTAATGGGAGTCCATGTAAACAATCCATGTTGTCATAAAAGAACTATTCACAGACATTAACAACTGGTTAAAACTGGATTGGTTAGTCTGTCAAACCGTTAGTTGGCCAAGTTTTTTGAAATGGCGAGTAGAATAATGATGGGCAAAGACTGATAGACTGAAGAATGACTGAATGCTCATACTGCAGACACGCTGACATCACCTGATTGTCTAACTTGCTAAAATGAGAAAAACAAGTTAAACCAATGTTTGTAAGGGTCTGTGCGGCTATCATTACCCTGTTTCTTCTGACTGTAGGGATGTATCTGAGCTGTGCTAGTTCCTAATATAGGCTTCTACGTCCATAGCTACAGTGATTTAGGTATGCTGTACAGTTAATAGTGATAAAAACAGTTCAGCACAAAAAATCACAACTAGTCTTCAACTATTTACAACTGCACTGTACAAGAGAGGACCAGTGTATTAGCCTTTACCGGCGTTAAACAATGTTAAACTTGTTTGAACTCATCAGTAAATAATTTGACTTAAAAAAGGTGAGCTATCCAGAAAGGTAATACAGGTTATGTATAAAAAATAGTACTCCTTTGGAATAGGTTACATACTGCATTTAGCATGTTAGCAGTAATTTGTACCAACTCTATTCCCACCATCTGTTTAATGAATTAGATAAAAAGCCTTTGCTGAGGTGAGCAGAAAAGCACCCACACTGAGAACCACTCTTATATACCTGTGTCCTGCACATGAGCATTAAGTGTGTCTCTGTCTGTCCTCCAGGTGGCAGCAGTGAGCACCGTAGTGAACAGAGGGCTACCACTGAAGGCTTACGTCTTCAGGAACTATAACTTCCTTCCAGGGGTGCGCTCCCACTACCTGGGCAGCTGCCAGCATAAGATGTGGCAGGCTATCCGAGCATCATCCGCAGCCCCCGGCTACTTTCAGGAATATGTGCTGGGACACGACTTGCATCAGGTACAGCTGACAATATATCTAAACTCCCATTTCAGTTCCTGATCACTGAATTGAGAGGAAATAGAATGTAGTTCTTTTAGCTGGACTCTTAACTGCAACCCTTAAAATACATCACTGATGATTACAGCGGCCTGTTCTCGATTAGTCTCAGCCTCCCACGCGCAGACACAGAGTCTCATCATCCACATTGGAATTCTGTCAGTTGTGGTCCGACTGTTCACACGTCTGTGTGTACGCATTTCTGTACAGCCGGTTTTATCAGTCTGTCGAGAGGCGTGTTTGCAAGCAGTTGATTGGTCTGCGTGTTGAGAAGTGAGGTAGTCGCTGGATTAAAAAGAGATGTTTTAAATCGTCCATGTTCTACACGCTCTTCTATTTTATTCATTCTGCCTTTTTTTTCACTTTTACTTTTGACATTTGTGCTTTTTACCAAAACAGGTTTATTTTGCAATCTCCTTCTTTGTAAACCCTATACAAACTGTGGAAGCCCAGTCTTATTTGTAGGTAATAATACTGCAGCACCTAGTTTGGCTACTTGGTTCAGCTGTGTCTGTGATGGTATTTGACAAATCTGTGTGATGGCTGAGAGCTCTGAGGAGAAATCTAGCAGCAAACATCTTCAGACTGGATCATAAGATATCAAAGCCAGTTTCTTGTTTTTATTTATTTATATTTATTCTAATGATTTAGAAAAACACTTATTGCTGAGACAAATAGGTTACAATATGCCTAAAACATTTACGAGGTGCTGTGTGTGTTTGTGGTTTTATTTGTGTGTGTATGTACACATGCAGCTTAGTTTCCACATCATAGTTGTCCAAAGAAAAATGTATCTCCATATTTGTCTATTTTTATGTTTTCTGTATCATTTGAATGTGATAGCCGTTTACATCAAGATTGAATAGATTGAATAGAAATGCTTTAAAATAGCTTCCATTGAAATACATTGGCCTCTCCTGTAAAGCTGCCATTTTGGAGGTACTTGTTTTTCTTTGGACAGTGATGATGTATAGGTTGGGATGAGAAGTTGGCCATGATGGGCTCTTTAACATGTTTTCTGTTTTCTTCTAGGCATTTAGTGGCTTTTCAGTAAGATATCCTTGCAGTTTAGTTTTTGTCAGTCAAGCCTTTTGTCAGGCAGATCTCAGCAGACTCTCTGACTCTCTTTCTGGCTTGCGAGACTATTTTTGGGGTAATTTTTTTTAATCAATACTAATCAGCTAGCTGCTGTGGTCAGTATGAAATATGCATAAAGTATGTAATACGTAAATGCAAAGTGATGCAACACAGTGCTTTTATAAAACGTGTCCGTTATCGACTGATGAAACGAGAGAATAAGCTATCCTCTGTAATTTGGTGCAGAAAGAGGTCAGTATTATCACAGACTGAACCCAGCATGTACTTAGTTTATCTACAACTGGACGTGTCGCTGAATGAAAGTGAGTATGTGATCCGCCCCTGGCTTTGGCTTTGCACTTGTGAGAGTCCTTCAGGAAAGCCATCAATCTCTGCGTAGAAGCTTGAAGAGAGCGCCACACTGTCCAGCTGTACTGTCACCCACCGAGTTCACATCCACACCGCCTCAATGTGCTCGTTGTCTGCAAAGGGCAAGGAAACAGCCGGCCACAGTGCTGAATGAATGCAGCAATTCAGACTAGCACTACACCAAACCAGCTCTGAATCCAATGAAGAGGTCGCTTCTATTGATCTGTGGAAGTGACAGTCATATAAGTGATGTCACTGCTGCAGAGGGATGAGAATGCAGCGTTTGAGCGCTTGTTTGGCTTCAGTAGACAGATTCTTTCAGCTGGAATGAATACTATGGGAAATGCTATTGGACTGGATGGGTTGAAATAAGCGGGCAGATTTTAGGATTTCCTGTGGTCCATTTGGAGGGAATCAAACTAGACGAATCAGCGCAAATGGTGCAGATTTTTAAGTCCAGTATGTTGGAGGCGTAAAAAGACTGTTATCTAATTTGTGTATTTTTTAAAGAATTTATTTGACCATGATTTTAGATTATTTCATGACTGCTTTGTATTAAAGCCCCTACAAACAGTGGTGCACGTGCGCTATCTACACAGTCCCTGCTATCAGTTCTTTCCCCCTCTTTTATCTTTTTGTTGGTAGATCTAGTTTTCTAGCTTGAGGATAACTTAACCCCACTAATGCCTCGTGAATAGACGTATCTCACTCTAGTGCCCTATTTAACGGTGTGCTTAATATGGTTGTGCTGCAGTGGGATGAATGGTGGGGGGATTAAAATGTAAATGCGGTGCAAGCTCTTGGCTGGAAAACCTGTTGACGGCCGAGCTCCCGGTGGCTCTTGGTGCCGCGCTTTATTCCATGCCACATTAAGAGGAGTGCTCCCCATCTCCGTCTTCAGAAACCGCTCTGAATGCCACTTCAGTGCAAGACTCTTCATGCCAAGCCAGCAATCCGTTATGCATGGCGTCTTTGAGGCCGGAGCACAATGAGAAGTCAGCCCCGATCGTTTGTTTCATCTGATCAGCGAGTTTTTTTCTGTTGCTTTGGATCAGAGTGCTCGGTCTCTGAGGCTAATCTCACACACAAAACCAACTCGGGCGATGTGGAGGAGTCGTGTCCCAATTATACCGTTCGGAGGAAGTGTCATATTTCCAAACATGCATTAGCCTCAAACTTCTATTCAGTTGGACTGTCAGTGGGGAGTGACAGGATTGTTGATATATGGTTAGATTGGCTTTGCACAAGCAAGTGACTGCAGTGCTGGTCAGACAGTAAATGCAGTCGGTAAAGATTCCAACACCTTTTTTTTTAGAAAGAACCTCTGGTTGTATTAATCCTATATGAATTGACATTCTGGTAAATATCCAATCCTATTCCGTGGAGAAAGGGAGTTTCTGTAGTATGGAATCACTCGAAGAAGCGTTTACTTGGGTTCTCTGTGGCTAAAGTCAAGCTGACATGCGCTGACCAACCTCAAGTGCATAACATAGGTTAATTAAAAAAAAACAATAAAACAAAAAAAATACAATTACAAAAAAGGGTTGTTTTGATGCAGGCTGTTGTCTTTTGGCTATGATTTCCCATTCTAGCAACAGAATAATGACTAAATTAGTTTTAATGTGTTTCTAGTTTCTGGAAAAAAGTCAATATTACAGACATCCTGTGGTAAACTAGCATTACCTCCTCATGGACAACTGAATCCCATCTGAATAGCAATATAGTCAATCAATATGATGATTCGTTGAAATCAGTCTTTAGGGCCCATCAGTGAAGGACTGAAAGAGCTATTATTTAAAAAAAAAACATGAACGTAGACAAAACCACACAGTTAGATGTGAACAAGCATTCAAAACAATTCAGGCCAGAAGGATTTAAATTAGTCTTTTTTTAAACATAAGCCAAATTAGAGCGTCTGTGAAAACTGTCAACAGAAACATCACCCGTTTCATAAAGCTACTTAAATAAGCTTGAAGTAGTTTCACTCATAAGTAAGCTGATCTTTTAGAGTTGAGTTGACTGTGTGTGCTGTGGTCTGCCCTGTGTCACCTCCTCAGGAAACAAGGGTTAAATATTGTTTCTTTGCCGTTTCAGAATCAGTGTTTCATGTTCAGCCTTTTCCAACTTTTGTAATTGTCCACATGTTGCTTGACTCAGTTTTCTCAGCTTCTCTAACAATAAAAATAGAGAAACATCTTTCATTTCAAACATGGAGGCTCTCGGACAAACACTAACTTGTGTCTGTGGCTCAAATAAATGTATGACTCTGAACATTAAAATGTACAATAAGATATTAAATAATAGCTAATAATAGCTAATGCGATTCTGTCATAAACATTACAGATGTTCTAGGCTAAAACCGCATTACTCCACCTCGCCATGGGAAAACCAACCTCCTCCAAATAGCACTCCAGTTCCAAAACCAGGATATTGAAGTAAAAAAAATATTTAAAAAAAACATTAAGAAGACATTAAGAAGTAGGAAGACCCTTTTCATGAACCTCCATGTAATGCAGCCGTTTTACAGTTCTTCAAGCACATCTAAGTTCTAAACTGTTGAGGAAGCTGCAGTTTGTGTTCTTCTGTGTATATATAGATAAATGTAGGTCACACTAGAACAGTAAAGAGGGTCTGATGCTTTTGCAGCAATCTGACTACAAGAGATGATGCAAATAAAATAGGATTTCTTGTGCCTCAGGTGAAAAGCGCGTGTCCACCCACAGTTTCACACTGAAGACGTGTACAGTTTCTCTGGTGATCACGCCGCTCTTTATTCAGAGTTTATTTTAGGCGCAGATATTAATGTGCCAGGCGTTCGTGGTTTTCTACTCATATCCCTCCTAAGAATAGATCGCTCGGCTGAAAAGTTGCATTGAACAAACATGCATGGAAAGGTTATGAGGAATGTGTATCTCTGCAAACATTTATGAGTTTAATATGTTCTAAGATAACAGAATATTCCAAGAACCTCCGGCATATTTCGTTCCTAATTATCCACCTGAATAATTTAAATTAGGCGTAATGGCAGAGCATCAGATGGTTAAATTCGTGGCCTGAGGCGAAAAGGAAATGCACATACAGCACAACAAGCTCACACACTGGTAGCTTCTGCTTGTTAAAATGCGGAGCGTATGGGGATTTGTACATTTTCTTGTTTATTATTTGTTACATCTCATCAGACAGTAAAGGGGAACCACTGTGTGTTTGGAGTGAGCTGTACTTTAAATAAATATACATTGTACCACAAAAATAGTATCACAGACTTTGTTTACACTTGGAATTAATATCCAGGCACCAAATCTTCACCCGTTGAAGGCTGTTTTTTTTAAATGCAGCTTCTGCATCCAGAGGCAGATCTCATTTCCCATGCACATGTTTACAGCAGACAAGTTTGCCGACGAGGCAATAAAGCTGTGTGCAGGATGTGCTGCGCTTCACAATCATAAACTGACTTGTTTTTATAACTGCAGTCAAATCTAAGTTGCACTCTGTCAACACTGCATATTTCTAGCATGCATTTTGTCGCATTTATGCTTAATGTCCTCAACCTGTCCTCTGTTTGTGTCTGGAAGGGAAATTCACCAGAATAAGAAAAAAATTCAGTGTAATTCAGTGATGGAGATTTGAAGAAAGTCTTGTATTCTAATGATGTGAAATGGTGCATGTCAAGAGAAACTCAGCAGCAGGGATGCTCAACCATTTCAATATCAACACCAATTGATGTTTTAAAAATATTTCAAACCGATATTTGATGATGTAATTATTGTATACTGAAAAATGTTCAGGTGCTGTTGTGAGTGCTACAGCAGTGCAGTGAAGATGCCTCCCACAACACCGTGTGCACAATCAGGGTCGTGAAGGTTACTTTAAAAATATATTACAGATTACTGATTACCTTTTAAAAGATATTTGTAGATCGTGTTTATAGAAATCATTTAGGACACAATCACATCACTCAGCCCTCTCAAAAAACATTTCACATTTCCTGGTCATGAATCAGACGCAGAGTAGACATACGTTATTAAATGTGTTCAAGACGTTTTATTATTATTATTATTGTTGTCATTATTATTATTAGTAGAATTATTTGTTACATTTTTTTTTATATTAAGGCTTCTATGATGAGTAAGCGTCATTGGTCTCTGCTCTATGAAAGTCTTCTGCTCAGGTTTCTGCTTTTCTCTTCTCCTGCACCTGTATCTTCTTGGTCATGGCTGCTGGTGTAATAAATAGATTCTGCCTGTGTTTTGAAAAGTCCTGCTTGTTTCTGCTTGCAGTGCCTTGATGCGCTTCTCATTTCCACTGTGTATAAAGTTAGCTTGTTCTTTTTTTCCTGCCTTGTTTTGTTGTACGATTATGGATTTGCCGTCGTTCACCCCTCCTGTCTGCGTCTTTGACCGTTCGTCTTTGACCAGATGCCAGATTGGTTATGGGCACTTATTTGTCAGACTCAGTAACTCTGTTTGCCATCTAGTGCTTTGTTCTGTGCCCAGTCCAGAAATAGCTCAGCTGGTGAATCATTGCGTGAGATGGTGGATTGATTCCAAGTGACCTCAAGAGGACAAAGCGAAGAAAAACAAAGTCTGACTTTGATTTCAGTATATAGAATAGTTAGCAGTTAGCAGTTAGCAGTGCCTATGTCTTTATCAAAGGCGCACTGCAGGGCTGTGTGAATAAACAGCCCCCTTTATTCGGTCATTGTTTTGTGGTTTGTCTGCTTGGTGCTTTGCCCACCTACTGACTTGCTTCTTAAGTCAACCTTTTGTTTCTTAATGTGTTACGAGCTGAAATCGAACAAAAACAAATAGTTTTTGGGGGTCCGAGAGAGACAGGCCAAAGACTTTTGCTCAAGGGCCTGTCTTCTAACACATTGCATATCAAACCTTAATTCCAGTCCAGTGCAGCTGTTTCAAACACACAGTCTTGCTGTGTCCGACACGAGAAATAGTGATATTAAAAATATTGAGAAGGTAGATGATATGACACAATACAATATAATTACATGTAGTTTTTCTCAAAACTCTTTTTGTTTCTGATACAAATAGAATAGAACCAAGAACGCATGAGAGAGATAAAAGATACAATACATAATTTTAAACTAGACACGCTTTTTTAAATGCAGGACTTCACCTAAAAGCTGCTCCCACAAACATCTACAGAACAAACTACCCTACAGAGCGAAGTACTTAACCAGCAACAAGACATACAAAACTGCTGCTTTATAATTCATTTCAACTCTTTCACCAAAATATAATAATAAAATAAAGAAATAAATAATATGCAAGCAAAATTTGACTATTTCAAGAATAGAATTTTAGAATTGCGTTTTTATAAATGTACTAAAACATAAAAATTACAAGTCTATACTTTAGAAAATATGTTTTATTATTGTTAAAATCTGCTTGTAATAGTGTAGCTGACAATAAAAAGAGTTAAAAATATAATTCTAAAATAAAATGTTATTGCAGTATGTAGGCTATGGATTGCACCAGGATTCTAGTGTGCTTAACAATGGAAATTGGTAGGTCACCAATTAATTGCGTTTTTTTGTGGTTATACTTTGTATGAAATCTATTATGGAGAGGTTATTGGATGTTCTATCCCCTCTAGATACTCTACATTCACTCAAACAGTGATGATAAATCTTTTATCTAATGTTTCTCATAGAAACTGTAAAAGTTCTACACAGCAGTTCCAGTTTTCCCCCACTGTTTATCTTCTGCCACTTAAGTGACCCTTAATTTTATTAAGGGTCACTTCATTGAGCTCATATTTAATTTTGTGTGTGGGGGGTGGTGGTGGGGTTAATCCTGGTTACAGAGCAGTGTCACCTATACATTATAGATGATGAACATCGTACGAGACACATGACTGGGTGAAAGAGAGACCCCTAGCTTTTCCTTTGCTCGTCACATAAAGCTATTTACACATACATACAGACACGCATAAGCCCCTATGTCTCCCTTGGGCGTCCCTTGGGAGCAGGTGGTGCTGGACCGTCCGCACTGTCTCTGTAATGAGTAGCGCTGCAGAGCTGTATGATCTGTACTGAGAGCAGTCAAGCCCCACCCAGCAGTCTGAACCCCAGACTCCCTCCCTATCAGCCCCTCCTCACATCTCTCCAGAGCTGCTGCTGGATAATGGCTCTCTGCCAGTTCACCCTCTGGCTTCTGGGTTCATAATTGGCAGAACTCTCTGCATATGAAACGCCCGTCACTCAGTCAGAATGCAGTCCCGTATGAAGGGCCTCTGGGATATTATGCAGCACGTGACATGTGCATGGTCTTTTGTGATCTTGTGAAGGCTTTCATACAAGCAATGAGTTCTGGTGTTTCTATTATTACCCTATGAAAGGCCTCGTTATTGTCATTTTGCTGCACTATTCAAATGTAATTACGCCTGTGTAATTAATTACAGAGCTGAATTATTGATTAGTTTTATATTCAATTTAAATTCAGTTTCAGCATGTTAGAGTCTGCCGTTCTGACTTTTGTTCTGATGTTATGATCAGGCTGCTGTTATTACATAGGTCAAGCTGTGTCTGTCCTGATTTGGTATCTACTAATTTTGGATGTAATTATTTTCTGGCAAGTAACTTTGAGTTAAAATCTAGCAATAGTAACAATTTGGTGTCAAATAATGACAGATATTTTAAAAAATTTTTTAAAATCAAAATGATTTTCTTGAAGTCTGCATACTGGTAATACATGTGCTGATTGTTTCTGCTTTTTAGTGAACATAATTATGCTGACGATGTTTCAAAGGAAAAAATTACAGGGCTGATTTAATTTCAAACAGCTTTTTATATAATATTAATAATAAAAGTAAGATAGTATTTCATGGTTTCCCAAAGCAAGATAAAGGAGAACTGTAGTGCACCTGAATGTTGTTATTCAAATGTAAAGCAGGTGTATGTGACCCACCTAGGAGTGCCATTAGCAGCCAAGTTGTTTAATTGTCCAGCATTTAGTGAAGAAACACTAAATCACTATCCTAAAATTTCTATGGATTTAATTATAAATCATAATAAAACATCACCTTTTCTTCTGTTACAAACACAATTGTGATATGAAAAACATTAACTTCGCTTTTAATAAGCAATTTCAAACTAGACCACTTTTTGGTAACTGTGACTTTTAAAGATTATCAGCAGAGGACAGAAACAGCTTTAATATAAGTGAACGGAACCCAAGTTTTTTTTTTTTATTATCCATTGACCCATTCATCAAGACATTTTCACACAATGTAAACAGCTGCTGAGTTCAAGTGATGTAGAAAAACAAAAACAAAGATGAATTTAATCAGTAATGTTGAGGCAGTGCTGCACGTCATGTTTTACTTCATTTACACCAGTAGCTCAAGTTAGGAAATGATTGCACCTTGTTTACTATCTAGGTTACTTTATTCTTTGTGTGCAGGACGGCGGCCTCCTGATCAACAATCCTACAGCCCTGGCCATCCACGAGTGCAAGTGCTTGTGGCCCAACACTCCTCTGCAGTGTGTGGTGTCTCTGGGCACCGGCCGCTACGAGACAGCTGGCAAGAGCAGCTCTGGAACCTATACCAGCCTGAAGACCAAACTCAGCCACGTCATCAGCAGCGCCACAGACACTGAGGGTAAGAGAGAGTGAGTGAGAGTGAGTGAGAGTGAGTGAGAGTGAGTGAGTGAGTGAGAGTGAGTGAGAGTGAGTGAGTGAGTGAGAGTGAGTGAGAGTGTGAGTGAGTGAGTGAGTGAGTGAGTGAGTGAGAGAGAGAGAGAGAGAGAGAGAGAGAGAGTGTGAGTGAGTGAGAGTGAGTGAGAGAGAGAGAGTGAGTGTGAGTGTGAGTGAGTGTGAGTGAGAGTGAGTGAGAGTGAGTGAGAGTGAGTGTGAGTGAGAGTGTGAGTGAGAGTGTGAGTGAGTGAGAGAGAGAGAGTGTGAGTGAGTGAGTGAGTGAGTGAGTGAGTGAGTGAGTGAGTGAGTGAGTGAGTGAGTGAGTGAGTGAGTGAGTGAGTGAGTGAGTGAGTGAGTGAGTGAGTGAGCGAGTGAGCGAGCGAGCGTGTGTGAGAGAGAGAGAGAGAGTGTGTAGTGACGGGACAGAAGTTTCCCAGCCCACATCTGTCCACGGGTTAAGATTAACTGTGATGCAACCTCCACATTTATTTTTAATCTGGATTATGTGGCCTGGTTTTGGGACTCTCTCCAAATGGAAGGTCACCCTACAGCCATTGCTCTAGTTACTAGTTCAGGCTTTAATAGTTTTCTTGTCAGTGACATCTTAAAGCTCGCTGTTATTTTCATAAATATTTGGTGAAATGGTGTCACAGGATACGGTTGGAGTTGTAAATAAATGTATATATTATAATAACATTCTAAGTTAATAGACATGTTCAGTGCAAAACAGTATATGATGATTTGTTGTTTTGACTCTGTACTCCAGCATATTTGATCTGAAATGAAAAAGTGATGCAGGAAAAAATGCAAAATGGCATCTTAAGTTCAATTCCTTGTAGTCGGCAACTGACTAAAGTATGCATCCTACAGACGGTAGACATTAGATTCTATTATGCTGACTCACTGTTTTCTTAGTAGTTGCTAAAACACAGGGTTTAAGTTAATTTCATGTTTCATTTCTTTTATTTTTTGTTGAACTAGAATTTGATTTAATACCACTATTCCTTCAGAGACTCTGATTGGAAACCTTTGACAAATAAAAAAGCACTACATTGAAAGTAAACAGCAGTCGGCTATTTAGCACGATTATTAAGATACAATATTTTGGTTCAGGTGTCAAATACAGCACAAGTGCATTTACGTGCCTAACATTTATTATGCTATGCAGTTGCAAGTCAAATCAGAGTCTTTGTAAATCCGCCATATTGCCTTATTCTGTGCACTTCGAGGATGACTTTAACAGAGCCAATTTCACTTGTAGCTATATATGCTCCCGCCACCATGTTTCACAGATGAACTGGTGTTCTTTTAGTCATCAGCAGTTTTGTGTTGTTGTTGTTGTTTGTGTTGTTGTTGTTTTTGTTTTTGTGGGGTTTTGTTTTGCGTACTTCCCTCATTTTATCACTTTGGTACAATGAACCGATTTTGACCTCCTGACTCTGTCAAATTCCTCGAGCGAGAGCAGGTGTCTGCACATGCGCTCTAACACTGTGCTTTTGTTTCATTGCACATCCAATGTGCTGTGTGCTATAACAGAAGAGGTCACAGTCCAGCTGTAATAAATAAGATGTGATGATATTTTCCTCTCATTTTGCAGAGGTGCATACAATGTTGGACGCCCTCCTCCCCCCAAACACCTACTTCCGCTTTAACCCCTATATGAGTGAGGATGTCCCGCTGGACGAGAGCCGGCCCGAGCGGCTGAACTTCCTGCAGGCTGAGGGTCAGCGCTACCTGGAGCGCAACGAGTCCAAGCTGAAAAAAGCCGCCCGAGTGCTTTCTCAAGAAAAGAGCGCCATCCAGAGGCTGGCCGAGTGGGCTCAGCTGAAGGCTGACATGTATGACGGCTTTTCTTTCCGCTCGAAACTTTAACACGTCTCGGCAGTGTCCTGCAGCTGGAGTAAAGTGTGTAGCAGCACCATTAGAACCAGTGTGGCACAAGCAAATGATCACAAGGCCCTGAAAGAATGGTGGGTTTATCTCTGTGGACGTGATGTTATATGATTGGTTTATTGCTACAATTGTTGTTCCATAGCAGTGCTGTTGAACCAAGCCTGTCAGGTTTGCAAGTACATCATGGGTATTGACTACTCTGTTCATTGTCAGGTTGATGATCCTGTTTCCCGCCACTGGTGTGGGCTAAAGAGCAAGCTGCTGAAAGCACTTTTAGGGAGGTTAGAAGTTTAAACGTTGAAATAATGTTTAAGATCTTTATAAGACATAAGCAGGAGTTTAAGAGCACATGGTTTCATATTCCCTGCATATGAGAGCACTTTCAACTGATACCTACCTGACACGTTACATGTGCTCTGTGTGTTTTGTTGTGTTGACCACGTTATAACAGATATGACCAGAATTTTGTGTAGTAACAGTTTTTAGTGACTCGTTTTAGAAATAGTCATGTTTGTGTCTCACAATATTTTGCACATCCTTTTTGGGGGTTTTACATTTTCTAGAGCATTCAGGAAATCGCATTGCCCTAAACTTGAATCCGTTAGAATGCACTAGAATACAGCTTATAGTTTATGTGTAAATTGTGGAATTAACATTTTATAAAACAAACCTAGAGGAGTGTGTCCTCACTGAGCAGGAGGACTATGATCATCAGTTGTATTTAATACTGTTTTTACTGAGGCATAAATCACTGAGGCAAAAATCCTAAAGAGGAACCCATTTTTTATTATTATTATTATTATTATAATACCGACTTTGTCACAGATTTAGAAGTAGCTTGTGATGTTGTTGAATTATTGCCAATTAACCTTAATTAGCATTAAACCACTGACCTTACACAAACTACTGTACAATAAGCTATTATAGAAAACGTCCAGTTCTGTTGTATCAAGAATCCGTATTGAACTGTAATGATTCCTTAGATAACGTGTTAATATACTGCTCGATGTTTTGTTTAAGTTTGAACCTGAAACATGGATTATGATTAAACTGTGTACATATACCCTGTAAATGATGTGTTACCTTAAATCCTTGAATAATTTAACTATAATGCTTTGAAGTATCACCATATTGCAGATGCAGTTCACTACAGAATCAACTGGAACATTTGTAGATAAGGTTTCACAGATGCTGTTTCTTCACAGTGCACCATCTCAGTTTCCACAGAGAAACAGAAGTGTATCAGTCCGCCCGTTTGCAGATTCTTCAGAATGTCCATCATGGCCAGATCTCTTGACACCCTATGAGTTTTTCATCATACCTTCTGAAATAAACTGGACCTGTCCCAAACCAGTAGTCCTTTTGTCTTACGCTTGTGTCTGTCAGAGCTGCCCTGAAGATCATGACCTGATACCAGTTTACTTTACAAGTTATTTCTAAGACTAAAGCCTCTGTTTATGTGATTAACATCTGGTGTGTTTGTGTGTCATTTATTGGTTCCGTTTGAAGATATCCTATAAAGAATGCTTTATCCTACATAAAAACAATGTACCTCGTCCCTCTTATACCTTATTAAAGCAAAAAGATCTGATGACTTTTTCCTCTATTCCTTTTGTGAGGGAGGAGAATAAGCTGCAGTGTTCAGTGTAGGCAGTACCACTGCGCTACAAGGAGGTTAAGCAGTTACTCTGCTAACGTGGAGTAAACAGTTTATTTTTCTGTGTGCAGATGGATTTAGCTGCCTGCCTGTTACTGCACATTACTGTAGTGGTCTATAAAACCAAACCGGAAGAAGAAATCAGACTCAACAATGTTGATTTAAAGAAACACAGCTGCTAATGTATGAAGCAGTGAACCAGTTGGGTCTGCATATTGGGTTGTTTCAGCTCCCAGTACAAAAGGTGACGCAGGTGGGCTTTCCTCCAGCTAAATCTGGGGGGCGGTAACTTAATTGACCATGCGGAATGTGTCTTAGTCGTGGCTGGAAAAATTCACTGATGTGACAAATCCCGCAGGTGTGTGTGAGGACAGCCCGGAGGAGTTTACACTGTAGCGCGGATACTGCTCCAACAAATAAACACTGACTGAACCTGCAGGCCAGCACAGAAACCTCTAGCTGGTAAAATCCATTAGACAGTCGTGGTGGACGATCAGATTATTTACTTTTGTTCTCATAAGGACTTGCAATTTGATTTTACAAATAAATTTTGGTATCATCAGTAAAGAAAAAAAACACTTGAGCCATATAAAACATATACTGAATATTACATATAACAACTTTCATTTAAATGTAGTACTCACTACTGATACAGGTATGATTCCAGTAATATTAGGGCCACGTTTACAGACCATGTCATCACTGATGGCTTGTACACAACAGAAGATGGAAGAAAGATCAACCCGAATGTAAACTGACACACGCATTACGCAAGTCTGACATTGTACAAATCTGTATATTATGTATATTACAACATTTTTATTTAAATATAGTGCATCTCCCAAATTTAATGACGCTTTACAATTTCTCATAGCAACTAAAACATACCGTAGGATTTCTCAACCACTGAACCAGGGACCACATATACCAACTCTGAGCAGCTGAGCTTTGTTCAGTGGGGGTTTCCTGTAATTACAGAACCGATTAGCTTCTGTAAAACGTAGTGAGAGGTTTTGTGTTTTGTCTTGCTTCGAAAATGGAAGAGAAACACAAAAGCGTATGTGTGAGCATATAAGAATGTTCATGAATGAAGTTACCTGGTAATGACTGAATCCAACCTCCTCTCTTCTGTTGCCACAGTAACTGAGGCTTCAGCTGGGAGCAACAAGACCCTGAGGAGCGCAGCTCGGTCTGTAGAGGTGCTCCCTAGAAAGCATCACCGCACTCTGACACTCTTTCCACACACTGAGACTGTCTACCTGATCACAGTGTTCACAGTAACAATCATGTAGTCTTCATTATTATCAACTAGTCTGTTTATAGAACCTCAGTTTACTGTGTTCTACAATATTATAAACTTCAAAATACTTAATTTAACATTTCCAGCATGTTCAGATCTTTTAAGGCTTTTTTTATTGATCATATACCGTAATTCTCTGTTTACAGTCATATTTCTCAGGTTTTCTGCCTCAAGAATTGATTATCACCTGAGAAAAAAGAATCATTCCAGATATTAATTTTAATTATAACTTTTTTTGTTGATGATGTTGTTCCTGAGAATGGTCTGTTTTATTATTCTGGACAAATCTAAAATATCACCTCCATGGCTTACCGCTGTCTACTGATCAGCTGAAACCACGCTTTGGAAATACGACACAAGATGGTTCTTGAATAAGAGCAAAGGTTCTGGTAGTCTGGTAATAAACAACAGAATGTTTGAGGTTTTTTAAAAAATGTGCTGAAATACTACAGCCTCTGCACTGCGTGTAGTGTGGGTCACTATTTATTTTGAAGAGAACACTGACCACCTTAAGACCTTTACACCAAAAGACCAGTGTCTTCTGTTGAAAAACATGTTCCAACAACACACACCAGAATGAATATATATTTGTAATATATGTGCGTATTTAAAGATTCTGCTGCTGGCACAAATTATGATGGTCATATCATTTGTAATTAAAATTGTATTAAATTACAAAAGGATGCAAATAACAAGCATTTTAACTAGTCGTATCCCACAATGTCTGCCTGTACAGATACACATTTATAAGAAGTAATGTAGAGATGTAGAGGACTACACCTATCTGGCTAGGCATTATAGATAAATGCAACACCTGAATCTGTAGGGTTACATATGCAGATGTTTTAGCACAGTAGCCCAGAATAACCTTAACCTGCTTCTCCATAAACAGAGCAGAGCTGAAAGGCTATGACTGAAGGTGAGTAACGTTACAGTGTGACTGAAGTTCATTCACTTATTTCTAACAAGAGAAGCATCAAGCAGAGCTCAGTTCCCCCCACACTGACCTACAGAATCCCTCCAGTCAGCTCCTGTAGGAGGTGAACTTCCTGCTCACACTCGGTGTGAAGGTCCCACTATGATAAACATCACATCTCTTTTTCTTCATTCCAGAAAATCATACTCGGAGTAAACAGACCAGCAAACACACCACGCTGTCTACTTTCTTACAACGTCGCTACAAAGGCGGTGTATTTTATTCTGTCTGAACAAAGTTGTCACAACGTCACTATAAATATCGTTGTTTTAGAATATTATTATTATCTTTTGGCAACTTGTGTTCTGAGTAGATACAAAGGACCGTATGATGAATTTTAGGAGGTAAAACGTTCTGACAACGTTGTCATTTAATCTTCTGAGGAGTTACATTTTAACCTTGTGACAACATTGTGTGCACCAAAATAACATTGTTGTGGGGCTTTACTCTGATTTCTTTAGTATTTCTCAGTCTACACTTTTGCAGCGGGGATGAAACAAACTTGACGAAATTAAGTATTTTTAAATATTCTTTGTCTTCTAGGTGTTGTATATTTATATTTTTCGCGGCTCGAAGTGGCTCGACGTTTAAAAAACAAGCCGCGAGCCTTACGTCACGTTTACGTCACGTCGTCTCCTGTGAGTTTATTGGTCGGTTGTAAAGCAGAACTTTGATCACAACACGTTTCTTTATAAACCCGGTGTTTCCCTATCTTCTCATATATCGCATGTAAACTAGATTATGAGCGGATTACTGACAAATCTGATTTTCTGCTTGTTTAACTTGTATTTATTGATAAATAGAATTAAACGAGTAGTTAGCAAATCTAAATATGGCAATTTGAGCATCGCTTGTAGAAGTAAAAGCAGAACTTACAGCTCCTGATCTTTATTAATCAGTGCTAACAATCTACTACTGCTCTGTGTCTCCATATCCAGTCTTACCTTCTGTCTGCTCCTTCTCTCTTCCTTCTTTTCATCCTCGCCCCGCCTCCTCCTCTCTTCATCTCTCCCCGACTCCTCCTTAAACCGAGCCGTCCTCCAGTCTAGCTTGGGGTCTACGCAGAGCCGTATAGAGAGTTATGAAAATATAAACTTTGAAGATTATTAAAATATATATAAAATATATAGTATATAAAGTGTATAATTCTTTGGTGGTTCAGGTGGAGAGACAAAAATCTTGATTGGAAGTGAAGGACGCACTAAGACAGATATTGCTACAGAAATAATCTAATCATGTTATGAGGAAAACTGATACTTTTCTATAAGAGGTGAGTTCAAATGTTGTATATCCCAATACAGACCAGCTATTCATGTTAGATATACAGCTATTCTTTAGAACTGGGCAGTGGAAGCTGCATCAAAGTTAAGGCAAAGAGGCGACTTGACTGCAGCACTGTGGTGTGTTATGGAATTAAACACCTGGCTGCTGTTCTTTCACGGTGTTGTGAAGCTGTGGCTGGAGTTCTGACATGCAGCTGTTGTATTGTAGAGATGAGGATGTGCGTTAGGTCACAAGCTGGTTCACACCTGCACAGCCAAACCACAGTCATTACTCAGTCATGCATTAAATCGAAAGGCCCTGCAGAGCCAGCCATTCTTTAAATATATATATATATATATATATATATATATATATATATATATATATATATATATATATATATATATATATATATATATATATACACACTTTCTTTATATATATCTAATATATGTGAAGCAGGGATTCTCCAGGACCACAACCACACAGAACCCTTTAGTGGTTAAATGTATGTGGACACTTCTCCTTATTCTTGACTTTGGGTTTTCACAGACACCTACTGCCAACAGGTGTTTAAAATCAAGCACATAACTTTGTAGTCGCTGGCAGCAGAGAACTGAATGGGGCTTTGAACATGACACTGTCAATTTGTGAAAGTCTGCCAGACAATTCTGTCCTGCTAGATCTGCCCTGGTCAACTGTTCCAACATCAGTGTCTGATCTTGTGGAAAGTCTTTCCAGAAGAGTAGAGGCTGTTGTAGCTTAAAGGGGGCCACTATATTTTATGGGTAATTTAAAGATGACCTATTATGGAAATTGTCAGTGTTCATGATATAATTTTGGGGGTCTACTGGAATATAAGCTCATTGTGCTCTGATTGGTCAGCTTACCCAATCTGCTCTGATTGGTCAGCCCCAGAGCAGCATCCTGCTACAAGCTCTGTCCACCACACCCCTGTGGCTATTCTTATAATGGGTGAAAGCTATGCATCCATATACTTTGCCTTTGGGTAAAACAGCTGCTCTAATTTGACTGGCAGTAAATACAAATTCTTTGACCACAGCATAAACAAGAATATCCTATTGTTATTGGCCAGTCAGGCAAACAATTATATTACATTGTTATCCATCAACAATTGGCAGCACGTTGGTGTAGTGGTTTCCACTGTCACCTCACAGCAAGACAAAAGACGATCTGGGTTTGATTCTCAGTCCAGCCCGTTCTGTGTGGATTTTGCATGTTCTCTCCGTGCTTGAGTGGGTTTTGAGTCCAGGTGGTCAGGTGGAGCAATCCACTTTCATAAGCTAGAATGGAGCAGGACCTTTCAGAATGCTGGTAGGTGGCCAGTAAGGACTGTGTGTGAGATGATGTCACCTTGTAACAGAAGAAAGGGCTGGAATTCCAGTGAGGTGTTTTAGGCAGCTGAGAAAAGTGGTTTCTGTGGGAGAGAATTTCTTCTGACCTGTACTTTAGACTTCATAACCTTGCGGACTGTTAAGGGAGAAAACAAAAAAGCATGATATGTCCCCTTTAAAGGGGCAATATCATGAAATGTTGATATTAATATCACTTTTCAATAAAGGAGTTTGAAGTAATATGTCGATATACTTAATGTTTCAAAACGTGTCACTCTCCATACAGTCCATTTATGTACACAAAGCTGTAATAGCCTTAAAACACATATTAACAACTTATTTACATATATCCACCTGTTCAGTATACAGTAGTTCAGCGCAGTTCAGGCAATCAGAACAGAACTGTGTATCAGTCTTAAAGGCTCAGTAACAACACCCGCCTGTTGATTTCTATAGAAAGAAGAAAAACCAAAGAAAAAGGGAGGATGTACGGGTTCATTAAAGAATTATAAATAACGGGTACTCACTGGTGGTAAAGAATTCACCCTGAGAAGAAACAGGTAGTCATTCAGATGGTTCTTTCTTTCTTTCTTTCTTTCTTTCTTTCTTTCTTTGATTTATAGCGTAGGCCGTTCTCGTGCAGGAGGCGTGGCTTTGTAAGAATACGGGTGGGAAATGTATGTACCGCTTATTACCCAATCCTTACGCTGGTGGGCGGAGTCTGTCGGAATAGAGGTGGATAAAGAAATACCGCGTCGCTGCTCGTAGGACAGCTGGCGGAGGAGAGAGATAGAGAGAGAGAGACGCAGCGCGCGCTCTCAGGCTGAGGGAGGATAAAACCGGAGCGCGTCCACCGGCTGGAGACGAACCGCAGACAGCACAGCACACAAACCCCGAGTCGCTGAGTTTGATGCGAGCGGAGGCCGGACGGTCGGTGAGTGACGGAGCTTATACGTTAACGCGCGAGATGCCAGCCCGTCGTTTCGCCTCACGCAGCTCTGCTCGCTCGCGCTGCAGAGGCGGGTTTGCACTGTGCGAGTCGCGCGTTTGGCGCAGTGCATGTGCCGATGAGGAGGAGGAGGAAGATGAGGATGAGGATGGTGATGAGGATGATGGCGTGCGGCCGTTTATTCCCCCGTAGCAGCCGATGATGTGGGGGGCACGGCAGGTGTTTGCGCCGCGAGGGAGGGACTGCCGAGGAAACCGTTGTGCACGCAGGCTGTATGATCGAAAGGCGTTCTCGCATTGTTGATGCATTATTGATAGACAGGCCTGCTGCAGTGGTGACTGATTGTGGTGATGATGATGATGATGATGATGACCATGTTGCTTATCGAGGCGTCGCCGGTGCATATGTCTGATGGCTTGAGCCACAGGGCTGGTCATTTAGTTTCCCTTTGTGGTCCGAGGCCGTGATGGTAGCTGAGAGGCATCATTATCTGGTCACTGTTAGAATGGGGATGCAGACCGGGTGATCAGAGAGCAGGTGCCTGCTGAGTGAGCTATACAGTGCATATGGAGAGAATAATAGTCTCCTTTACACGCACTGTTTTGTGTCACACTGAGAAATAGCACCGATTTAGTTAATGTGGGAACATACTGTGACATTGCAGTGGCCTTTAGGCACTTACCTGTCTTACTCAACCCTGTGCAAATGGATTTCTGCCTAATACAGCCAGGGTGTTATTGGTGTGGAATCATAGAGCTGGACCCAGTTGGGCCTAAGCGCTGGATAACACTCGACTGTTAGTGTATCCGGTTTGAGAGAGCCATTTAGCATGTTGGTTTTAACAATCCAGCTGCCTTGACTTTATTCTGGTGAGTGTATCTGTAAACCGTGGTTATGTGGTGATATAAGGTGTCCATGGCGGACAAAGTATGTGGGTTAAAAAAAGAATTCAGCTATTGATCTCGTCTCCTGTTCTCTCACTGAAGCATGCAGTCCAGCCGGTGACTCTATTGTCCATCCTCTGTAATGCCTCAGTCGCTCAGCTAGTCTGCTGCCTGAAGTCTCCAGAATTTCTCAGCTTGATCAAAGTAGAAAAAACTCTGCATCTTGTATCTGAAAAAAATATCTGTACATATTTTTAGATTGAAAAAATGCTCTGTGATTTTGTTCATATGGAACATTATTTTAATTTATATTGCTGCAATTGCAAGACAAGCTCTACTTTGTGTGAACTGTATAGTAAAGTTATTGCCAGCCTATTATTCTCATGCTCTTTTGCCTTATGTGACCCAAAGGCTAGCTATCCATGGTGTGATTCAGGTTATCCTATTCTGTTTTTAAAGCCCGAGGCTCATTCAGCTCATGGTGGTAATGCAATATAGAGGTTCATACAAGGATGTGAAAGTTAAACTGAAGTACACACACACATTCTCACACATACACACCAGCAGTATTTCAGTCTCCTCTGAGGCCTCTGTAATGTTGATATTATTGTGTTATTGTGTTTATGTAGCTTATTTTCCACTGTGTTATTGATAGCCTCATTCTCTGAAAATATGGGCCAATGTTTTCTGCTTTATTAATGATGGGAGTCTTGTGTGATATACCTACATTTTGTCATAACCTCCTTTCATTTGCAGATTTTAAATGGATCCCGGAGGTGTAGTCATAGATGGGCTTGGGCCTGAGCCTGGGTCTGGGCCTATCCTTTTCAAAAGCTGAAGGCACATTTAAAACTGTTGTTGTTGTTGTTGTCTGTGGTCAGCTGGCACCCACAGTGCTAATAGGACAGGATCAGAAAAGTCTATTTCAATGCATCAGGTCATCATAGGTAAGACATACATGGATGTTTTCATGCCTGCCAAGGTAATATACTTTAGTCTTGGATGATTAGATTTAGTTGCTGTTTTGCACACCTCAGCTGTTTGATTTTAAATTGATTATGTTGTCTTTATTGGATCAAATCTGTGTCTGTGGTTAGTGGATGCTGAGCTCAGTGCTTTTGAACATGTCTTTGAAATCTGTTAGTTAGTGATGTGCTTGCTGTTGTTTTGTAGCATCACAGAGTGGACTATTTGAAATAGGTAAGATAATGACTGCACTGTTACAAGCTGTGGTCTGATGCTATGACATTGTAGGATTTTTAAAATTGCATCTTCCACTTTTTCAAAGGTTTACCCAGAATGCATTGCTGTCTACACCGTTGAGTTTTATGTGCAAAATACTTTCACTCTATTAAAAAGCTGGAGGATGCATGTAGACGTGTTTTGTAAATATTTATAAATATAGGATAGAAAGAGGAAGCTGAGGCAAAGAAATGCAAGAAAGCTAAAAGTGAGAGAAGAGATTAAAGCCTGAATTGAAGAATCCTTCAGCCTGGGATTAACATTTAAAGGTGACGTACTATACCCAGCTGCATTGCACTGACCCAGGTTGGAAAATCAGGCTAACGCATGAGACTGAGCTTGTTTTTTTTTTTGTACACAAGCTCCTTGTTTGAATTTTTGAATGAGATGACAGAACGTGACTGCTTCATCATTTAAGGTGGACGGGAGAATTTGAATGAGAAGCTGGACATTTAAGGTGAAACAAGGAGCTAGCTTCAACTGTCAGACACAATGTGGTCAGCATACGTTTAGATTTTTGCTGACTGTAGCTGGATATTGGCATTAGAAATAATCCTGTATATTTCTATATGATGTTAGCAGCTATAGCGCCTGCTAAAAAATGGCGGAGGCACTAAGATAACACCCACTTGACATAAGAAGGGCAGCCAAATCTGCAGGGCTTGTGGCTGTGTTTTCTGATCTAGGCAGCCCACAAATAAAACTGGCTGGGCTGTCACAGTTTATGAGTCTGTAGGCACCAGATACCCAAATGTATGTGCACAATAACACAATAGAATAACACAGATTTCACAATATGTCCCCTGTTATCTGATCACACAAACCATCTTGAGAGGTAGTCAGGGATGTATATGGCCACAGAACATTTATAGTGTGATTATAGTGTTAGTCCATTATCAATTTTCACACAGCGTAAAGGAAAGCTGACAAGTTCAAATGGCATGTAAATGGCAAAAAAAATATATTATATATTATAATTACTAAACCTCACTGCTGTAGCCAGTTCACTAGTCTGGGGACCGAAAGCACCTTTACATGTAAGTGCTATTAAACAAGAAACTTGTGCTGTAGGCATCATTCCATGTTTACTTAATAACTAAAGTTAACCAGGCCTAAAATATAGACTTAAAGACAAGCCACAACAACAGCCCACGACAGCAAGTCTTGAATCCGAACTTGATCTTAGTTTCAGGCTCAGATGCGTCGTTACCACAAAGATTTACACAGCTGGCCACAACTGATTTTGTCCATTGCATTCTGATTGGCTGTCCACATGTTCTTGTGTAAACACTTCTGTGCAGCATTTTTTGCAATAAAGTAAGAAACAAAGACTGCATACAGAACTGCCTACTGCCATTTATACATACATATGTTCAAGCATGTGAACGGTAGTACACCACCATAAGATATCATTCATTAGTACAATATGTACAGTACAGTTTTGTTTTTCTCGTTAACCTCTAATCAGCATTAGCAAACAGCTGCTTGCACTGCACATTGTGATGAAAAATTAGCCTTTCACAGCAAGATATGGATCTGCTATGTGCTGTGCCAAAACAGCAGACTGTGAAAAGCACCAGACTCTCTCTGCCAATAGGCAGATGTCTGGCTTGTGAGACTAGCCTGAACCATCTAAACCCAACGTGAACCTGACCACCACCAGCCCAAGAGTATTTAAATCAAACTTTTAATAACAGTATCTGTTTATTTCTCTTTAGTGCTATTATCTAGTAACGTGAATACAAAAGTAGTACAGTCCTGGAACAGAGGTAATGCACTATAACATAGAAGAGTCCTCCACATAATATAAATGTTCCTGAAAGAACTCTAGAACTTTGGGTTTAGAACATGTTGATCATGTTAATCTCTCATACTCACAAATCTCTTGGTTTTTTTTTGTTGTTTATTTCTGTGCCATCACTCAAATGGTGCGCTTTCACAGAACTCTATCAGGCAAACCTGGTACCTGCTAGTTTTTCAGTATCACCTCCATCAAGGTTCCAAGCAAGATGAGCCGATACCAAAAGGAGACGTAAAAATGCTGCAGAGAGCTGATTGGTACGAAAGAATCATCACCGTCACACTAAACACATACACTAACAGTAGCTACCAGGTTAGCGCCATCTTGTGTCATGTTTGAGCGACCATCAAGACTCTGATGAGGTACTGTCTCTCCTGTTTTTGGTTTTGTTTTCATCAGTCTCTTCTGAACAGAATTGTTCTTCTTCACGTCACGGCAGTTTCATGTGGTTTCGCTATGAGCAGCTACAATTGAGTGGGCACAATATCTCCTGTGTAAAACAAAGGAGCTGGTACCAAAGCGAGTAGATTCGAGTTGAGCCGCACCATGTGGTGTAAAAGTGCCAAAATAGTCTTGAATTTGTTCTGAGAACGTACCCGAATCAGTGGGAACCCTGAGGTGTTCAGATAAGCCCTAATGACTTCTGGGAACTTCAAAAAGAGTTAATTAGTTCATTCTTGTTTAAGAAAATCGGGATTGTGTCTAAGCCCTGCAAGTATTACAGTACAGCTCTAGTTTCCTTGTAACGTTTTGATGGAATCAATCAAAAAAGCACAATTAGCCAGCCAGAAATTGTTTTCTGTGATGGATCTTTGTAGATAAAAACTAATCAGTGGGTTGTTAGAAATGAAAAAGAGCAGAAGCTTCACCAGGGCTCTGTACTAAAAGAGTCTCTGTGAAACTGCTACAAGGTAAAATACATGTACATATCTCTGTCAAAAGATTTAAGTAAAACTAGCTCATCACTAGGAACCAAAAGCAGATGTTAGCACTGAGACATTGATGGCCTCAAATGAAGGCTTAGATCTGTTCAGTTCACCAGTGAAGCTAGTTATCAGTCAGGCAGATTCTATTTAAATTCTATTTAAAGGTAGAAGGCGGGCTTTATATATGAACTTCAGACCCAACCTGAGGCTGACATATGTTTGAGAAATGATGTCCGTCTTGGAAATCCACCTTTTTCATTCTCTGGTGGCTTCTACTCTGGCTTTTGTTGCAGTTATTCTAGAATCAGCAAAGTTCATTTCACCAGGACATCGCCGTCAGCTTTGTTTGGAGTAAGGTGGGTGATCTACTTCTAACCTGGTGATCCCTCAGTCTTTAGCCTCATGACTAGGTCTCATGTGAGGGAAAACTATGAAGAACCATATTCAGAAGGGGTCACTCTTTTGTGCTAGTGTATTTTAGCATGCCGAGCATTTGCATCACCCGTGTTTGTCTGCTGTCTTTGGCAGGTCAGCTGGCCATGTGATCCTAAATACTGAACAAATGTGCCACTGGTGGCTTCTGTCCTCCTTTTTTACTGCTTTAGAGATTTAAAACCCTATTTAGGCATGGGCAGCTTTAGTTCAGAGCACTTGACTCGCTTTGACAGAGTGGCTAAAGTCTGTTTGCTTAGCTGATAATACTTTTTACATCTTGCAGTTGCTGGGAAACCGATACTATTAGACATAATGTAACAGTTTATTTGCTTTTGTTGTTCTTCCTTTAATTTCCACATCCCTGTCCAAATGTACTGAATAGAATAAAATCTGTTTGCACAAAAGTAATGGCTTGTATACTGATGGCACTTGTCCTTACGTTATGATAAATGAAAAAATAGAAATGCCTATAATCATTTTTTTATTAACTTTAAAGTTAAGAAGTTAAGTTTTTATCCTTCCCTGTAAAGTTACTTTTATTGCAGAAACTTGTTTTTATTTTTTTCAACAGCGATGACGTCATCAGTTCCCACATCTCAATAAGAGCGTTTCTTTTTATGTAGAGCAATTTAGATAAAATAATCAGACTCTTTCTCTGCGCCACCAAATGATTAGAGGAGATTAAGGTCAAAGACAACGCAAGATTTATAGAATATGTCACAGCAGCATGTCAGTGCTTCTCCACCTAACAGCCTATGACGGTGGGCATCTGCTGTCACATGGCTGGAATTATCCAGAAGGCCTGGTGACTCTTTAGATCCTTGGAGGATAATTGTTGTATATGTTGTGCAATTGTAGAATTGATTCTATGATGGGGCGTGATGGGCACGCAGTGCTGAAAGCGTCCCCGTCAGAAGTCTACTGGGGGAGAAGGAATTATTCTATTTTTTAGGTTGTGGCATCACATAAAGGGGAATTCCACAGTTATCTAAACGAAGTCATTCAGAGTGGTTTGCTGTAAAATGTCAGAATTGTGATGGCCGGTGAAGAGTTGAATTGCCTCAGAGTTGCCTCTGAAATCTGCCTAATGTTGGGGGCAGTGTCTTATGATAGTTTTGGCCTAGAGCTCATTGTAACCTCCAGAGAGGTGAATACAGAGCCTTATAAAGCAGAAGAGCACCCAAAGGACCAAACTTCTCTTTCAGATTTAATGCTGTTTTACCATCATGAACAGAAAGGTTAATTCATGCTTTTGTATATTTTGTATATATTTTGTATATAATTTTCTCTACAATTTACTGTTTCACATGAATTTGTTTACATAGCAACCATTGATTCATCCAGAGAAAAATTGGTGGAATCCATTAGTCTATAAATCAGACTTTAGTAAGAGCGTTTTGTATTCACTTACTGTAAGTAGCTTTACCAGTTTATTTGATTGAATAGAGCCACTTAGCACTTACTGAAATATGGACTTTTGAATCATGCAGAGCTCACAGATGAATTAACAGTAGCTCTGCCTATTATGAGAAATGCTTTTATGCAGTAAATGGTGAATCCATTTGTTCTGTCAGCTTGGCAGAAAAGTCTCACTCAGTGCTCGTCCTCAATCGTTTATCACTGAGATTATTAAAGTAGGGATGGATAAACATGCTTTATGAATATCTCTACTAGTCATGGTTTTGTGTTCAGCTCTTCTGCTGGTTATAGATTTTAAAAGAGATATGTATTTCATTCTGCCCCCGTGTTATTGCCAAATCTGATACCATTATAAGTTTGATCAACAAAGACTAGCATTTGTTGTCCGGTGTCTATTTCTATGTGATTGATTTGAAAGTGTAAGCTACTGAGAGGTTTTACCGGCAATAGTTCAGTGATAAATGTTAATGTTTATATTTGGGAAGCTGACCCCAATAATCACTGTTTCTTTTTAGGACAGAGAAAGAGAAGCTTGTTGATAAGCTGCCTTTTAGTTCTTTTTGTTAAACACTTACCCATCTACTGATTTTACTTTACTTTAGATTAAGTTTGAGGGCAGGGAACTGAAAATAATGCAGTTGCAGTAAAAAAACAAGCTAAAGTGACTGGATATAACTTTACAGCAGCTAGCTCTAACCCTGGTCCTTTTAGGACTAGAAAACATTCCTCTGACCCCCTTTGATTTCCTCAGGATCGGAAAACGATAACAGATAATGTGAAATCTAATGTACTCATAATGCTTTATTTACTTTTACTATTATGTCTCCTTAAGCTCTTACAGGTTACAGTAGAATAAATTTCCTGCTGTATGTGATTTACTAAATGTGTTTACTAGATGTTGTGTTAATCAGAATTATGTTATTTAATATGAGATTTTTATGCTCAAAGAAGCATGTAAACCAAAAACAGAATAGACATTGGGTCTCAACTGCAGCAGACCATGTGTTTTGGGTCAGGACGAGGGGGGGACGATATATACCATATCAATTTATCTATAAAATATTTTAAGATATCACCCAGAAAAGAAATTAACACACCAGGACATACCACCAGTGGCTGTAGTTTCCTAGTGCTGCAGTTCTGGTGTATTTTCGGGCTCTCTGCATGCAGTCTGGAGTGGGTGGCTCATATGCTGCACTGCACCGAGTTCATTCTTCTGCATCCATTACAAAGTCTTGCTCATGTCAGCTGCTAACACCCTGTGATCAGAAGCAGAAATCATCCTTTTACTGAGAGAGAGAAAACTGTGGCCCTGCATCGTCATCCCTGTGGCCTGAAAGAGCATGCATGTCTTTATGTAACTCATTTATTGGAAAAAACGTTCTTTATTGATTGGTGTTATTTCTGGGTGTAGGGTATGCTGGGTGAATTAGACTGCTCTTTTATTTGTATAGACATTGCAATGTGCAATGTTTGTGGTAAGCTAAAGGCAAAACAGACTACAGTATATGAATTAAAATAGGAAATGTTTACTTCGTACAGGTTTTGAAAATAGGTTTGTTGTTTCACAGAGTGAGGGTGGGATAAGGTCAACTCAAACGCCCAACTGGGCCACATTTGGACATTCGATAAAGACACATTACTGCACACATTACTGCATTGTTTGTAATGGATTGCATTTTGTGTTTTTTACAAGCATTGTGTGATCCTATATGATTGCATTTATTTTCTGCTAAGAATGAACTGCAAATGAAAATATTTCTTGGTTGCTTGTCTCTGGTAAATGGGCATAGTGTTATTAATAATTTAGGAGACATTATGAGAAAACTTTTCAGAGTGATGGGTGTGATACACACCACTATGATTACTGGAAACAAACAATCTGTGCATTGTTTTTATTCCATTTATCTGAGTCTATGTGTTAGTTTTGCAGGGTTTTTCCATTTGAAATGGGTTTATATATGGGAATTCATAAAAATAATAATAAAAGCAGTTTCTGAAACTAGAATTTTTTAAAACATGTAAAAATAGGACTCCTAGCAACACCTGGTAGACCACCGCAACATTTACCATCAGACAACACTTCTGTTAACCCTTCAATTGTGGGAAGACATCTTAGCTCTATCGGCCTGAAAGGATGTGTAGCTGTCAAGAAGTCCTTACTGAGTAAAGAGAACAGACACAAAACATTTTGGAAAGCAAACTGGTGTCCAGAATGTGTTTATTCAGGATTACTTGGATTATAAGAAGTAGAAAACGCACACTGGCCATATGTCCTACGGGGGGAAGTGGAGAACATGATTTAACCCTTTCTGCACCTCTAGGTTAATGAGACATTGGCAGATCATTTTTTTTTTTTTGGAGAGGATCAAATTGTTGGTGGGGACATTTCAATAATCACTGGATATTGCTGGGGACACGTCACCTCCGTCCATGCTAATTCTACACCCTTGCTTCTGAGACTGAACTTTGGAGGTTTGAAGAAAAGGCTCCTGAAAAGAATACAATCTGTAATAAAGGCAAAAGCTGGAACAAGAAAAAAAGAAAAACTTCATAGTTTACTAATAGTCAAATTGTGTCCAAATACTTTGGGACCACTGAAGCTTAAATATTAGTCTAAACGACAAATAATGGCCATTGTTTTCTTGAGCAACTATTCTGTCACAAACGGTTACAAGCACCACCAAACTGGTCAGAGAAATGTGAAGAATTTTCATTGGTTATTTAGTGCTATGATTTATGATTTGAGGCCTCTGGTCAGTGGTCCATTCTCTCCTTCATACAAATGTGTGTGCTGACTTTATGGCCGTGTGCAAATAGCTGGTGGGTCATGCCGCATGTTAACCCTGTGCTAAACCCTTCTCCCCTGGGATAGGCTCCTGCTGCTGGCCCCGCAGGCTTTTCTGTATTGTTCTCCTGAACACAGCACATTTATTCAGAACCCCCTTTATCTAACACCCTCGTCAGTGCTTCATGGGTGTTTTGATCTTGACTGAACTCTTTGTTATTTCCGTCTTAAAAAGCGTGCAGACAAGCAGTGAGTGAATCAGCTTTGGTGGCTTGTCTGTAGTTTATAGGAAACTGGAAGGCAATTGTCTAAAAACTTGATTGTGGATCCAGAAGCTGGAAGAGTATTTAGAATCTGTGTTATTATGAAGTAGAGAGTCACTGTATCCTTCTATGCACATCAGAAGAGGAGAACTGGAACACGTGAAGCGAGTGATCTGTTTCTCTCAGAAGTCCTTGTATGGCTTCCTCATCCTGTCTCATTTAGCTGCCTTTGCCTCCAGCTTAGGTCCACTTCGACTCAAGGGAGACTACAGTGCCTTTGTAGATGATGCCACCTCAAAGTCTGCAGAAGTACCAAGAAAAACACAGAACATGACTAAATTTATTGGGAACAATGCATTTACTGTTTTCCTACAGTACTCATCCAATTTGAATATCAAACACTTCGGCCATTTTGGAAATGTGTAATTTCTTTCACTAACAATGTGACTGTGCTGTGCAGGCTTGTGCAGACTAGCAAGAAAGATATTATTCTAGCTTAAGGCCTAAACATTGAGTATTGGGTTCCAGACTTCTAACCGGTGACTGTCAGATCGTTGCCAGTCCAAGTACATAGAACTAAAAAACTAAATAGGCAAAATACAAGTATTATAACTAAATGTAGATTAACAACTACAAATATTATTGACTTATATATATATATATATATATATATATATATATATATATATATATATATATATATATATATATATATATATATATATATATATATATACGGAGCATAGGAACTGTATGTGTTGCCTTTTACACAGTACAGGGATGTTAGGTTGCTTCATGTAGTTCCTATGCTCCATGTTATTATGCCACATTTCTCCTTGTTAAGAGAAAGTGGTTGATAATGTAGGCTGTAATTAAAACATTATATAAGCTTAATATTTAATTTTTAGCTGTAAGTAATAAACAATATGTAGTAAATATGGGTAATCAACAACTTGACTTGTGAAGACAGAACAATTTCCATGAGGCTTAAACTGCTTAAGCCACCACCCACCCTACATTGGGGCTACATCCTGTGTAGAAGTACAGTAGAAAAATAAAACTATAAATAATCAGATAAATAAGGGAATAAAGGTAGTGGCAATTTAAAAACTGGGCATCAGCTTGGCTACAGGGGAGAAAAGGGGCAGTTCATATCCTCTCTATAGGTAGACACATAAACCCCCCCATCCCCCTTCTGTCTGTCTGTTAGATGATACATGTGTTTTTTGTGTAGGTGATGTAGGTGTTCTGGTGCAGCTTTATAGTCACAGTGATGAATAAAGGTAGTTATTTCTCTCTGCTTCAGGACAACATAGTCACAGATTTTAAATATTAAAATAATATTTAAGCTGTGCATCATGACTATACTCATCTCTTCCACTCTCATACTCGTCCTCTTCCAGAATCATCATGGGAACCGCTCTGATAGCATCAGGATGAAATAAAACTATAATAAGCTGCTACTGTTTCATTTCTAACCTAATGTGTTTCTGTAGAAGTGCTTTTGTAACCATATGCCGAGTCTACAGCTGCATTACTAACTTTCACTAAATGTGAAGATTAGTATGTTAGAAATATGGTTTCATGCTAAGTGGGCTGTCACAGCTGGGGGAGGGTGGACTACAAATATTGCTTTGATGTACATATTTCATTTTCTTTTTTTTTTATAAATTGTTATTGGTTAAAGTACTAATAACAGTAAAAACAAACCAAGCGAGCATTAGATTTTTCTGATTTCTAAACTATTACTGTCATGAATGAATGGACATTGAGAAAATAAGAAGCTTGATACTGAGCTCTGCATCTATAAAAACACTGAAGGCCATCTTCCCCACTTTTCCTCGCTGCCATGCTCGCTTCCTGGTGTCCTTCACTAGATTTAAACACAGCTAACGCCAGTGACAGTGCCAGGGACAGAAACAGAAAACCTTGTTCAGGTAACTTCAACACTCCTGCTTATTAAACGTGAAATGTTTCTCAGCTCTGCGTTCACTTGTGGTTTTGAACTGACACAGTTTCAAATCTGTGTTCTTTAAAGAAAGTGTTGAATCTATATCATGGGAAATGTAGGCTATGCTCTGTGTGTCTCATTAGCTTTTGCACCTCTGAGCAGTGTTACAGTTTCTTTACAGTATCTGTGTTTGTGTATGTGTGAGATATAGATAGTTCAAACTACAGTGCCAATTTTCCAATCCTAGATGTTTATAAGAATTGTGTTATAATCAATTCACAACCCCTAAATTTATCAAGAGTTAGTTTTTTTTATTACGAGATTCTTTAAAAAGAAATGTTTGCCCGACATATTTACACACACTGTGTCTCTGATCCTCATGGCCACATAGTGCAATAAGTATTTTGTGTTTTAATTAAAAGTATTAGGATTTTAAGAGTGTTCAGTTGTTTAAAACTGTATTTTATGGAGTGTGCTGGTTGGCGTTCTGCTTAACCTCACTTCTAAAATATTTGGTAAAGCTTTGGTAGTGATTTGAAGGTACAGGTAGTAACAAAAAGCTATGTTCTATTGTTAGTTTTAGTAAAATAAAATAAAAAGTTTCAGGGCTGTGAATCAGTTCGTTACGAAGGTCCATATTAAAAGTTAGTGGAACAGTAACATCTTGCCAGGCCCTTTGGAGACCACTGCTTAGAGTCTCATCCTTGTGTGCTGTGGAGAATTTTATCGTAGCGGGAGCTTCTTAGTTTGAGCGATGGATTTTACTGGTCCAAAAATTCTCCTATGATAGTTAATGGTGACACTTTTACATACTGTTTTAAAGCTGGGTTTATGAGTGTGCTACTTCCTGTGAGTGCCGCTTTCATTGACAGTGACTGGCAAGTGTCCAGGCTAGCTGTGGTGGAATGAATTGGTGAATTGAATGGTATTGGGCAGTTGAATAGGGCTTACAGAAACTGGAGGCATGCTGAGAAAAAAGAGGGTGGCCAGATTGATTGAGTTCACTACCATGAGAGAAATCAGTATAAAGATATTCAATAACCCAGCATGCTGCTTCAGACGTTTGATTTATGAGGTATAAATATGCAATATTGTTTTGTCAAGAAATAAAACAAACGCATGATCATAAAAGGCTCTCTAAACCTATGCATGTATTGACAGACAGTACATTTCCCTTCAGTCAGTGATATTCAAATATTTGCTACTTGCTGACTTATACTTAAGAAATAGTCTTATTTTGATGTTGGTGATTTCATTCATCTGTATCTTTTGATTACTATGTTGGTAGCATGTTGCTAGTGCTCCTCTGGCTATGCTAACTCTCGCGTGGTTAATGCCATTGTTGAGAGTTAGGGAATGATTGAGTGGACGTGTCAATCAGTATATATCCACACAGTCAACAAATTGGCAATATATTGACAAATCATTGACCTCAGGATTAGGTTTGACCTTTAAGTGGTGGCAGTTGCAGATCAATATCACAGCACATGGGATTTTAACAAAAGAGCAGCAGGGGGCTCTGGTCTTTAATCAATGATCCTATGCACTAAAACAGAGCCTGCTTCTAAAGTAAACGGTGGTGTAAGACGTTACAATAGGCTGTGCTGTGAATCCCTAGTCTTCTGGAGTTGTGTTGTCACCCTGTACTTGCTGTCCCTTGTGTTTCTGTGATCAAATTTAAAGGCATTTTTGAAAATCACAGCTGTTGTACTCTGTGGTAAACAGAAATGTTTCACAGCCAGTACATACATCATTGCTCCTGTTGCCAGATCCTCTGAATTATAAGTTTGTTAAAGAGTCAAAATATAAATGTTATGTTGCTTTGGCAGCTGTAGCCTGTGGGTCTGCTTAAATGAGATTTTGTACTAATCATGAGATTTATTCAACCAACTCTGCTGACAAAGACCAGCATTAAAAACGCATTCAAATCTTTTAGTGTCTTCTAATGGGAATTGGCTTTATGGTTGCTATTAAAGACCACTAGCTTCCCATCAGGAATACATCAAGATTATACAGTTATTGCCAGTGTTTACATTTATATTTGTTGTATACTGTGCTTTTACTGTGTGTAAATTGAGCTGTTCCCACCTGAAGGTACAGTTGCATGAAAAAAAGAAACCCTTTGGAATAACTTGTATAATGTGGAATTATTTGTACTTATTACTAATACAGTGTGGTGTGGTCGTTATCTAAGTCACAATTATAATTTGGTTTATATAATAATAAACCAATCTGCTATACATTTATGCCTTTCGTTGAGCACATTGAGTAACATCCACAGTGCAGGCTAGAAAACGCTAGTGAACTCTTACATGTAATGACCTGTGAATCCCCCTTTAGCAGCGATCACCTCCACCAAATGTTTCTTGTAGGGTTGCACAAGGTTGAGGTAGAGATTTGGACCATTCCTCCCTGCATATGTCTTTCAGCTTATCAGTATTTCTGGGATGCCTTGCTTGCACAGCCCCCTTTTGGTCATACCCACAACGTCTCAGTAGGGTTAAGGTCAGGATTTCTTGAAATGAATCTTCTTCTTTTCAACCATTCTTTACTTGTGTGCTTTGGGTCGTTGTCTTGTTACAGCTTAAAGTTGTGAACTGCTGCCTTTACAGTTCCATCAAAATATTTTGATACACCTGTGAATTAATTGTTTCTTCAGTGATGACAATGCATAACGGTAATTTAGATATGGGACCACATTTTATTAGAAATCCAGGTAAGGGTGCATCTTGCAACTGTCAGCCATTTACACTGATCTGCCAACTATAGCAGTGTTGTTTAATAGTTTTCTTTAATACTAATAAATAGTTTAACAGTAGTCATGTTTTTTGATGCACTGTATACTTACATTTCAGTGCAAAGCATTAACTTGCTTGTAGCATATATGAAGCATGTTCTATATTTTAACTGCTAAATGACCAGATTTGGAGAATAAGAGGTGATTTTTGAAGACACTGTTCATTTTTCTGACAAACAAAAATTGCTTAGACCCACAGTTCCTTATATGGACTCCTACTGCATAATGATACACGCCAGCGCAGGTATGAAAGAAAGTCCTTTGGTCAAATGAAGAGGTGTGGCCTTTGCCATGTGCATCTAACAAAGAGCTTAGTGATGTGAATGTGTTTTAAAAGGGCAGCATATGAATAAACATGACCAGCAAAGTATGTTCTCACCCCGGAGAGTGAGAGAGAGATAGAGTTTGAGACAGAGTGAGAGAGACATAGGGACATAGAGAGAGAGAGAGAGACCTCCAACCATGTGTGTGACTAATAATAAGATTGCCTGGAGCCAGCGTGATAAACACTGCTGCCCTGCATATCACTACAGACTGTTTTTATTAGATCTGCTATCTTAAAACAGTAGTATGATTAATTATCTGCTTTTGTGGCTGTAGTGTGGCTTTGACTAGTATAAAGACACATATGTTTGCAGTACAACTGGGGCTTTTAACCCTGTTCACCACAGTAAAAAAAAACACTTTTGATGTCAACATTACTGCAAATGCACTTGATGTAGATAACTTTGGTGTGTCTGTCTTTGTGGAGAGAGGTGAATTATTTCTCTCCTTTTCTCCCCTCATTGCTCACCAGCAGTTCAACACTTTTAGACACAGAGAGACAACATTGTCCTCGTTAAAGTTAGTTTATCTAATAACAGGTAAACGAATATCTCATTTGATTTTATTGATTAAAATATTTTTAGTTGGAAATCAAGTTGACTTCTGTTCAGTAATGGCCACTAGGGGGCCTGCAGAAAGCCTTTTTCAGCCTGATTACGTCAGATTACTGTAGACGTACTTAGAAGCTAATGGTGTTCTTCAACCTGAAATGCTAATCGATCTCATGTTACAGATGCAGCAGATCAACAATAGGCTGAAAAATGCTTGTGTATTCCTTTAATACTTGAGCTGACGTGACCGGATGGCGTCCTTCCAGTGCATGTGTTGTTTTGCACAGTGCTAAGCACAAACAGCAGAGCACCTGAGCTCTGTTAAAAACAGCTTGGTCTGAAAAAAAGGCTATTTATCATCATGTGCCCAGCCTGCACGTACTGCACCAGTGATCCCTGAATGAAATCTCGCTGTCTCCCTCTTTCTTTCTCTGGAGATTGATATTCCTGGTAGGCCAGGACCACACAGGCTTCCTCCAGCCTCATCAATTAACCATGGCAAGCTAGTCTAAGTTAATTTGCCTGTGCCTTTAGGGCCTGGGCTTCTCATTCAGGAGCCAGGCTCAAGGGTAAGGAAAATAAATGAATGGTGTTTACGGTCTAGTTCAAAGTCACAGTGCTAGATTTGGTGCCTTTTTGTCTTTAACCGCTTTCCTTTTAAATGCTTTACTTGTTTCTTATATGTGTTTTGGTTCTATTGTTTACACATATTGGACTGCTAAGTGACAGTAGTGAACATTACTGGTAGCTTTATAGCAAGTCAGGTGGGATGGTCACTATTTCTGTGTAAATTTGAAGGCTGTATTTTAGAAGAAGAAGATTAAATTGAGGTTGCTTCTGGTCAAATGACATGTTTTGTTGATTTCTGTTAGTAAAGTACATTTTTCAGCATAATTTTCTGCATAAGTACTGTACAGTGGCCTAATTTAGCATATTGATAAAAAAACAAAAGAAATAAAATGAGACCTTGGTAACTTTGAAAGTGATGTCATATTTTTTTTATGTATTTTATGTTGACTTCAACAAAAGTATATAACTTATGCACTAAAATGTTGCCATAAAGAAGTTTTTTTTTTTAAACCATGCTGTGTTTGTGATTGTGATGAAGTTGCAAAAACAAGATTTCTTCTCTGTGGAATGAACAATAATTTAAACCTCCTGAATATATATTTTATAAAGGCAGACGCTGTAAAAGAGAGCAATGGCTGTTCATGTGACCCAGTTATCTTTTGTGTGTGCATTTAGAAAATCACAATTAGACACCAAATGCTGTAGTCTGTGGAAAACTCCCTCGTTACTTGGTTGGGGAAGGCCTGTCAGATCCAACCCTCGTCTGCTTTAGCCCACCATCTGTGGCCCTGTGCACACACACATGTGATATGAAGGCATTTTAAAGGGGCAGTCAGCTCTGAAATCTCGCTCCTCGTGCTGTCTCTCAGGCTGCGCTGATTAATGGTGCTCTGCTTCACCGGTCCACATCACGCAACTGCATTTGAATGCGGGTCACTGATGGTGTTGTAATGTCACTTTGCGTAATGTAAATGAAGGCAGGAGGCGGAGATTTATTTATTTTTTGCATGTTTGCAGCGTGTGTCTGGCCCAAGCAGGGGCCTTGGGGTCATGGGCCAGTGCGTCGGGAAATGGCAGTGCTGCCCGCTGAAGCCTGACTGGATACAAATGGGGCTAAATGGGCCTGCTATTGTCTGGCTCCATCCCTTTAGTCATTTCCAGCAGGTGGAGAACAGATATTATTTCTATTAGCGGTGTGTTTCTGGTTGTGTGCGTATTTTCGTTTTGTCAGCTTTGCTTTCCACTCGCGCTGATGTGATGCCCTGAATATTTAAATGTCATTGTACCATTTGCCTGCTTTGTATGCAAATATGAAGGCCATAGAGTTGTTTATTCAAAGTCAGCTCATGACCTTGTAAGATGATGCACCATGTTTTGTCAGCTTTACTGTGCGATTGCTGCCTTCGGTCTCCCACCAAACATCAAGACCTCACACTCCATTAAATTATACTGTTCCCACACGGACAGGGTCGTATGCCAGGAAGCGTCTGCTTTGCAGATAATGCTGTTATTTTCTGGTGATGACTCTGGAGCATCCCTGCATATTGCATCTCCTGCTGCCTCTGGCCCCTTGGTTGGCATGGCAATAGCCAGAGCGCATTTTCGTTGCAGTGCTGTGTGACAAGCGTCAAATCATACCGAGTGCACGGCTAGCAGAGCTGTGAACGCTGTATTATACCGAGACATTTACTGGTAAGAGTTATTAGTGGATTTTCTATTAGATTCCTGTTAGATTATAGACTTAATTTAAGGAGATTTTTAACTCTTTATTAACCATGTTTGTATAATTTGTATAGAGGCTGAGACGTAAACAAAGTAATTCAGAGTGGTTTGATGTGAAATGCACTGTTGAGTTAGAATTGTTGCTGTTGTAAGACATATAAAGAGTTTAAAGGGGAATTCCACAAAATTTTCACATTTCTGCACAAGTTGAGAGGTAAACAAAGCCATTCCGAGTGGCTTGGTGTGAAATCAAATGTCCTTACAGTGGTGGTGATATAAACCAGGGGTCACAATGCCTATAGCGCACAAATTTAAGTTGTGGTAAATGTGAGTTTTCTTTGGGGCTATTTTGCCTTATAACATCCTATATATACATAAATCAATGTCTCAGGCATAAGGAAGGGTGTTCATAACCATGTAATAACTTTGATGTGACTTTCTGTTAGGGAGGACATTAAACTCTTCAGACATCTGCTTCCCATCACCACAACATTTCACATTAATCCACTTTGACTGACTTTGTTTACATCATAAGCTAATGATCTTAATGTAATTATGCTTTTAAAAAAAGTCTGTGAAATTCCACTGTTATTCCCGAAAGCTAGCTAGTTCCCTGCGTATGTCGTAGATGTATTCGAATGTGCAGTTCAAAACTGGATTTGAAATCTTTTGATGTGAAGCATTCATGAGCTCCCAGTGTGAGAATGGCTCATGTCTCAGTGTTACCTTCCAGCGTCTAATGACTCTCTCGCTTTTCTCCCTGTTCCGTGTCACAGAGGTGTGGGAGCACGTTCAGTCTGGCCCAGTTTGATTCACGAGCCTCAGGACACGGAGCTGAGTGGATTTCTCAGTCGGCTGAGTGAGCCGACTGGCTTAGGGGAAATCTTTCCCCTCTAGTGGAGCTAATAATAGCGCAGCACTAGGCTATTCCTCCGTCTCTATGTTCTCCTCCATCAGATATGGGGCTTCGCTAGAAGCAAAACAGATTTCCGCTCCCTGCAAGTCCATTAGACACCAGGCTCTCCAAACTTGTTTATCAGAGCCGGCTTGTGAAGAATACATACCTCATTAGCTTCCGTCTGGCCTCCCTCTAGTCTGACTGTTTCTTTGCTCTGTTCTCTTTTTCCTCGTCTTGCTTACTCATTGTGTCCTGCCCGAGATTAGCTGCTGTCTGGAGTGTTGGTTTTTGGTGTCTGAAGGGCTGGGGTCAGTGAGGTGGCGTCGTCCTCGCCTGGGCCCGTTGCCGTGGAGGGTCTCCATGGTGACTGCGGCACTAGTTCTGGCCGCTAGTTCCGAGGGTCTGTGCGGCAACGCTGTCCGGAGCGAGTGGGAAGAGAATAGAGGCGTGTGGGTGCTTAGAGATCAGAGGTTTCTGATTTGATTTCCTTTATTGTTTACTGCCTGCTTTACAAACCCGAAGGGTGTTCCTCTTTAGAAGTGTCTCATTAGGCTGCAGTAGGGGAGCCAGAGATTAGCCCTGAAATGAGCTCCCTGGGTTTGGATTCAGACCCCAGCAGTGTAAGCTCTCAATGTGGCCACAATATCCACGGCCTTATCGGAGCCTCGTCTTAATGCCTGTTCATACTAATCTTAATTCTGAGAGTTCAGACCTCCGGATGAAGTGAGCTAGCTGTGGCACGAATGTCAACAAAGCCAGAGATCAATGGAGTAAGCTTCATTTTAAAGACACAGTGCTCTCTCTGTTCATGCCAAGCCGAATATTGCTCTGCCTATGCATGTCACTGAGAATTTTCCAGATTGAATTTGGGGACGTGCCTTTGTTCTGAGCTCTGACTCATAAGGATCAGTGGGGAACTGCTGGAACCCATACGGAATGGTGTGGAACCCTGCTGTCACTTCATCGCTCTCCTCGCCGGCAGGAGGCCTAAATCAACCTGCTGCCTTACCAAGAAGAATCAAACAGTGTGTTCTCATTGCTCTGTGTGGCCCCAGTAGGGGTAGGACACCAGCTTCTGAATTAATATAGTTCATGCAGTAACCCTCACACACTCTCACTCTCGTCTCACACACGTTCTCTCTCTGTCTCTCTCTCTTTTTTATGTGCTTTCTTGCTCTTTCATTTTCATTTCTCTGTCATTCTCATACTTTGGATTCAAAATCCCAGAATCCGGCCTCCTTTCAGAGAGGCTCTTTGAACAGAAGCCACTTTTGGTTCCATAAAGGACCTTTAAATGAATATCAGTACACATTTCAATCTGTAACATGTCATCGCTGTCCAATGAAAAACATGTATCTCTATTTTTGTCGATTTTAAGTTTTCTACATCATTTGAAGATGCCAGTGGTTGTTTACATTGTGTGAATATTTCATGATGAATGGACCAATAGGAATGGTCCAAAATAGCTAAAAAAATCTGGTTCCATTGACTTACATTGAAAGTAAAGTATGTTTTTGGTCTCTCTTGTAAAGTTTTGAAGATACTTGTTTTTCATTGGACAGCGACAACATATTCTATTTAAAAATAAAAATGTAACATAAAATGTTTTTATATTTCAATCTCTGTAAACATTTCACTTGCTATCCAAAACCACCTGTGTACCATCACATGTCTGAGTATGTGTAATGCTGTTGATGATGATAAAATTGTGATGAATCCTGAAAAGCATGTTTTCTTTTATTACTCTTTCACCTTGCTACTCGCTTTTCATAAACTTCTCTTGTAATAGTTTTCTGTGAGGTGACTTTTAGAGACTCTTCAGACGTCTGCTCTACCACCTGTCACCACCACTGTGAACAATTGCCAGTAATTTTCTCCTGATTAGTGCAATTCACATCAAACCGCTCTGAACAATGGAGTTCTCAACTATCATCCAGCGGAAATGTTAATTTGAAGTCGGTTAATGAAGTTTTTGTTTTTGTCCCATGTAGCCCACTAACTCATTCTTAATACACTATGTGGCCAAAAGTATGTGGACACTCCTCCTGATCATTGAATTCAGGTGTCAAATGCAATCCTGTCAAATGCATGTGAAATCATACTGAAATGGAAGCATCTAGAAGCCCAGGGAGCTTCATGAAAAAAACTTTAGATCACTATGCAGAATGACAAGGCACTGGCTGGAATTGTGTAAAGCATATCACCACAGGACTCAGTGGAGCAGTGGAAACTTGACGATTAATGCTTCATTATCTGCTAGGCCGGTAAATGAATCGGCAAAAATATCTCCAGCATTGAATAAGGTGTTTATTTCACCGTTATTTATTAAAAAGAATGAAAGTCTTAGACGCAGATTTAAGAAACATTGCTTTTGACCTCTGTGGGCTTCGCCGAAGCAGCTGGAGCTGGTGGCTTGTATGTCCCACATTGTCTGCCGTCGCTGATAACTTTGTCCCAAGATTTGAAGGGGAAATGGCAGAGGAGACAGCGGTGGGCTTTCTCTGTGGTGAAAGCCAAACTGGAGAGCTCTAAATCTCCTGCGTGAAAAGGCCTCTGCGTGCCCTTTTGTGTAGCTCTCCACTGCCCAGCTTGTCTGAGCGTGTGCATGTGTATGTGTGTGTGTTTGTGTGAAGGCCCCCAGTCTGACGGATGTTAACACTCCGTCTGTGTAAATGAAAATGCTGAGCGCAGTGGAAACTCATTAGTGCCATTCTACAGAGCTCACAGTCCGAGCTCACGGAGGATATATGTACACATCACACAGCTGCACACGTAAAGCTCTGTTCCAGTGTAACACTGTCATTTATAAAATCAAACAGGGAAACTTTCATTTCATCACAACATGCAGATTACATACAACCATATCATTTGAATTAACATTTATATTCATTTATTTATTTTTTAAATGTTATGAAACAAGGTCAATAAATGACATAATAAAGGGTCCAAAATTACAGGGAGAAAAACTTAATTATATATCTTAATTATATTCCTTCTTCTGCAAAGTTTGGAAAATGCAAATGTTTGAATACTTCTGTCCAGTTACCTGTGTTGCTGAAGTGAAAGTACGTAAGTTAACACATCCTCTACAGAAAAAACATTTAAATATTGTATTTTTATTCAAATGTTGCTGTCACTGTCAAACAGTGCATAATTGCTACTTATTTGTTGAGTTTAACATATTAGAACAAAAAACAACCACATGTGTCATTTGACCGGGGTGACCAAACCCCTGTCATTCGCTATCGGAATGGTGATCTGAATGCACTGATGTACCAAACATAATTGCTTTTACAAGAACAGCTCTATAGGTTTCTATAGCCTATTCTTATTATTGTTTGTATTTTTATTTTATTTATTTATTTATTTAGCCAGGTCTGACAGGCAATAAAGGAGAAGCGACTAAATAAACTAACAAATGAACGAAAAAAAAAAAGAAAAAAATATATAGATATATATTATATAGGAGCCCAAACTTTTGCATGTGATTAACATTGCTACTTTCTAGGAATTTACTGTCTGTTATTTGCTGTGTCTTTTATTCTGGCCTGTTGAGCTGGCAGCTAAAGCATGAAATAGATGTTAATGACCTCCTCTCAGAGGACAATTTAAATTCTTCTGGAGACAAAATACCTTTGTCCTTTTAGTAGCCCTGGAGTTCATGTGCGATTGTTACTGATGGTGTTATGTTAAGCGAGGGAATCACCGTCCAGGCAGTTTATAGAAAAGATGAGGGTTTGGAGCTGTGCACTTGCTATTATTACACTAGATGTGACTAACAGATGTTAATGCACTGAGGCACAATTATAAACGCTGATAGTCATGAGGCAGCGTTAAAAACAAAGCCATGCACAGTGAATGCTGTACACAAAGCCATAAAAACCATTAGTCAGACAACATGGACCATCTGCTTGCTACAGATCCAATGTTTGTATCATAGTCGCTGTAGTGGGGACTGGTCAAAACAGTGATAGACAGTTTTTATTGATTGAAGCTTCCGTAGTGTTAGTAGAGGTTTCTAAGATCAGTGGTTTGAATACTAGGCCTTGGTTACAACATAAAATATGATCCAAAGCATTAAAAAAATGAATGGGAGCGTACTTCAGTTAGATTTCACTCACAGATATCTAGTGGTGCCAACAATTGTGGAACACAGATTTGAGAAAATATTTTTTTTATGAATTTTGTTACACTTTAAATAAAGGTTATGTTTTTATTATTGTTATCAAAAACATAAGCAGTACAGAACTTATGTACTGTAGAACTTTGTTCATAGACTTTGGCTTACCTTTTCTAGAGAAGGCACTGTGTTGGTAGGTTTTCATGTTGAGTCATGAGTTGTGAGTGGATGATGTGCCAACATCTTAGTTTAAAATAAAAATATTTTTCACCGTTTCTGCTCCCAACTAACATTAGCTTAAGCAAACTAGCTAGCCTAGTTAGTGCCAGAAATGCATTAGAGTTGTATTGTATCAGCCTTCGTAGTCTCATACTTATCAACATGTATCCTCAGCATCGGGCTCACATTTGTGTTTTATAGAAATAAAGTAATATAATTACACTTACCTGCTAACACAAGCAAACTCACTGCATTTTACTGGTAAAACATGTAATTGTCCATTGATTGAATTCTTGATCTGTTTGTTTTCTCCGTCTTCCTATAATGAAACAAGAAAATCTCCTGAATAGTGATTTCAGTGTGGTTCGCCGACCTGACGACTGTTACAGTATTATTTCAGGCTTTAGGGCGACTCACAGCAGCACATGATCACCATATTTTAGCATATTTTAGCTTAACTTTTTTCAGTTTTAGCAACAAAAAACATACATAGTGCAGCTTTTGGCTAACCCTGGCTAGCTTACCATGTGACATGTAACACTGAACTTAAAAAAGGACCTTTTAGGTTACAGAACTTGTTGGAAGGCAGAAACTACAGTACAGCAGCGAAACAGAATTAGTTTTTACACCAGTCGCTGACAAGCTAAACGTATCAGCATAATATAAGCTTTTTATTTATTCAAACAAAAAACATGATTGATGTGTGATGTTTTCTTGCTTGATCAGGTAGTATATGAGACAAAATAAAAACAACACATGTCCGACTGTTACGTTACGCTCTTTACGTATCAGAATAAATGTAACAGGAGTTAGAAATCCTGTTACTCATCTTTTTTTTTTTCAAAATAAAGGAGTTTGATGTAGTACGTTGACATTGTTAAAGCCTCAGCGTATCCCATTTACTCCACACTCCACATTCAAAAACTAGGCTGCAAAAACAACCCACTTGGATTTCATTCCAGCTCATTGTTTCTTATTTACATATATCCACCTGTTCAGACCACAGCACTTTAGCTGCACCTATTCAAACTATGAGAAGCAGTGCCTCACAGTCCTAAAGGCAGTCTGTTTAATTCTAAGAGGTTGGAAAGTTACATCATCATGTATGTATCATGTAACAATGACTCATGATCATTTTTGGTACATATGATCACACACATGTTTGACCTCAGAAATAATAATAAAATAAATAATAAAACAGAAATAATAACATCCAAGAAAATATCAAATAAGGAAGAGAAGAAGCCTAAATGACAGGGGTACTTTTTTACACCAGCCTTAAAGGGTTAATGGAGTAGCGTGCATGATATTAGTTGAACGAGTGAGTGTTAGTTGAACGAGTGAGCAGCGAACATGCTTCTACGCAGGGCCCTTTGTTTTAAAGCATTAGGAGCCTCATTGAATTCTTCAGCTCCTCAGTGCCTTTGTTCTGTTTGAATGCAGAGCACTTGATGGCATTAAAAAGCAGCCACGGTAGATGAGATTGGACTGATGTTTAAGTGCGTATAAAGATAAGCGTGTATACTCTATCTGTATGTCTCTCTCTTTTCTTTTCCTCTCTCTCTCTCCATCCTTCAGCCAGGATGGATGCTGTTCGGCATCAGCACCAGGAAACATATTAAACCCCCTTTGTAAGGCGACAAAGGCGCATGTTAATCTCATGGAGGGAGGAGGCAGGGGCGTGTGTGTGAGTGTGCGTGTGTGAGGCCACTGCCTGTCAGAGTGCTCACCGGGCCACACACACACACATACGCAGCGCAGTATCACAGACTCGTACCGCCACAGGGAATGGTTAGACAGACGCGCTCGCCGGATACCCACTCTGACTGCTGCCGGACTGTGATTAGCTTGGCTCAGGAGGAAGGTAATGATTTGGTTCCTTGTTTACTCAGAATAGCTGCACTTATTTAAAGAGGCTGTTCGTCGTAAATGGCTTGTTATTGTTAGTTCTCAGCCACAGCGGCCGAGAAAGGCTTGCTCGTTTTCTGGCCATCTTAACCCATCACACCTCGTGGGTCAGCGTGACTCCTTGAGGTTACTCATGCTACGTCTTTTCTCTTCTTCTCTTTTTGTCCTTCTCTTTGTGGCTTGTTTTACATTATTGTGTGGAGCAAGCTTACAGTGGCGACCTGCATCGTCATATCGTTTACCTGCTGTCGTTTGTTCTGGGTTCTCCGACAAAAAAAGCATCAGTCTGCTATTTATGGAAGTTCTGACAATGTAATACGATCTAACAGGATAGATCTGTTTATGATGTCACTGGCCTGAAAACACACCTTCATCTCAGATTTAGTAACTTTACAGGAAAGGGAGGGAAATTAATGCCAACAGATTGTATTACAAATCATTTGGGAGTGTTTGCGTTTGTCCATTCATCATGAAATTATGAAGGGCATATTGTAAAAAGGGTATTTAGAACTGCGATACAGGCAATATGGATTGTTGCTGTTGCTCAGTAAACTAATATTGTTCCATCTATTTTTTGCATTGTGCTGAAAAGGTTGTAGGAACCAACAGAAATAGTCCAAAAATCTTGTTACATGAACTTCCAGTCTCTGGTAACATTACCCTTTCAGAACACAGCAGCGAATACATCGTCTTACAGTTCGAGATGCCTGATACCGGTATGGGCAGATGTTTGATTTGATAACTGCTGTCTTGATAACTGTGTTTAAAGATCTTTATGGTATTATGGTATTGTATTTTCCTGCTTTAGGTGAATGTCCTCAGGATTGCTAGGCTAGGTGAACGTCCTCTTGCTTGTTTTCCGTGTGTGACTCTGCCTCTGTGCTGTAGGATGATGTAGCAGTTTCAGGTTTTGTCCTCTCGGTCTCTCAATAATAGATGCGCTCTTTTGAATCTGCCAGCATCACCCCCATGCCGGCATTCGCCCCGTCGCCATGGCAACGCCTCAGGTCAGCTTTGTCGAGGTGGGAGCGGGCCAGCAAGAGTATTTTCTGTGTTTGCTCTCTCCATCTCTCTCTCTCTCTCTCTCTCTCTCTCTGTATGTGTATGTGTATGCTGTGAGAGAGTGCAAGAAAAGAAGAGAAGGATCAACTGATCTAGAAAGAGAAGCAAAATCAGATGCTCAGACATTGTGAGATAAGAACGGTGGTCTGGTTCTGTGAGCAGCGTAATGTGAAGTACTAGGTCTGTTGTAGGAATTATATGATGATTATTTGAGCTGGATGTGATTATTTTTCCTAATCATACAACAATCAGCTATAACATCAAAACCACCTCCTTGTTTCTGCACTCGTCGTCCGTTTTATCAGCTCTACTTACCAAACAGGAGCACTGTGTGGTTTGTTAGCCCTCAATTATTCTGTGCTTCTATGGCCAGGACCCTCACAGGACCACCATAGACTAGTCTTTATTTGGGTGGAGGATCATTCTCAGTACTGCACTGACTTGGTATGTGGTGTGTTAGTGTGTGTTGTGCTGGGGTAAGTGGATCAGACACAGCAGAGCTGCAGTTTGTAAGCACCTCAATGTCACTGATGCACTGAGAATAGTCCACCAACCAAAAATACCCAACAAACTTGTGGGCAGCACCCCGTGACCACTAATGAAGGACTAGAACACTAATCGTGCAGCAACAGATGAGTTATCATAACTTTACATCTACAAGTTGGACCAGCAAGGCAGGAGTGTCTAGTAGAGTGGTCAGTGAGTGGACAAAGTGTTTAAACACTCCAGTAGCACAGCTCTGTCTGATACACTCACCACTACGTCAGTGCTGAGAATGATCCACCACCCAAATATTATCTGCTCTGCTCTATGGTGGTCCTGGGGGTAGCCTGACTATTGAGGTACAGGGTGAAAGGGGGCTAACAACATTAGTGATACAGATGTGCAACAGTCTTTAATGGTGGAACTACAAAGACACCTGTATGGAACGGTTGTGGAAACGAGGAGGTGGTTTTAATGTAATGGCTGATCAGCGTTATGCTAAACTAATAGGTTATTGTCAGATTTAAGAATTTAAAATATCAGTTTTGGTATCAGTATAAAAGAGTGTGTTTTGTGTCTAGTGTGCTGTACAAAGATATTCATTGTTCCGCAATACATTGCAGCTCAGTATGTCTCATTAAGCTATTTTGAGCATGTCTTAAACATCATCAGTATATAAAAACACTGTCCCACCACCTGTTTGATTACAAAGAGAGCGGAATTAGTCCTGTTTAATTAGATACAGTGCAACGCAGCTTGTGAGGCGTTACATATAAATCATTGTATTCATGCTATTTACATGAATAAAATATTATATTACATTACTTTAAATAGCTTTTCACTGTACACTGTACAATATATTTTAACATAAAAAAATATTTTTATATATATTTTTATCCAACATTTTAAATAGTGTGTGGCTGTTGAACAGGAATTATGATGCTCTCTTTGTAAAACATGCGGTTGTTCAGTGTTTTTAAGCACTGATAATGTCTGTAGTGTACTCAGATAATGTCTGTAGTGTACTCAGAGAAGCATGTTGTTTATCACAGTAACATAATGCGTCATAATTAAAATAGAGGCCACATTTACTCTAACAGATTTTAGCAAAGGCTGTGATTATATGTAAATATAATCATGAACACATTTTAATCCAGAAATGGTCCTTTGCATGGTTAAATGGTCCTATGACAGTAAACCTGTTGTAGCAGAGCTTGTCAGATCTAAATTGGTAGCTTTACAGTAGTAGCCAAAAATGTTCCTAACTTGAAATAAAAGGTAATGTAACAAGATTTAATGCCAAGCCAGTATTTGGAGTATTTATTGCATACATGCTCCATTTAGCATGAAATTGAAATAATGTTTAAGAGGAAGCTGGCTTTATTTTGTTTTGTTAAAAAACAGATGTCAAAAAGGAAGGCAATGATATGTTTTTTTCATAAGAACCTTTTTTAAAAAATTGTCTCTGCCGTTCTCACAAACAATAGGAGCTTTCTGGTTTGATATAAAACTTAGTTTGGCTAGGAGAGTAGTATTTTTTCAGCCTATCACTCTGCACTCTGGTTCTTTTTTGACAATTAATAAAATTGTGATGCATGTTGTGTATCGCAAAATGTTTTGCATGTATTGATGTTATATTTCTGCTCTGTCTCTCCTTTTCATCTCTTTCTGAAAGGCCAGAAAATTACAATATAAGTATAATTCACATAAGCATAACAAATTCTTCTTCTTAAAAATCTTTATTGTAGTCTTCTCCAGCCTTTGTCATTCAACCATCAGAAGCCAAGGCGGTGGCGGTGGTGGAGGCTGCTGGTCGTGTTTCTGTTAATGTGAAATTAATGCGCATGTCTCTTGGGAGCGTGCTAATATATGCAGGGCCATGAAGCAGCACGTGTGTGTGTGTGTGTGTGTGAGTGAGTGTGTGTGTGTGTGTGAATGAAATCATGTTCCTCAATCATTTTGTCTGTTGGTTTAAGACATGTCTTTGTGCTTGCTATGAGATAATAAAATTCAGAAATCCCAGAAGGGCCTACAATAACTCATTAGCCTGTGTACTATATATACTGGCATATTTCTGAGTCAAAGCACTTGTCGTCACTCTTTTCATCTCTACCATTTCCATTATTCACTGCTTCTCTAATCTGGATCTCAATCACGTTGACTTTAATCTGAAGGCTGGAAGGTATTAAAAGTATCAGTGAAGGACAGGAGGAGAAAGAAGTGATGATTGTGAATGGAGCTGAAGTTGGCTTTGTGGGTTTATTCGTGATGTTAAAAGACAGGCTGAAATATTTCACAGATTATCTCATAACCCCAATAAAAAGGAGGTGACAAGGAGGAGTATATTGTGAAAATATTATGGAGCTGTGAGTTTAAAATCACTCACAGAATTTAAAGTCATGATTTCTATCAAAGGACTTTTGGATTTTTGACCTCTATATAATTTAATCTAACACATCCGGTCTTTACAATCACTGGTGATAAATGAACGGAGCAGGAAAATGTTTAGGGCAATGTTTTTTTGGGGACTGAACATTGTGATGCTTTGATGATGACAGCTTGATTCATGCGCATTACACAATTTGTTAACACGTCCTTTACAGGGAGCACACCTAAAAGGTGCAAGTTCTTTGTTTAACATATTGGAAAGACGTGTTCTCTATAGAGGATGTGTGATTTTCACGTGTGATGTGCTGTAGGGAGATTTATCTTAAAAAGAAACAAACTGCTTCCCATATAATAGTGTAGCAGATAATGTAAAGAATAATGTATTCTTTCTTTAGTTAGTTTAGTTTATTAAGTTTATCTTGTATAGAAGTTACTGTAATTTGCAGGTTGTTGGTCATTAGAGAGAAACATTTGGTTGCAGTGCAGGGCCTACCAAAGAGTCTGGTGTTCACCTGACATATTTGCTTTGTCATCTCTATGTATGAAGCTCTTTGGCATCTCTGGGTCAGCAGAGTGCTCTCTGCAGTCCTAGTTAACAAATGAGTCACCTCAGCCATGACTGAGACTAAACGAGGACATAAGCTCTTCTCCTTTGGCAGAAAATCTACTGTGTTTCTCTATTAAGGTGGCACCATAGAGCTTCACACTGAGGTACATGAACCATCCGCTTTATTCAAAACATCTGCCTCATACTCTTACTTTCTTTTCTGGTTTATTTTCAGTCATTCACGAATAAGCTTTGTGTGCCAGACAAGCAGTGACATTCATGCTAATGTTAGCCTTTTTAGCTGAGTTGCTAGGTCAGACATATTTTCAAATGAAAATGAAAACACTGACCTTTGATTACTTTCCTGGTCAACAGAAACGTTTAGCAGCAACACCCCAGATATGGAGCAGCAGGTTGAGTGGGACCACTGAGTGCTGCAGTGCGTAGCATGTAAAACTCCCAACTCACACTGCGTTGTGCATAATGTCAACAGTAAAGTTTGGTGGAGGAGGGATAATGGCCTGGGGTTGTTTTTAGGGTTAGTTTTAGTAAAGAGTGATATTAACTGTCCATCATGCAAGGATATTGTAGACATTTACATACTTTCAACTTTGGAGCAACAAGGCCCTCTCCTGCTCCAGCATGACTGTGACCCTGTGCACAAAGTAAGACTCATAAAGCTCACAGCTCAATGAGTTTATTGTGGAGGAACTCCAGTGACCTGCACACAGCCCTGACCTCAACCCCATTGAAACATCATCCCAAGCAATGTTCTTTGTCCAACATCAGTTTCTGACCTCACAAATACTCTTTTGACTAAATGAGCACAAATTACCACAGATAGCACAGACACCCACGTATTTTTGGCCAATAATTGTGATTGTGTGTACTGTACTTTAGTTTATATATATATGTATAGATATTTTATATATATATATATATATATATATATATATATATATATATAGATAGATAGATAGATAGATAGATATACTTTTATAGGTTTTATAGTCCTCATTCAAAGTACTTTCATGTCTGGATCTGGCGCAGTACAGTATAGAACACATACAGAAGTGTGACAAATAAAAGGAAGAAACAAAATAGACGAGCGGGGAAGCATAATGAGTGCAGATACTTGCAGACAGAAGTGCTGTATAAAACAATTAAGTAATTAACCACCTACCATGCTCTGTGGCGTGTATAAACATGCTGGGCAGGCCCAGCTGAGGCTGAAAATAACAAGTGGGAAACATCCAAGACTCTTTAAACGAGGGTTCATTATCAGGGTTCAGACAGCAGGTGACGGAGAACATCAGTGCAGGAGTGCAATGTGTGATGTTGTGTACACAAAGAGAACAATGCAGACCTCGACGCCTAAACCTCGGGTGGTCCCCTTTCACTGTGTGGATGTTGTGCTGACTTGGATTGTCCACTTGTTCCCTTAGAAAGAAGAATTAGTGCAATCCTACAGATGTTTTGACTGATCATCCTGTGATAAAACACTTCTATCCTGATGGGAGTGGCCTATTCTAGTGTGACAGTACCCCCATCCCCAGAATACAAGGTGTGACTGAAGGGTTTTATAAGAACGATGTAAATTGTTTACAAGACCTGGGAGGCCAGCAAACCTGTGACCATCAGATAAATAGCACTCTACTTATTCTCCACGTGGTGTTACTGAGAAAAGAGAGAGACAAAGAAGAAGAACATTTGTAAATAATAAGATGATAGCATTAATGTAAATGATAACATCACCCAATGGGTTTGCGAGTGTTTGGATCATGAGAAACAGAAAATGCTAAACCAACTTCTATAACTGAGCTAAGACTGAAGACTGAGGTTGGAAAAATATCCCTACAGGTGTCTTTGAAAATCTGAAACAATTAAGTAGTAGTAAAAGCAAAGAGTGGTCACAGTAAACACTGTAATAAAACATCTTGTAGATTGTATTTATTATTTTGTTGTCGAGGCTAACACTGAGAAATGAACAGTTTGTACCTATTGGTCATTTTAACTGAATTCAAATCAATTCAAGGTGACTTTGGCACATGGCTGTAGCTACCAAATGACTGCCTTTACCATTCAGTGTGATTCATCAGAACAGTATAGCACAGAGCATGTACAGTATATCACACAGTCAATTATCTGCTCAAACCATAAAAGCATGCCAAAAAGGACATTGTATTCGATCCTGGAATCAAGATGTTGCTGCTTCATATTGATGTGTGTGCGTGATTGACACCATTATGGCTCCAATCTGACACCCTTATCTGTTTATTGATGGCTTTCAGTCTGTTCCTGCTGAATACAAATAAGTTCCGTTGGATTGCAATCTCTGAACCTTCTCCATGAAAAGAGATCTCTCATAAAGCTTATAGCGCTTTCTCATTTAGAGGTTCGGGGTGTATGTATTGATTTTTACACAAACACTACGCGATGGCAAACAGGTTACTTTGGTTAATCAATAGATCTATGAGATCTCTTTAATGGGCCTGTGTAAGAAGATGACTAAGAATGTTTTTTGGGGAAGGTTTTAGACGATGATGTCAGACTTTGTGGTAACTTTCAGTAAACATGTACCCTTTCTGGACATCCCGGTTTTCCTTATGAATTATTAGTGCGCTCTAGGTAGTCATTCCGTGCTTGTGGGCATTTGGTTAATGGCACCGTTTCTGCTGTTCACATCCAGCAGCGCAAGCTTCACTTCAGCTCCACTTCAAGCACATTTAGTGCAAGCAGTTGTGAAACTCTGGCTTTCTCAGGGCGCTGATAGAAACACATTTGTATGCTCACTTCTGTTCAAGGCCCGGTGCCAGGAGCACATTATTCCCTTCGTGGACAGCAAGTGCAGCACTGCAACCAAAGCCGAGCCTAAGAAATCAAACGTGTGATGTGTTGTCTGTGCTAAAGAACAGCATCAAAGTGATGCCTTTATTGTTTTGAAAAGCTGTGTGTTGTTTTGCTGTGGTTGCTTTTGGACTGATCACCAGTGTCCTGTAGCCTGTGTGCTTAAGTTAAATTTAGCTTCAAGTCAAAAGATCAAGTTCTTGTACCCATGGATATATTGTATTTACCTGTTTTCAAGCAACCGCTTTTGATTGACTAATTTAGAAGGTTTACAAAGCTTCAGTTGAGAGTTGGTACACTAACACTGGAATAAATTGGAATAATTTTTTTTTTTTATTACATATACTTTTATTATTGAGATTTAAACAGTGTTGTTTAGAATAGTTTGATGTGAAATGTTCTATTCTAAAGAAACCTACTGAGTCAAAGTTGTTCACAGTGGTGGAAGGAATCAGTTGTCTAATGCCCCAAATATTTTTGTTTTCAGATTTTTCCTTTTGTCAGCATTATATATAAAACTCAGAAGACACATGTAGGTTCACTAGTCCTGTTGGGTAGCAAATAAAATGAGATATGAATAAATAAAATGACTTTGCAATCCTGTTTCCTATCACCATCACTGTGAAAAAATTGTAGTTGGCAAGTTGCAGAAATGTGGAAATCTGTGGAATTCTGTTTACCATGCATATGCCAGAATTACTTCCTGCTCTTGAAAAAGCAGATTATGATTAATATAGCATGATTAATATTGCTAGAGAAAAGTTAAAACTGATAAATATGAGTAGAATTTCATATCTATTCTTAGTTTATGTGGTGAAGGCAAGACGTTAGTTGATATGTCCATTCTTACTCTGCTGTGAGCCTGGGGCCTCTTCACAGTCACCTGGGGGCAGTAATTGGCTTTTACCTTAATGAGAGAGTTGATCACTACTAACACAAGGTGCTTTTGTCATTGTCCATGTGTCCACTGGGTCCATATAAATGTAGATTTTATCCTTGACACAAACAAGCTCAGTGAAAGGAACATGGGACAGTTGACCTTAAAACTTGTAAGATTGTGTTGTACTGTTGTGTTGGTCTTGGTCTCAGTCTCATTTGGATTTGGATTTGGTGTGAGTGTAATGCCTCTGTCTGAAGTAGCTGGAAGCTGAATTGTCGAAAGTTACCTTGTCTAAATATGCAAAAATATATCCACCCGTACATAATAGAAATATAATATTTACATTACGCTCTATATAAAGCTATAAAGCTATTTTGATAGCCTAAATCACAATTAAGAGACTCTTTATCAGACATTACCAGCATTAAAAAAATTTAAATAATAACAATGTTACTCAGTGCTGATGTTTACTGTTCATATTACACCGTTTTTTAAGTCTGTGGATAGAACATCTGCTACCTCTTTAACTGCTGTGTTCATTATTTTAATGTGACCGTATAATATTTTCTCTGTCTATGTCAGTAATGGTTACTGTAATTCATATGAATGTCAAACAAGGAAAGTTAGTGTGTCTCAGTTTGGCAGATTTAGATTTGTATTGACTGAGTTTGGAACACTGCTGTGAGGATCTGTTTGTTATTTTTGGATACTGACAATATGCTGATGGCTCTTGTTACCCATATGTAAAGTGTACACTGCCCATCAAAAGTTAGGGAACGCTTTACTTTTTCTTATGTCTACAGCAAGGTTTGTTTTGTGTGGGATTTAAGAAATCATAAAGAGTCAGAATTCAGGAAGTCATTAATAGTTATACCTTTAATATGAATTTTCACAATACTGCCTAGTATCTCAAAAACTGGCAACGAAATCAAGCATATTTGTTTTAAATGTTGTGAAAAGCTGGTTAAACTCCAAACTCTTGGTGGGCAGGTGTATGCAGTGATATCTCAGTATGTTAATCACTGAAAGGTTATCTGGACTGTTCATGGCAGTTATCAGCTTATAGATTAATGGTTGTGAAGGTTTCTCTTCATACAGAAAGCTGTTTCATTAGTGAGTTAGAGTTATCAGACTGGCACTGTGGCTCAGATACCCGGGCCCTGTTTTCCCATCACACTTTCAGTGTGGCTAAATTGTAAACACCACTCCGCAACAATGCGGCTCTGGAGCAGCCAAACCGGGAGCCTGCTGATGCTCAGCAACTTCCCAAAGCCCGGGAGGGAAAAAGCGCTGCTATTCTGCGGACGCTGCTGGAATGGGTGACCCCCTGCTATCTGCGGAAAGCAGCACTCGGGTGAAAGGAGTTGAGCTCATTTATTTGGATAGAGTTGCCACGCTAACGCTGGTCACTGGATCTCCAACACAATGCAGACACGAGGTTAGGGAATAGTCTCATTTCCGCGAGAGCTGTTAGTTGGATTTGGTTGTTGGTTTAAGAAATGCTGCCTCCAGTAGTTCAGCAAGTTCTAAGTGAGGGGAGTGAAAACAGCAGATACGTTCATGCCAATTTCAGTGCACATTATTAGCTGTTATCACTTGTAACCGGGATCAGGGATATATTACATTATGCTTTTCTGATTGCGCTGTGAATGTCCTCAGTAGTTAAAGAACAGCTGATCAACTGTGTTTCGTTAATGAGGATGAACAGGTGCTTCCAAATGGCAGAGCTGGTTCTGATGATATCATGCTGTAATTTGTAGTTGCTCGCAATCAGTGAGCCAGTGAGTCTTTGGCACGCTTAACTAGCTAGCCACACCACAGGTGAAGGAAGTGACACAGCGAGAATCAGTGACAGTTTGGACTAATTCAGTAATGCGATCAAGGTTAGCGCTGCTTAACTTTATGCAAATGATAACCACCAATCAGAAAACAGGTTCTCACGTTCCCTCAAAACCTCTTTGTTGCTTTTGTGAATTGAAGGAGGGACTCGTCTTTGCTGTGTCACGGATTCCCCGGATCTTTATGACCAGTCCTTATTTGTATGTGCGAATTTTACCATCTGACCACCTCAAACCAGTCTTTCTGTGAATGAGAGGACATGACTTCTGCCATGTTTCTGTGGGGGGAATAACATTAAAGGGGGCGCTGTTCCAATACACAACAACCAAGTGCACATCAGTCTTTTACTTAAAATGTCTAATATAGCATTAAGTAATAAACAAATAATATAAATGTAAATATTATTGAATTAACAATATTTAGCTCTGTTTTTTACTTTTCATCGATGTTGGGTGTTAAAAAACAGTTGACAGTAAACATGCAACTCAAATAGAAATTAAAAATAAATTCTCTCTTGCTGTGTGTCAGAGTATTAGCACTCAGCATGTGGACGGAAAATCAATAATCAATCAAAATCAATGTCTGCCTTATATTAATCTTTTATTGTTACTCGAAAACAAGCAACAGAACGAATCATCATCAAAACTATTTCATTTTCCGCTCAAAGGCACTCCAAACAAACAATTTCTGGAAAGGCATCTGTCCTGACGCTTGTTTTCAAGACCTGTATAATCAAATATTCACAGAATTTACAGTAAAGGTGTCAAAACTCTGTAAGCATCAGCATTTCAGATAACAACACAAATACATGAAATTATTTGTTCCCTGCGTTTCTAATAGATAATGTGTGGAAGTGCATTACCAAACTATAAAAGAGCATTTTCAAATAAAAACACAGCAGAATAAACTTTTTTTTAGAGCAACATATTTAATAAGTCAAAAACCTGTGATACATATTGTATCATATGTATTAGATTCTCCCAGTACCACCCACCAGTAACTGTAAGATTAGGATTACTGGATGTGTCTTTGTTTTCTGAAAAGAAGTGATACTCTTTAATGAGCAGGGTATTCTCTATTAGTGCCAGGCAAACCTCATTTAAGCTTGAGAACAAATGTGTGCTGGTAAATATCAGTGCTGAAGAAAGGGAAAGGAGAAAATGGTGTATTCTCATGGTATGCAGTGGTGTTGCCTCTATGACCCGACACTCTAGGATGCCAAACGATGGTCTGAAAAGAGACATTTAATCAAGAGCGCTCCTTTGCCCTGAAGACACTCGGTGGTTAAGTAAAGAATAGTTCTCTCTGGTCTGTTCCCAAGGACGGCAAAGAGCTCTGGAGTGGGTCTCTGTGTAGTGTCCGTCCTCTTGGCACATTTACATTAAAATGACGGATGGGCCTGCGCGTCTTTTGTGCGCCGGTCTCGGCTGTGTTTGCGTGTGTGAGAGTGTGTTGGGTTTGTTGGACGAGTGTGTTGCTGTGGATACAGAGTGGCCGGGGAAGTGCCGGTCTCATCTCTTGACCTTGAGTCTTTAGAGGAGTGGAGGTGTTATTGTAGAGAGACAGTGAAAGAACACATTTTATTCATGTGTTCTTTCCCATGTGCTCTCTCCCAGAGACCCATTAACTTAGTGTTTGATCAGTTTAGGACTGAGCTGGAGCAGAAACAGGACTAACTGTAAGTTAATAGTGACGGAGAGGGAGTGAGTAAACTCTTAGAAGAGTTATTATTGTCGTTTTGCTACACACTTGACTAACATAATTGCATAATTGAGTAGTTATTCCAAGAAATTGCATATACATTCAATTCAGTTTATATTTTATATGAACAAGTTTGACTTGTCACAGTCAAATAAAAGGTGACAAAAATATAAAAGGATGGATTTTTTAATAAAAACAAGATGAAATGTGCTACAATCATTTTTCATCAACTTCATATCATTGTAAAATATCTCCTCTTGCAAATGTGGTATTGATTGAAAAATGAGAACCTAACAGATCATCTGTGCTTGTTTCATGGCACTATGAGTGAGAGTGAATTAATATCAGATTACACCACCCTTTTATACCGCCAGTGATTAACTGTGACTCAGATGAGATTAAAACAGACTGGGTTCCTTCCAGGCCACAGCTCTAAGCACTAATGAGTTCCTCTTCATTAAACACCTGATTCAACTCATCACGAATCTCGAAAAGGCTTCATGAGCTCATGAGTGTGATCAGGTACTTGAGTACTTGGTTAACTGTTTGGGGTAGCAGTACTTAAATACTGAAATCACTATTTGTGTAGTTGCATTTCATTGCAGGAAGTTGGAGAACATATACAAACCCACAGTTCATCTCTGCAGAGCTGCAGACCAGAATGAACCCAGTTTGACAGCACTAAAGAAAAAAAACTGTCTGTTTTCACATAATTTTACTGTTTAATTAGATTGGGATAGTTAAATAGCTCAGTTATCCTCTGCTGACAGATTCTGGAGTCAGTAATTTAAAGCTGAGAAATGTTTGTTGTTTCCTGGATTGTGTTACTGCGCATTCTAATGAACCCTCATTTGACAGTTTTCTGGGTAGACCAGTACCATGAGTCTGCGGTTACATTATAACAGTGGATGATTGATGGCATGATGTGGATGATGAAAAACGTTGTTTTTACTGAAGCAGTGATGGAAGAATCTGCCACCGTCAGTGGTCAGTACAATGTTCTGTTAAGAGTTCAGTTTTTCTTTTCATCTTTTGACATAAAGCGCATTGAGGGGGTTTAATAAACCAGATGCTATTTTTTTGAGAGCCGTGGATTCCAAACATCAAATCCATAACAAAAATAAAAAATAATACAGAGCGCCCACCTGTCTTAAATAAAGAATCTGCTAAAGTTCTACTCTTACACTCCTCCATTTTCACTGATGCTGTCACCATGGCACTGTTTTCAGAGCTGCATACTGCTCTCAGTTGCATGTGGCTACGAGGCAGAGAAGCTCTCTTCCATGCCCACATGTAAAGGAGACATAAAGCTCATGGATTGTTTTATTGAAAATAAAAACTTTAAGTATTTAAGTGTAACTTTAACTTACTAACTTCATTTAGCACAAAAACTTTTAGTACAAAAGTTTATTTACTATGTTAAATTACATAGACAATAATTAGAAACTTTGCAAAAAATGCCATATTTAAGTGTATTCTTTGTAGCATTGACTGTATAATGTATGAGGTATATGGATGCTGCTAGTTAGTGTTTATTTAGTGCCCCATTTGCGTGCTAATGCAGTCCATGTGCCCACAGTAAATATGGAGATGTAATGTTAGGCTAAAATCATTTTTTATATAAAAATTGCATATTTTAAAGTGCAAGTGCTGCCATTTATTGCTATATTAGACATTATCAACAATGCTGTCTTAATACGGTTTAAATGGGAAATTCATCCTAATAACACTGAGCTTGTGAATTGCTTGTCGATGGTTAGGCCAGTCAGCAGTGACCAAACATCCAAGAGGTATGACCATCATGGCTAACTGTCAGCTAAAAGCTAATGTCCAATTTTTCAAGTCTTAATCTAGACCTGCATCTCAATTTCTAGAAGATATTTGTCATTGTTATTATCAGTGAGATATTTTGTCTCAAATCTGGCCATAATAGGCGCTTTCAGCTTCTGCTAATTGTCTAGACTGCAAACATGTGTACAAGCAAACAGCCAGATTAACACTGCTCAGTTCAGTATATTTTCAACTCAGCCTCACTTTTCGAGGTAAGCCTCATTCAGATGTAAATAACACAACTCATTTGCATGTTTGAGTGCTGAGATTATGTTGAGATTGAATTTGAATTGCTTGTCGTTTTGAAAAAACAGAATACAGTGGCGTGATTTGGGTCAGACAATTGTAAACTGGACTCTGTATCGGACTGTGTGACTCATGAAGAGCAGGTTTTATTGGGCAGCCACTGCTCATGCTGCCTGAAGTCATTTCCTCAACACGGCTCCTGAGTTGATGCAGGCGTGAGCAGGCCAGGCTGCTGCAGGCAGAGTGTGCTGGTTTGGGGCAGATGCCAGGCCTCGTGCTCCTTCACTCTTACTGTCCCTCCGAGCAGGAAGGAATTCTGGGCCAGGGCCTGTTGCAGAGATGAAGAATGAGCAAAAGTGATTTGATGATAATCTCCTGGAGGGGAGCTTAAGGAGGGCTCCAGCCACTGTATCAGGCCTGCATATTGTCTGCAACATATATTTTTTTATTTTAATGAGAATAAAACAGTAAAAAAGCAAGTTTTTAAAAATATAAAGCACATTTAAAATGACCAGTTTGGACCTAAATGCTATATAAGGCTGCATGATATGTTTATAAAGCCATTTACATATATTTTATATTACATATTAGACATATAATGTTTAGTCAGCTGGTTAATGTAGTGACACATAACAGCTTTTCTTTGATGCTGCTTTGTTTCGTGACCTTTTTCATCCCAACATTCAATTCTGCCCAGTGACAACACTGACAGCTCATTAAGTCCCCAGATCAAATGAAGCACAGTTAGCAGTGAAGGCTCTCTTGTGCTGATGTCATGCAGTAATGGAGAAACAGAGATGGGCAGTGACAGAACTGTGAGTGAACATAGTCTGCACACTCATCCCTCACAACCTCTATGTGTGTGCAGAAATGTGTTTCCGCATGTACTCTTCTGTGCCCACTGGTCAGTGTATTATCTGGTCATCTGAAAAGATCTTCGGGTTCATATCCCTGACTTGCATACAACACCATAGTCCATTTTGTTGTAAGTATATATTTGTTTCCGTGTAGATATATATTCTATATTGTGTGTATGTGTCTTCTATGTACGTATACAAAGAGTAGTCTTTGTATTTATATCATGTCCAGAAGTCTTTAGACAGCGGCTCATCCAAAATGTATGCTGAAATCAAGGGTATTTATAGAGAGTGTGTCTATATTTGTTGCGGAAAACAGTCGCTACTCCTCTGGGAAGCCTTTACATAAGATGTTAAGGCATTGCTGTGAGAATTCAGCCTCAAGAGCATTAGTGAGGTCTGATACTGATGTCCTGGATCACAAACACCACTCCAACTTATCCCAGAGGTACTGGATGAAGCTCCATCACTACAGAGAACCCAGACTGACTGCACCTCAGCTCAGTGCTTGGAGGGCTTTATGCCCCTCTGATTGATGCTGATTCAACATGGTGACCTTGTGCAGCTTCTCTAGAGCATCTAGATGATAATACTTCCATGAAGAGTTTACAAACTGTGCCAGCAATGAGTGCATCAGAAAGGGAATTTATTCATTGGAAATAGTCCTAAAGTTCTAGGAAATATCGTGTATTTATATTTTACGTGTTCTGTATTGACTATTGATGTGTTCTGGGCTTGAGCCAACTGATAGTATCTGGAATCACAGATTGCGTCTCTTCAGATGACTATAAAGTTGATTGATTTTAATGTCAGACCCTAGGATGCTCAAAAGCAAAGCATGTTATTAGTAAACTAATCTAGCTAACTAAGATGAGTATCTAGGTATGGAACGTTATAGCAGCACAAGGCAGGACTTTTTCTTCTGCGGTCATGCATACTGAACAGATAAAACCACGCTACTGTTTTCCACACACATTAACATCTTTCCTCACAAAACATAAACATTAACTGATATTCCATCAGAGTTTTCTGAAAACCAGCGGTCTAACCAGAGTCTAACAGCGGTTATACACCATGGTGAGGCTAGTTTATTTATTTAGGATCATTTAAATTAAAAAGGAAAAAGGAAAATAGGAATAATACATGATTGACTTATAATTCAAACATGATTAAAACTATGCAATAAAAAGAAAATTAAACATACAAATGGAAATAGGACAGAAAAGTGCTATAACACTTTAGCAATAACTTCGTATTGTAAGCTTTGTCTGTTTTATTATTTATTATAAGTTATTTATAGACTGATAAAGTGAAAATCTTTCATAGTAAGAACAAAGTTACCTCAGCCAGTAAGTACGTTTCTGCCAAGAAAATACATTTTTATTTTATTTCAGTTTATGTCTCCTTATTATTCGCTGTGCTAAAAAAAGCTGCCTGAGATGTCAGTGTGTGAGGTTGCTACCTGTTGCTACCTGTCTAAGATTTCCCTGGATTGTTCATATGGTTGCATTTCTTCTAAACTCTCAGCTGACTATTTATCCAGTCCAGCAATTGATAAACAAACAGTGGCTAATTCAGAGTAACTCAGTGTAATTGTTTTGGTAAAGGTGCGCTGTTGGGGGTAGAAGGTAGCACTGCAAAGAGACGAGTAGGTGAGCTGAACTGTTTACTCTGATTGGATGATCGTGTTCCATCTTGATGAACAGTTGCTGTACTGCAATGGCAGCAGCATAAATAGGTATAAATAGTGTATCCCTTTGTTAACATATTGCAGCATAAAACTGTGTTTACAAGGTTGTCTAACAAATCCAGGGCATTTCCTATTCAAACCACTGAGCAGGCCCAGCATGGCTTTCACACAGTCCCACACACTCACTTAGTCACTGCTGTCTCATCCAGTATAAACACAGCCTTTAGAAGACGACTCAGAGCTCCGGAGTTGTCGTATGTGCGTATGTGTGCTTGTGGAGATTTACCCTGGCTCACGATGCTTCCTTGTAGCTGCGACGCTCTGGTCAGTCTAAGGAGGAAGACGAGGAAACTCTCCAACAAGCCAATTACTGTGAATTCAGTCAGATAACTTAATGACCTGCATCTGTTTCGCAACAGCAGAGGTCATGCTGTGACATGGAATGTTGGAGTGTTTGAATTAAAGTTCTAGAGACATCAGCAAGTTTTGAATGTTTGTTGTGGTTTGTTTGCCTCTGACATTGTATAAAAGTGGAGTGGTTTTTGTTAGAGGCAGAAAGCCCGCACTGGACACAAACAGCCAGACATCCCTTCTCTCTTCTAACACAAAACTAGGGCTGAGAAGCAGTGTTGTAAATTGATATATATTCAGAAGAGCTTTAATGTTGTGAATTATGATAATAATATCACATTGACCAACCTGACATCACCCCTCCATCACCCTCCAGGAATGCGCTTGGGGCTTTTCACCAAATTACACAGGTGCAAATAAATAGATGAGTACACATATGGGACTCTGGGTGCTAACTGGCTGTCCCTGCTGAGCACAGGCCTTACCATTTCTGGCGTGTGTGTGTGTGTGTGTGTGTGTGTGCGCTGTCCTCCGTGTTTTTTTAGTGCATGTTGTTATTCAGCACTGTATTGTAATAATCATAGCATGGCAGTGGAGAGTGGGCATGAAGGGATTACGGATTAGCCCTTGCTGTTTTATTGCCTGCAGCCTATGAAGCCTCCGTGTGTCGTTAATCTCAGCTGTGTCTATGATGGCACACTGCAATGTTCTCCCTTTACTAGGAAATGCATAAACATTAGATTACTGCAAACTGAACCCAGGTCAGCAACTGTAACACCCAGATTCTTGCAACTGATGCAAACATTTGCAAATGGCATGTTCAAGGCGGTTAAACGCACTAACAGGTTTTGAATTGCTCGAATTCAAATCAGAAGAGAATTAAACCAGTTATATCACTCATAGATGCAGAGATCATTATACATAATGAAAGAAATGATGCATTGTATTTACATAATTTTAATTAATTATGTCATTACTTAATTAATTAAACAAAAAGTAAGTACGCATGATGATGGATAGATTGTAACAAAAGGAAATTCAGTGCTTTTTTCAGTTCAGGTAGACACAGCATACTATATGCATACACTATTCTAAAATGATCAACATTACATATGAAAACTTAATGTGAGCCCTGTTTTCTGTCACCACCATTGTTTTATTGTCTCGGTATTTTAATCTCACATCACTCTGAATGACTTTAATTACATCTCAACCACTGAAAAAATGAGTTCCCCTGTAAAAGCAACCTGAAATCATAATGTACCTGGTCAGATTAACACGATTTATTATGTTAAATCATTGAAAAGAAGAATGTAGTGCCCCTCAGGCTGACTTTTGATTGAAAATAGACTGAAAATAACATTAGCGCACCCCTTTGTTCACCATCCTCTATCATCGAGTGAAAACACTCGGCAAGCTCAGAGACCCTCCCTGACACCTGAAAAAGTCATTACACAAAATCATGGGTAGGATAATACATTCAGTCTCAGATATATGTGTGAAACTGATCTGGATTTTGAATAACAGGCTAGTGAAAGTTGTTTGGTGCATGTTAGGAAAATAGGTTATGCTGTTAGTGCTCTGTTAGTGTTACAGTGCATTCAGCGATTGTTCACAGAGAGCCTGTTCCAGCGTGTGTTCTCTCTTCTCATTAGTCATCAGAAGTTAATGACTTGTGCAGTCAAAGCCAGTCAGTCAGAGCGGCGCAATTTCCGTCTGATTGGTATTCGTGTCAGCGATTGCCTTGTGATGCAAAATTCTGTTTAAAAAAAAAAAGAGCTTCCTCCTCGCATCAGTGAACAGGATTCTCTCATACGATTACAGAAAAATGCTTTAAAGGGGGCTGACTTTTCAAAATATGTTATATAACTCTGACAATCAGATAAATCAGAAAAAAGAAAGTCACCCAGAGTGTTTCATGTGAAATGCTCCAATTGAGAGAAAATGACTGAATCTGAATTTTTCCAAACGGTAGTGAAGGGAACGTGTCTGAGGAGATTAATGCCTTTAAAAGCTCCCTCAAAAAAATTAATGCATGAAGAAAGTTATGAATGCACTGTGACAGTTTTGAAATAAGCATGTGACTTATACGCTATCGCTATTAAAACACATCATTAAAACACATTAATCTTCTGTTTCCTGTGATAAAGATCTCACAGTCCTCACCACCCCTCCATCTCCTCCCTGTTCTTCAGATCTATAACAGTCCCACCAGAGTTACAAGTGAGTTCCAGAAGCAAAAGCTGCCTAGAACTGAGTATGAGGGTATTCCTTCACCCCCAAAGAATCAGTTTTCCTTTATGCTACACCCACCTGGTCTAAACCTACAAGCAGGGAGTTGTACCACAGAGTAGTCCCCAACGGATTCTCTACTGTTTTACTATCACCAAAATATTTCATACTTATTTTAACTCAGAAGACATGTCTCAGTTCAGTGGTGCTTTTTTGGGAAATTAATAAAATGACTGTATTTGTTTTGTAAACATTGTGACCCCTTGTTCCCATCAGCACCACTCTAGAGTCACTCTTAAGTTTCTCTGCAATTAACCTTTTTACATTAATCTACTCAGTTTATGTCTTAATGACTAAGTTATGTAGAATTCCTGAAAAATGCCTTTGATGTTATTGTGTAATGTGAATGCTTGACCGTTATTGTAACACTGCTTAAAATCACCGGTAGTTTTGGGCACAGATGAGTCTCTGATTGGCTGCAGCCTCTGCTGTTCACTGGTTCTTTCTGACATCTTTCTGTTATCTCTCCTCATCATCCACTCCAAGGCAGATCATACCTGGGGTTTCGTACGGGCTAATGACAACAGCAGCGTCTTTTGACTGACAGTTTTTGTTCAAATGAGCGTCTCCCCTTTTTTTCCTCCACAAAGGGTTTGGGTTCCTCCTTGGAGAGATGGAGCACATGCTGTTGCTATAGCAGCAGTCCGAAGCTGCCTGTTACATGGTATAAAAGAAAGAAGTCACTCTGATGGTGTCTGAGGAAGTCTCTCTTCAGATAAGCGGCAGTTATTTTTAGTGAGATTGTTATTGTGATTGCCAGCTGGTATTAATGCTGGGAGCACGTTTCAGTGCACAGTTGCAGCGTTTTCCTCTTTTTTCAGAACGTTTACGTTTCAGTAATAAGCAGCTACTACAAAGCTTTTAGCATTACGCTTGTGATAAATGGTGTTTTTTTATGGAGCCTGCTGCAGACCATACTCATTCATTGTGTCCATAATTGTGGCCTGAACTAATTGTAGAGACTGAGATTATGATTTCCCATTAATATGTGCTTAATTATGTATGTGTGCTGCCCTGTTATTAAGCCAGAGGCAGTGTGTTCTGTCTGCGCTCCATAAACGTCTTCACTGCTACAGGCTAGATATTGCACAGACAGAAGGCAATGCCCTGATCTCGGGCCAAGGTCAACTCAGCATGCCATCTCTCTCTCTCTCTCTCTCTCGCTCTCTCTCTCTTAGTGAAGGCTCCAGATCTAATGAATTATGCAAAGGACCATTCACCTGACACAGACCTCTAAATTAGCATTGCTCACTTAGAGACCCCCTGTTTAATGTTACTTATGGTGGTTGTCCATGCACACAAATTCAGTGTTTGAAATTTGGACCATTCATTTTCAGTCGTGGAAAAAGACAGACAGGATTGTGGGATAGCAAAGTTGAGCTGGCCTGACCAATAAAGCAAAAGCAACTTTCTGGACACAGTGTACTGCAGAGTCTAATCAACATTGAGGGAAAGTTATGTCCTGTTCTGTATGATTCAAAGCAAATACAAAGACAGTCATTAAATAAATACAGAATGTACCCAATCTCATTGTGTTCCTGATCACAAGACAGCTCTGAATCATAGTTACGGCAGTGCAAAATCAGAAACTCTTAGTCCATAGTTTCAGTAGTCAGGTGAAAACATGGAGTAGCATTTTCTTTAGATAAACATTTTTAATATATTTATTTAAATAAAATCAAAATATAAAATAAAAAAAACATTATTTCCAGATACGTAAATGAAGGGTTTAGGGTTTGGTACAGGCACTTCCAAAAAGATAATATCACATAATGATGGTTTTGTATATATTTAGCTGATCACAACCTCGGATTTAGCCTTGGATTTAAATAGGTCATAACATACTTCATTTCAGTTTTCTAAAGTCTAAATATATTTGTATCATTTTTTAACCACTGAAGTTTGACCTAATCCGATAGAACAGTGTATATTATATAGAACATATAAAATATATTTTCCTTAGAAATTTCCATTCAGAATCCTGTGTGGGCCAGGACTAGGCTTAATTTTGTCCAGGAAGCCAGTCCCATACGTTAATGTAGAGGGTTCTGGCAGTTTCTTTAAAAAAGATAGATGTGTTTACATGGCAAGCATCTCCCAGCTTTCGTTAAACCACTCACAAGAGCGATAAAGCCATCATTATTTATGTTCTACTCCATGATGTATTTGGCTATAAATGTCAAATATACTGTTCGTGCTTGTCTCACTCGGGTATCTGCTATCAAACTTGTTATTTCTGATGAACTACATGGCTACATTTGTTTCATTGAGCTTATAACTAATGGTTCCTTATTTCTCTTGAGTGCAGTAATACAGAAGTATTATAACTGAATCCTGAGATGATCAGTTTGTTATGCTCGCATGGAGAGCACCGTGTTAAAGCCAAATGGTGAATGGTTTAATGCCCTGAAGGGGCAGTGTGTTGTTTTTCTTGTTATCTCTGAAGAACCAGACAACAGTCTGCTTAATTTGGAGCGTCAGTCATGTGTATTGTGATCCATATGTTAGCGCAGAATGTGTTGCCATCACAGCAGCATCCTCTCTTCCAGCTGAGTGCACTCACATGGGCCCAGTCGTGTCAGGCTGGACACACTCTCTGCTGTGGGCTGTAATTGCAGAATGATACACAGTGCTTTGAGTTTGGGATTTCTCTGGTGAAATTAAGACGGGCTAATTGTTCTGAGTCATAGCAGCAATAATAGCATAATAATGTTAATGTCATGCTGTTTGTTAGAAACTAACTGCGCTGGCTATTCTGCTCCATATCTTGTTTATTGTTTTGTCAATGTGGAAAAAATCCCGTATTGTAATGTAATCTAAAAAGACTTATTGCTGCCTTGGAACCAGTGTTAGCTTCCAGTGTTGGTATGCAACAGCTCTGCAGAGTATAAAAGGGTACTAAACTATTAAAAAGTTATTAACTAAAAAAAACAAAGTCATTCAAATTGGTTTTATTTGAAATGGGTAATTGGGGACCTTTTTGTTTTCTGTGCTGCTGATAGAAACCAGGGATTCGCAATGTCTACAACACAAACCAGTTTATTTAATATTAAAAACAACACAGCTTCTGAGTTTATAATTTAGTGTTTCTGGTATGAAATAGTGGGACATTTGAAAAAATATGTCTATGTTATTGGGCACTGTTATTGCTTTACTATGCCCTGCATGTACCTCCTCACCATGAACAGATTTGGGCAAAAATCTTCAATTAAAACCATCAAAAGACGGTGTCTCAGGCATCAGGCTGTCTATTCATAAACATTTCATTTGATAACTTTGTGTGAGGGAGCTTGTATGAAAGTTCTGAACAACTCAGCACTCACATCAAACCACTCTGACTTGTTTACTTTGTGTGTTGTTTAACAGTTGACAATGAACATGTTTTAAAAGGTTGACCCCCCCCACACTTATTTTCTGCCTAATGAAATACACCCGATTCAGCCCATCAGCTCACTAGCTAGACTTCTATGAGTTACATGAAGTGTTGCACTCTGTTTGAGCTGGATTAGCTGTCAGTGGAGGATTTGACTTCCCAGTTCATAAAGTATGTAGTATCTGTGTAATTGCCCAAATATCTACATATAACTCCATCAAAATGTGTTAGAATAATAAAATATTACAGGCCAAAACAACTGTGCCATAAGCCCTCATCCAGTAAATGAGTTACCTGCAGCAGTTTCAGCTCAGTTTGTGACCTTTGACTGATAAAAGACATTAAATAATATTTTAAAGTTTTATATATATATATATATATATATATATATATATATATATATATATATATATATATATATATATATATATATATATATGAAAAAAGCTTATATTTTTTAGTAAAAAGAAAAGAGTTCTTTTTCGACTTTGGTCTTTGGCCTCATCATCAGAAAACTTTAGCATTTATTTTTAGCTCACACAGCTGTACGGAAAAAGCCTAGATGACATCAAAAGTAAGGCCTGGTGAGATTTTGGGTTAGTTTGTGTTTCATCATATTGTTGAACATTCCTCAAAGCAGTTTTGAACACTTTTAAACATCCACCACCCTGTTTCCCCAAAAGCAGAATCTCACCAGCAACAGCACAGTGATAGTCTCTCTCTCTCTCTTTCTCTCTCTCTCTCTCTCTCTCTCTCTCTCTCTCTCTCTCTGTTCAGTAGGTGAGTTGTGGACGTCCTGTACATGTGAGTGCTCACTCTGAGTGTGCACAGCAGGGCCACGTTGCTTGGACGCGGAGGGGAAGGATTTCCCTGTGATACGCCCACCATGAAGTGGAAGAGAAAATCCACACTCTGTGAAGGAGCTGCGTTGGTGCTGCTGCTGGGTCACATGACCTCTGCCTTAGATGTGCCTCTGGACTGTGAGTATTAAGTGGACACACAAGTGAATATTAAAATGTATTTTTTAATTCTGAAAAATCACATCTGTGTCTCTAAAGGCAGTTTGGTTACCAGTAAATGACAAAATTATCTCAGTTTTAGTGCCGGTTCAATTAGTTTATGTGTTTGTTTTGTTTTCTTTAAAAAAGTGACCAGTTTCTCTTGTTTAAGCTGGTCATTGGTCTCTGGGTGTTTCTGTTGAATATCCTCCACATTTCTTTCATTTTATCTGCTAAATGTACAGTTTTGTGCTAAAATCTGAGCACCTTTAGTCAAATTACATGTTTTGTTGATAATGTGAAAAGAAATTAGGACATTGTCTACAGAGAGCAAACTTAAATGAGGCTTTAACATATTCCAAAATCAGTAAATAAACAATAATTGTGTATTAAAACTTGCAGAACCGTATTCTGTGTAGATGAAGTCTTGACATTTTTTCACTTGGAAAATCAGCAAACTAATTTGACCAGGGGTGCCTAAACTTTTGCATATGTATAACTTTACAGGAGAGACCACTTACTATCTTTACTTTTAATGTAAGTCAATGGAACCAGAATTTTGAAGTATTTCTATTGGTCCATGACATTTTCACACAATGTAAACAACATCTATCAAGTTTAAATGATGCAGAAAAATAAAAATGTAAATAAATCTTTTTCTTTGGACAGTACTGATATGTTATATGCTCTATCTTTTTCTTTCTTTCTCTCTCTTTTTCTTTACACAAATAATTGTACTAATAGTGAGCATAACCTAGCTATATAACCACTTAACTCTTCTAAGAAGAGTAATGACAGTACTCTGTTACAGCTGCTGAAAGGAATAGAATGCCTTTATATACTGTAGAATATATATTATATTAAAAGAGCACATTTAGAAAGTGTGTTACACAGAAGAACTACTGTATATAGTGTCAGAATTTTAAGTATTTCATTTGTTCACTCTTAACCTTTACTACAGCTTCCATTCAGGAGACTTGCTTCAGTTTTTTAAAGAAACCTGTTTTTCCTAACAGTAGGAAAAATGTCCTGTGATGCAAATGTCCAAGCTTTCGACCACCTGCCCCATCAGGTGGCTACTTTAATTAGCTCAAGATGGATACAGAGAATTATTTATTTATTTATTTAGTGTTTATGCAGTTCATTTAGTATTAACCTGATGTACCATGTTGTCTAATGTTTTTCTCTTTTAGGTTTTGTTGGTGATCTATTAGAACCCAAAATTTTGTTTGCTCTTTTTTCTTATTTAGCCACAAACTGTAAACATCCTGTAACATTTTTATCAGTAATGTTTATCCAATAACACTAAGATATCAGCAGCTTTTTTCCTGTTATATTTTATTGTTTTTATGTTTGTTTGTATTATTTCAGTACAGTACTGCATTCAACATTTAATGTATTTGGGAAGAAAATAACACCAAACAACACATTTTATATATGTGGCTCAGTATGGTAAAAAAAAAGAGAAATTGTGCTCTGAAGTTTTCTGAAGATCCACTGGTAGAGTATGTTGTCACATAGAAAATCAACAAAGCCTGTAATTTGACCAGGGATGTTCACAGTTTTGCATGTAGACTTATTGGACAGCACTGAGAGTTCCGCCGTATGCACAAAATGTAATGGTGGATGCATGAGGGGAGCGGCATGTCCTGCTTTTAGAGAGTTAATTCTTAGTGACTGTCTCTCTTCTCTTCCTGCTAATAATGCTGAGCTTTCTCACTCTCTGCTTTTCTACTCTCTGTTTCATGTGGACAAATAAACAAAGCTAAAGTTCTGGAAGGATGTAAGTTTGAGCACCTTGTTTGCTGTAGAACCTCTTTCCTTGGTTGGTTTGAAGTGGGGTTGAACTTGCATGCTGTTGTGTGGTTAATTCACCTTTTTATCAATGTCATGAAACTGTTGCATGCCAACCTTTTAACCCCCTGAAAGCGAATTACAATGCATGAAATGTCAGGACTGTGATTTTACTGCATGCGGTATGCACCTCGGCTGTTGGTCTCCTAGTTTTACTGCAGTCAGCTGCTTAGTTGGTGAGTTGGACCTGAAGTGGACGCATGCTGTGTGCTGTGGTTTCTGCTGTTTTGTGCTGAATTAGTTTCTGTAAAGGTGGGGCTGCTGTCGGGACTGTACCTGTGTGGGGGTTTGTGTGGATGTGAAAGTGTCCGTCTGTCTCTCTGATAAAACTTCACTCTCTGCACTTCAGTGCCGCAGCCTCCCACTATAACCCACCAATCCCCCAAGGATTACATCATAGACCCACGGGAGAACATTGTCCTCCACTGTGAAGCAAAAGGAAAGCCACATCCCAGGTGGGTGTCAGTTGGAATCCCATGGTTACCATCACCCTGGCGACCAAGACAGTTTCTTGACACGTACTGTCACTGAAGATCCTTTCACTTACACAAACACACACAAACACACACACACACACACACACACACACACACAAACACACACAGACAAACACACACAGACACACACACACACACACACACACACACACACACACACACACAGACACACACACACAGACACACGCAGACAAACACACACACACACACACACTCACTCACACACATAGACTCACACACACACACACACACACACACACACACACACACACACACACACACACACAGTATTCCCTTTCGTTATCAAATGATTTTTCCTTGTCCTGTGTACTGATCTGTGTACTGTCTTCTTTATTTCTTACCTTTATTTATTATTTATATGCATCACTGAGACCACCAGTGTGGCTCTGCTAGCGATAAAAAGAAAATGTTTTATCTTAAATGTAATGTAATCATGCCCACCTGGGTATGTATCAGACTCACCCTGTTGTACTGATTTTGATTTGCTAAAATTGTATTATCTTAATATCTAGAGTTAGGGTTAAAAGTCCAGGCGCCTGAACGTACAGGTGCACGAAGGTAACTGCTACATCAGGAACCAAGAATGAGAATAACTTCAGCCTCAAACCACTGTACAAGATTACAATCAGTAAACCGCAGCTATACAACTAGAGGCTGGGGGGGTCTCGCTAATGTAACCTACATTACTACAGATACACACTTGTATCTAACATGTATGTATAACTCGTTTGAATGCTCTTGTGCTTTATATGCATGATATGCAGATCATCACGTGACACATCTGGATGGACAGGAAGCAACCTTATTGTCTGTATCACAGCTACACTGCCTGTCTATAGGGGGAGACCCTTCGCCTTCTTTTAAAATATTTCAGTAAAATAAGACAACTTTTGTTTAAAAGGTTGGAATCAGTTTTCAGTGATATACCCAATCCATTTTTTTATTTGTACTATTTTCCAATAAAATTGTGAAGACAACACTTTATGGAATTATTCCAGAACCAGAATAAAGCATCTGATTGTGGTTTAAAGAACGTTTATAGCTTCTTTTGGAAATTAGTCCTTGTTTGCTCTGATGCTGTTTTACTTTAGCAGTTCCACCAGCAGCTTCATGAGGAGCCACATGAGAGGCTTTTCTAACAGCTCTGAAGAAGATAGCATACATGCTGAGATCTTGCTGTTTTGGGGGTGTTATAGGTGTTAAAATGTGCATTCTCATTTTATATTTAGCATAATATGTTTGTTTTAGAAATATTTCTTTACATATGCACAACTTTACCGACTAAACATGTTTTTAAGCCATTAAGATTTAAATATTTTTAGAATTACAAAACATATTTTCAGTTAGATGTGTCCAAACTTTTGACTGGCAGTGTAAATCATATAAATATAGCTAAGCGAGCTCTCCCATTGGTTAGGACTTCAGCTTAATTAGATCTTCTGTAGCTTATGTGTCAGATTCACCACCTAATTAGGAATTGATAATGGAGCCAACCAATCAAATATCATTTTGGGACTTCTAGAAGTCATAAGAAAATAGAAATAAGTTAATTACAGTTTTTCCTGATTTGTTTACATACAATGTTTGAAAGCATGCCTCATACTTTCAGAACTCTACACACACACAATGGGCAGAACCGCTCAATTCTCCTGCAAAATGAAACTTTACATTCAAAACAATGTTATTTCTTCTCAAAATGGTATTTTGTGTTCAGATGACACACACAAACCATCATATGAACAGACATTTAAAAGAACCAGTAAAACACTGATGTGCTCTGTGTAAAACACTATGATGAATGGAAAATACTTCTTCTCCATTCACCATAATGCCTTTTGTTCAGTGTTACACTCACTACAGACATACATACATACAGTAAGAACACAAAAATACACGATAACATATATATTGTATTTTTCCCACAAAACAGTGTACACAGTGTACATCCAAACCAAGTTGCATATACAGTGGTCTACATACCAAATAACCGAAGAATTTACTGTTTTACAGTTTTTCTTGATTGTTTACACACAAATACTGGTACTTGAGACACAATAACAGCAACATGTAACTCATGCACCACCCCCTGAACCAATTCTGCTAAACTACAAGCACAATTCCTGCTTTACACTCAAACTACAGTTCTAAAACACACTGTTTTCAAAACACTCCACACGATTTTCATGAAGCAAAAACTCTTGTGTTCACAAGTAACACACTATTATTTAAAACCCTAAAGTTAATTGCCCTACTATGCACACTGACTCACTGAATCACATGAGCAAACACCTGTCACATAGGTTTACAATTAGCAATCAGAATTTTAAGCTCTTCTGGTTTGGAGCAATGGATGCCAACATTGGAAACAGAGGCAGAGCCAGGAGTGAGAGTAAGAGTAACAGTAGTACAGTACTGCCCGTGGACTGTTCTATTTGGGAAATGTATTCATACTTTGTATTCCTACACAGTATTTACAGTATTTTACTCTTTGTATTGCAGAACTGAAAGATTAGCAAAACAAACTGGACAGGAACATCTTCTGTCTCCTGAACAGGAAACTAAAATCATGAACATGGTCCTAGAAAATAACACCATAACATTACAGCAAATACAAAGAAAAATAATAGAAAACAATGAGATATTTCAAAATATTGGCAGGGTGAGCTTATCAACGCTGGATCATGTATTGCTCAGAAATAATCTGAGGATAAAGCAGGTCTACAGGATGCCACAAGAATGCAATTCAGAAAGAGTCAAATAATTGTGATATGACTATGTACGTCTTATACAATCCCACAACTGATGCATACTCTTAACACTGTATAAATTGTCCATTAATCCATTTACATAGTTCTGTATTGTAATCACAATGATTATGCTTCACAATAGTGATCACTCCATGTCTATCTCTGATATTATAATATGTGTTGAGTCCTTCAGCTAGAGGTGGCTGCAGTGGCACACCAGTTTATCTTCATTGATGAGGTTGCATTCGAAACGATGAAGGTCATGAAGGTCGATAAAGGTCACATAGTCATAATTTCATAACACAATTCTTTGACACAATTCTTTGACTATTTCTGAATTGCATTCCAATGGCATCCTGACCTGTTTCATCCTTAGATTATTTCTGAGCAATACATGGTCCAACGTTGATAAGCTCACCCTGCCAATATTTTTAAATATCTCATTGTTTTCTATTATTTTTTCTTTGTATTTGCTGTAATGTTATGGTCTTATTTTCTAGGACCATGTTTATGATTTCAGTTTCCTATTCAGGAGACAGAAGATGTTCCCATCCACCGTGTGCTGCTAATCTTTCAGTTCTGCAATACAAAGAGTAAAATACTGTAAATACTGTGTAGGAATACAAAGTATGAATACATTTCCCAAATACTTGAAACAAACAAACAACATCATTGAGTACTGTATTGATTTGCAGTACTGTTTTCTAGTGAGAGTAGATTTCTTACCTTTTCTCATTTTGAAAAGTCTGACTGATGGATTCTACAGTGTACCTGCTCAAATGTGGCTGTATTTTTTGCCCAACCTCCCTCATTGTTAGACCATGACAAAGTGGCTCAGGTCTTATCAGGGATTACGGTCCTTGGCCTTCCTTGTCCTCCCCATCCTCCTCCTCTTACTCTCACTCCTATGGCTCTGCCTCTGTTTCCAATGTTGGCATCCATTGCTCCAAACCAGAAGAGCTTAAAGTTCTGATTGCTAATTGTAAACCTATGTTGACAGGTGTTTGCCCATGTGATGAGTCAGTGTGCACAGTAGGGCACAGTAGTAACTTTAGGGTTTTGAATAATAGTGTGTTACTTGTAAAAACAAGAGATTTTCTTCATGAAAATCGTTTGTAGTGTTTTGAAAACAATGTGTTTGAGAACTGTAGTTTGAGTGTAAAGCAGGGATTGTGCTTGTACTTTAGTATAAATGTAGATGTTGCTAATATGATGAACAGAGATAGAGAGGTCAATGCGGTAAATAGCTTGAAAAGAATTACTGTAAAAAGATGAATATATGTCACATTGACAGAATGTAATAATTATAAATCCTTGAAATATTCAATAAAACATGTCTAGTTTCTATGATTTATGATTTTGGTATACATTATGAATTATTAATGCATGCAAGACTACAAATTATTAATAGAACAAAAGTGATTCAAAAAGGTAGTGGATGAGATTTTGTGGATTGGAATTTAAAGCAGCTGAAAGGTTCGAGTGCTAACAGAATGACACAGGTATAAAATTCAGTATTATTCTCAGTATAGCAATGCTGCAAGTATTTAAAAAAATGTATTTGTATGAAAAGCTGTCTGAAAAGTTGAACGTGCACACTATTATATGTGCAGCACATTTATTATAAGAGTATGTGCATACTTCTTAACACTGTACTATTTCGGATTGCAGCTTTTCATGGACGCGCAATGGTACTCATTTCGATGTGGACAAAAACCCCAAGGTGATCACAAAGTCCAACTCAGGCACCCTGGTGATAGACATCAGTGAGGAAAAAGCTGAGGCGTATGAGGGAGTGTATCAGTGCACGGCGCGCAACGAACACGGAACCGCAGTGTCCAACAACATCGTCATAAGACAGTCCAGTAAGAGCCCACTTGGTCTTTCAGTACTGAACCATCAGCAGTTATGAAACAAAGCTATATAACCCAAGCCTGACCTACAGCTTGTTTGTAAAGAGTTATTGATTGAAATATACATGCAAATGTGAGAACTCCACAGATTTCCCAAAAGGGCTGCATAGTTTTGTGGTTATGTAAATGTAAACAAACTCATTCAGAGAGGTTTAATGTGAAATGCTCTGTTTAGGAAAAATGTACTGAGTTAGAATTGTTCACAGTGGTGGTGATGGGAACCAGACGTTTAAGAGTTTGCTCATTTATTTAACTATAAATTCTCTGCCTCATGCCAGAGACACTGTTTCATGGTACTTTTAAAATGAAACGTTGGCCTACATGATGGCTGTAGAGCTGATGGTACAGGTCATTGTAAAGAATAAATATTAACCCCAAATTAACTACTATTTTACCATCATCAGCATTACATAAACACTTGGAGGACATGTGTAGGTTCACTGGTGGTGTTGTAGACATTGTGACCCCTGTTTCTATGACCACCACTGTAATTAAAACTGAGTCAGATTCTGGAATTCAACCTCAACCATTATATACAGAATTAGAAAAAAATCCCATTTAATGTTTCTTAAGAATTTTATATTTGATTTACTTTCTCTGTCAACAGTCTTAACTTTTTTGTATTGTTTCAGTATCAAACAGTGATAACAATGTAGAACAGGACTGTAGGTCTTCATCAAATTTCAATTAAAATATCTTTACTAACACTAATGTGGTATCAGTTAATGGCTTACAATCTGCAGTCTATCTGCTTGGTTCTGTGAAATAGTAATAAATGATAAATATAAAATTACTGGTGTATCAGTATCAGTTTCAGGTGACAGAAGAAAGAAAAGGTGATGTGCTGAAAACACACTTCTGCTCCACAGAGTCCCCCTTGTGGTCGAAGGAGAGAAATGAGCCCATCTCAGTACAAGTGGGCGGAGCTCTGGTTTTGCACTGCAGACCTCCAGCTGGCCTCCCCCCACCCATTATCTTCTGGATGGACAACAGTAAGTCACACCAGCAACTTAAAACATCATCATTTAGAGGGCTTTCTGTTGGGAGGCGTCTCCCAAAACCGTAACTTTTTTAATTAATGTTTAAAGTGAAAAAATATTGCAACAATTTAAGAGTTGTCATGAGTTTAATTTCTAAACAAAAACTTTGGTTTTTTATGTCACTGCCAAAACACAAAGAGCTTTTGTCTGTAGGTGGAGCCTTATTTTAACCTCTAAACTAGATAATGGAACATTACTGGAAAGATTTGATTGCATTCAGCCACACAAGCATTATTGAGGCAACTCAGACAATCTCTATTGGTCAGTTCGTTTCTGTGGAGCTTTTAAGTTGTGTGAGCTGAACACCTGTGTCAGTAATGGGGTCACTTTAAAGCAGCTGAATGAACTTATTAGAAGATATTTCTGGACATACAGTGCATATCAGGCTAAATGATAATTCATAATTCATTCAGATTCACTAATCTAACATACAAAGTTCAAATGCATCTCCTCGTGTCTCGTTCTACAGATTTCCAGCGACTGACTCAGAATAGTCGTGTGTCTCAGGCGCTGAACGGAGATCTGTACTTCTCTAACGTGCTGCTGGAGGACACCAGAAACGACTACATCTGCTACGCCCGCTTCCCTCACACTCAGACCATCCAGCAGAAGCAGCCCATCACAGTCAACGTGCTGAACGGTGAGGTTCTCCAACCAGATAACTCCGTAGCTGAAGACACCATTTCAGATCCCATATCTTATTAAATCTCAGAACATCAATTAAGTTCAGGGTGGAATCTTCGCTATAACGCTCCTCCGCCTTGTCTAAGAGCCTCAGTGTGGTAGTGGATGTCAGTTGCTCATGCTGGCGTTAATGGCACGACATTGGAAAAGTACAGTTTTATTAAGTTTAGGTATTTCTCATACTGCTTATTTATTTTTATATTTATTTGATTTGATTTATTTATTTTCATATGTTTGGTAAAAAAAAATATATATATGCATATATGGCAGTAATATGCAGAAGTGTGAACAACTCCAGTGACATGTTTTGTTGATTTTGTTAAAAGAAGATTAGTTACACCCCCGCTACAGAGAACAAACGTCTGCAAAGTATAACACAAGATTCCTGTCCTGTGTGAAAAATGTTTAAATCAAAATAAATAAAAATGGTGCACTAAAATGTATCTAAATTTAAAAAGTAACCTTTTTTCTTATGTTCTTTGAAAGAAGCTGTTAACTTATATTCACTTAGAAAATAAACTATACATGTCATTTGACCAGGAGTGTTATGCCCACCTTTGCATATGACTGTAGTTGGATCAGTAAAGTTTTGGACTCAATCTATTGAAGAGGTAAAATGACTGAGATTTAGTGAACAGTAACAAGACAAATTAATCTGTGCTAAAATCAGACCACAGCAGACGTTTATTTCCTTTAATTAATGTTTTTTTTTTCAGTTTATTAGTTTTAGTCTGTTCTGTTCTGTTAGTGCTGCATGCTTATGATTTTTTGTTGTATTTCAGTTGATGCAATGAATGAGACAGTCTTGGCAGCTTTTTTGAATGACACTGATTTTTTGGGTGGTGAGTTCTAGCAGACCTCGTCCAAGTGAACCCTACTTCCTACTTTCTAGTTCCATCTAACCAGTAAATTAACACAGTCCCTTCAAACCTCACCCACTTCTCACTCTTCATCATCATCATCTTCAGATGATCCACGTCTTCTCTCACTTACTGGAAATTTACTATCACGTCAACACCTCTACCTTATCTTCAACTTCACTTAAGGATGAAAAAGAGACTACGGCTGACATTACAAGTCATGTGTGCTTTGTGCATTGGTTAAATACCTTTACATAGAATAAACATTAATAACGTTAATAACAAAGAGCTCCTAAGTGATGGCAGTAACTAGTCCTTTTTCATCAGTCAGTGTTAGTGCAACACTTCCCTTAATACTTAGATGATGTACTGGATTTGTGTCACATACTAATATGACTGTCCACTAAACTTTGTCTTTGTTCTAAGTATATATTTAAATATTAATGGTGATTATTTCTTTACATCTATCCTATTTTCATAATTTCTTCTTTGTAAATCCTTCGATTCTCTTTTTAAACCTAATCTAAAAAGAGGCAATGGAAGGATATTGTCATCCAATCAGAGATGCCAGCTATCCATTAAGAGGTTCACTTGATTGTACAAGTTAAAAGGGAAGTCCACCAATTTCTCAATCTCAAAATTTCTGCCTAATTCAGTTATTTCGAAGCAAGGAAAGATATTCAGAGGGGTTTGATGTGAAATTATCTGTTCAAAAGTCTTACAGACTCTTTACAGCAGTGTTGATAAGAACACGGAGCTGCAGTATCTACATAAATATAAACATAAATGTAGCCATTTTATTTACTATCCTAAACCACCAGTAAACCTTCTTAGTCTTCTTAGTTTTTATTTTTGTTGATAATGGTGTTGATAATGACGACATCTTAAAAATCAAGTTTTGGATACTGTTTTGCCTTGAAATGCACTGCATGTAGCCCTCTGCCATGAATGGCTTTACAAAATTGCTTTTAGGCCCAAAGCTTGATGCAGAACCATCGTATAACAGTGTCTCAGCCATCATGCCACATATTTGTTACTATATTGTGTAATATTGTCCTGTCAGGGAGCTTTTACAGACATTAAACTCTACAAATGTCTGGTTCCCATCATCACCACTGTACACAGTTCTGTAGATCAGAGCATCTCACGTCACACCTCTCTGAATGGCTGTGATGTTTTGCTATTTGAATGCTTTCATTATTCAGAAAGTTTGAAAAGTTGTTAGAAATCCCCGTTACAGTTTTCACTTTAGGCAAAGGATTAAGCTTCATCCCAGCGACAGAGAAAAACAAATGTTGCGTCACTTTTGTTTACCAGTCAGTTATTTTGTGCTTAATTTTTAATTAATTTTAAATTATTTAGTAACAACTGATACATCACTGCTGTTAATATTAACATTACAAGCTCCTTCCTCACTCATATACTGGCTACTCATTTAGACTGTGTCTAACTCCTGATTGATTCTCAATTCAGATCGACCAGCAGGAGAGCGGAATCCCACCTTTATGTACCCGTCGGGGACCAACAGCACTACTATGGTCCTGAGAGGAGAAACTCTGGAGCTGGAGTGCATCGCTGATGGTCTGTGAGTATCTGAAAGGAGAGTGTAGTGGATTGCTGTTGTGAGGGCACAGACAGGAGGTACGAAATCATTTACTGTTTCTGCGTTAACTGTTTAATTCTGCCTCTTCTTTTTGTATTGGATAAGAATAGACTGCAGACCTAATGTTGTTGTTATTATTGAACAGATGTTTCCCACATAATAAACTCTCAGCGGGGAGTTCCACCATTTATTGTATGTAATTCACATGTTTGTTCACATGTTTTCAGTATTCAGCATTTAGGATGTAAACACAGTGGATTAACAGGAAATGGTCCACTCAATAGAAACGTACTGAGTCATATTTCTTTGTAAAGACAGTGACAGAAATGTGTTTTGAATATGTAATATTGATGATGGTAAATGTGTGAAATATCTGTGGGGACTAATTTAGATATTTAGCACCCTCTCATGTATCTCTCATGTATCTGTGATCGTTTCTGTGAGGGAGTATATATCGTGGATATCGGATTCCTATCATCGCCATTGTAAACAAATCAGACTTTGCAGGTTTTTTCACATCATACGTTTCTGAGTGGGTTTGTTGACACATTGTCCCTTTAATTAGGCAGAAATCTTGAACAATCAGTGGAATTAACCTTTAAGTATCTGGTTTTATCAGTTTTATATTTGACTCATTTGAAGCATTACTGTAGGCAATGTATCGTCGCTGTACAGAGAAAAAAAGGTATTTCCATTTTTGTCCACTTTTGTTCTGCTGCATTGCTTTAATGCAGCAATTGCCGTTTACATTGTGTGAAAATTGCATGACGAATGGACCAATAGAAATTCTTCAAAATAGCTTGGAAAAATGTTGTTTTTGCCATTTTGAAGATACTTGTTTTTGGACAGCGATGATATGATGTTTGTGTCACATTGAGTGGTTCCGTGAGTTAAATAATTTCTTTTGAAGTGGCCATATATGGAAAAAATGTTCAATTTAAATTTGCTTACCATTCACTCTTTAGTCCATGCAGTCTGGGAAATGAAAACTATGCTACAAACAGCTCATATTTAAGTCATTGATTTTGTGAAAAAACAATATTTACATAATTCTGCATATATTTTGCCTGCAGCAGTTTAGCCACACCACTCATTTCACTATGAGCAGTGTTTCAGTTCTAAGTGTTTTTTTAATGGGGCTCAGTACAAAGCATCCAATCAGAACAGAGCTCATTTACACATATTAGCTTTAAGCTACAGTAACAGAAATAGTCTGTTTATTCTGAGGGATAAAGAGAAGTTAAAGAGCCTTAATAGGGGTATAGTATAGTTGGGCTACTGCGAGATATAGAAGTCGCCTTCTTTTATCCAGTCAACTTTTTATTCTGTGTTTCAGACCAACACCAGAAGTCTCCTGGACCAAAGTGAACGGGGATCTGCCCAGTGACCGCTTCTCCTTTCAGAACTTCCAGAAAATGCTGAAGATTACTGAGGTGACGGAGGCGGATGGAGGAGACTATCGCTGCTTGGCCAGGAACCGTTTAGGCAGTGCTCAACACATCATCACTGTGGTGGTCAAAGGTGGGTTCTGCTTGAGACTGATTTCCGTATTATAAATATCAAAACATATCAAAACAGAAATATTACATTTTGCTGCATTGCAGCTAAAAGATTTAGAAATGTTGGATACATTGAAAACATTTGCTCAAAACTAATATTTAAACATAGAACTTCAGAACTTCAGACGAGATTACAGACAAGATTAGTCACTATAGGGCTACTAATTTTATTTGCTGTATTAATAGACATATTTATGATTTTGTTTCATTTAATTTACACTGTAAAAACCTGAAATGGGTTTGTATGCTGACCATAGATAGTGTAGATAAAATAGTACCTGTCGTTACTTCAACAGACTTTTACGTTGACATGACAAGACTACGGTGCGAAGCTGTATTTAATTGCTCACTTACTGTTAAGATATGTTGTAAGGGTTAAATGAACAGTCATTGTGAACTGCTGTACCGCTTGATGCTGTTTGTTTCCACACAGCGGCTCCATTTTGGATCAGCGCTCCCCGTAACCTCATCCTGGCCCCCAAGGAGATGGGCATGCTCAGCTGCCATGTGGGAGGAAACCCCAAACCCACCATCACCTGGTTGGTCAACGGTGAACCCATAGAGAGTGAGTATCCCTCAGTCAAGATCTGATCTCCATCCATAATGTGAAGCAGCGGTAAACTGCTCTCAGGAGGATGACAGAAGGAATGTATAAACTTATGTAACATATTTTTGTGTGATAGACGCACCTAAAGATCCTAGTCGGCAAATAGAGAACAACACCATTATCCTGAGTGACGTGCAGACTGGATCCAGCGCCGTCTACCAGTGCAATGCATCCAACGAGTTTGGCTACCTGCTGGCCAACGCTTTTGTCAATGTGCTTGGTGAGTTATGTTATGCTATTCTTGTCTCTCAGGATTAAACTGTCTTTCACTCATTATGTAGATAGCTGATCAACACAGACATATTGTGAGAAGTGGTTTTCTTTTGGTTTTTCACTGAAGCTGCAGGGTTAATTTAGCTAACATGTAATTAAAGCTTATACCTAAACTTGTGTACTAAAAAATGGACCTGTGTACCCAACCTTCGTACCAAAACCTCCAAGTGTTATTATGAATAACACTTATTAGGAAGGAGCACTCTCTGAAATTCTTCTATTAAATTGTATTCCTGGTTGTACTTGTATGGTCACAAAATGCTCACAATATCTCCAACTTTATAGAAACTTTCCTAAGACCAAAAACAGGCGATATATATATGCATATCTCATTTCCAGACTCTTTAATGGAATCTGGTTTCCCTTTATCAGATAATAAATAATAACCACTTGCTACTGCAGAAAAAAGGAAATTCAACTGACACAGAGACACTATTTGGCATAAATGAGTATTGAAGGAGGCAACCTTGAAAAAAATGTATTATGTGTTAGCTACAGCTGCAGTGCAAAACTAAAGAAGCAAACATCAGCTACTGCTGATTGTCTACATTTGGGGTAATTTGATTGTATTATCTTTGTTATTTTGGTTCCTGTATCACTGTAAAGGTTAAGAAGCAGTGTCATTGTAGTGTTCATTACATATTCTTTTAGCTGAACCTCCAAGGGTGCTGACGCCTCCAAACAGTGTGTATAAGGTTATCTCTAATCGCCAAGCCATGTTGGATTGTGCCTCCTTTGGATCACCCATACCAAAGATCACTTGGTAAGCATATTTCAACACTGTCCATGTCTGTACAGAGGCCTTTAATCAATGGCTTGACTTAAACAGTGTGTCTCAAACACTCACACCACTGCTATTGTAATACTAACTGATCATTATTTGTTTTTTGAAGGTTTAAAGATGGTCAGACTGCTATACTGGATGGAGATTCCTATATACTGCATGGAAATGGCACTTTACAAATAAACGTAGCGCAACCCGTGAACAGCGGAAAATATACATGTGTGGCAACCAGCACCCTGGGCAACAAAGAAAATCATGTATATCTGGAAGTAAAAGGTTAGCGTGTTATACTCTTAAGTCTACACTCCAAAATATGGGTCACTTTAAAAACAACTTAGGTTGACAAAAAAAACAAATTAGTGCTGAGAGGAACAATATTGACTCTTCTTTCTGTAAAAGACTGTCTTTAATGTTAACAACAAACCTAACATTTGTTACATAAAGTCCTTAAAGAGCAACGCTTCCAATACTAAATCCTTTTTTTGTCTGGGAGTGTATGTCAGTAGTGATCTCTTTCAGTCAGTAGGTTATTCTTTTTAAGCTAGCGCATGGCTATCACAATGTCTGGGAAACTGAGAAGAATGAAAGACTGAGTGCCTCTGTTCTCTATTCTCAGAGCCCACGCGAATCCTGAAGCAGCCCGAGTATAAAGTGGTGCAGAGAAACAGCAAGGCTGTCTTTGAATGTAAGGTGAAACATGATCCCACACTCATCCCTACCATGACCTGGCTCAAAGACAACGGGGAGCTGCCTGATGATGAGCGGTAAGGTCCACACTCATCAGTGTAGAGATGCACAGATCATAAATCTGTATGGCTGATTTAGTTTTCTATACAGTCAGATTGCTCTACGAACAGTTAACTAATCTTTTTTTAACCTGAAGCTGGCACAGTGTGGGCTAAATGAGCTCATGCAAGTGTATTTAAATGATGCTGCTATGCTGTTAACAAAATATCATATGTGTGACTCATTGTGCTAAAAAGCCAGTTGACTTAATCTGGATTAAGTCAAAGATAATCTGGATGAAGATTAAGAATAGGTTTGAATATATGGCAGTACTTGTTCTGACGGTACATTCACATATGAAGTATATCTGTATGTTACTGAGGGCTTTTTGTGTGTTTGTAGGTTTGTGGTGGACTCAGACAGTCTGACTATAAATGATGTGACGCAGGAGGACAGAGGCACCTACACGTGCATCATGAACACCACTCTGGACCAGGACTCGGCCAGCGCTGTGCTCACTGTAGTCGGTATGTCATTGTTCTTTTTCTTTTTTTATATTTTTTTTAGTCTTCTCCTGCAGCCTGTTTCATGAAGGTTTTGCTTTTGGTAACTCACTTTAAGATGAATCTAACCTGTGGCGTCAAGAAGATGTTTGCTTTTTTAGAGATAAAGCAAGGTATAGTTGTACACAGTGTACAAAGCTACACTATGTAAGTTTTTTGTTAAAAGAGGAGCTGCTCAACTCCTCCTCATGTTTCATCTGATTGACTGTTTGATACTTTTTATTGCACACACATACAGATTCATCATAGCCTTAGTGTTTACCTCTGGGTTTAGAAAAGAAAGTTATTTAACACCGTCATGTTAAGTACAACTGCATCTGCTGTGTTTAGTGAACTTAGTCAGGCATTCTGTCTAAGGTGAACCTGCTTTGAGAGACAGACCCCAGGACACATGTTTAGCTCCAGTGGTTAGCTTTAATGCTGGCAATTAATGTTTTGCAGAGTAGTGACTATTCCTCAGATTGCCAGTTCATGTTTAAATTTTTAGATCATTGAAGCTTCCACATAGGTCAGAGCAGTCCAACTATACTGCCTTTACATTAGCACAGGGGTGCTTAAACCTGGTCCTGAAGATGTACTACCCTGCAGAGTTTAGCTCCAACCCTAATCCAACACACCTGAACCAGGTAATGAAGACATTCGGAGTATTAGATCAGAACTCTCCTGGGTGGCAGATCCAGCAGCGGTTTATGGGGAGCCTGGTCGTTACCTGTTTACAGTTTGTGCTCAGTGACATCATGAACATACATGAAACACTCTTAAAAAGTCCTGAAACTCAAAAACCTATTCGTAGCGTTTATGAAGTTCTGTGTTCAGAAAATGTATGCGTTTCGCTAATTTAAAAATGATTGTTTCAAACAATATATATATTAAAAAAAAAAAAAAAAAAAAAAAAAAAAAATATATATATATATATATATATATATATATATATATATATATATATATATATATATTTTTTTTTTTTTTTTTTTTTTTTTTTTTTTTTTATAAAAGATCCATAAGAACCTATTAATTTGGGACTTTTGCTTGTGAACACCTTCTAGCGTGGATGTTATTGAGTGGCAGATGTTATTAAGTGGCACTACACATTTTCTGATAGATGTCCAGGAACAAAAACCTGATTAAAAGGCAACGCTGATGAAGTGTGTAACTACTGATTCCTAAAATTAGCGATTTTTAAAGTGTACTTGTGACACTAAATATGAACTCCTCTCCTCCTTCTGCTCTTCCTCTGGTAGAAGCCACTCCAACTCCAGCTATAATCTACGGTAAAGCACATGATTTCAGCACCCTCAAACCCCCCAACTCACTTTTATTTTTCACACTTTTTTTAAATTTGTTTCAATTTGTTTTCGTTTTTTGTTGTGCCATGATATCCACATTAGCTCCATGGTGCAAAAAAGTGGGTTAAAACGGGGGCCATTTTTTCTCATGTTGTTTTGGTTGGTAAGTGGTATGTGGGCCATCCATTTGTTGTGCTTTCTTTTTATTTGTGTTTTTATTTATGAACTTGCATGTCAGTCATCTCGTTTGTAATGCACTGGTTGGTGATTGGGTGATAACGAGCGACACTCTGCTTGATCTTCCAGAGCGCCCAGATCCGCCCAGAGACCTGGAGCTGACTGACCAGCGGGAACGAAGTGTGCAACTAACCTGGACCCCTGGGGACGAACATAACAGCCCCATTCAGTGTGAGTACAGCAAGGGCTTTTACAAAGGCCTCCAATATCTGGCACATTTCTGTGTTTTTGTGTTGCTCCTTAAAATAGATTTCTAGAACACGTATAAAGAGTGTAGCTGAGTTGAAAGGAGTTGAGTGAGAATGTGGGAAAAAGTGCAAAAACATCAAATTGTAAGACATTGTTGGATGCATTCTGTGTCTCGCCAGTGTTTCTGATCCAGTACGAGGACTCTCTCCATGAGCCAGATATGTGGCATAATCTGACAGAGGCGCCAGGTACCAGCACTACAGCCCACCTGGAGCTCTCCCCATATGTGTACTACTCCTTCAGGGTGTTGGCCCTCAACGACGTGGGATTGAGTGATCCTAGCCTCTCCTCCAGCCAGTACCGCACTAACCCTGCCCGTAAGTGACGCCACAGAGCTCAGTTTGAAATACTCTGCCCTGTGTGGTAAAGTTGCACTGTGTAAGATTTGGGGATTTGGCGGCCTCTCTGGCGGAAAGATGAAATTGCCAGAGCAGATAAATCTGATGATTGTGAGCTTGATGAAAATTCAGAACACAATAACTCAAAACTTGGTGAAGGATTCATCTTCTAAAGATGTGAGTTATCTGCTATTGTAATAGTATTGTAGTATTGAATCTAAACTTGAGCCGTATCTTCTATTGGAGCCTGTGCATGTGCTGATAACACGTAAAGACATGCACTAGGATCCAAAAAACACCCGCAAAACACAACCTGCCGTCTAAAGCTTTTTCAGGCTTTTCAGGGTGACTGGCAGCAGCACATACACACTATATTTTAGCAAGTTTTGCATTTCGAGACTCAGTAATGCTACAACGTTTAGTTTTAACTAAAAATCTTAATGTAAATCATAGTGTGGATCACTGATGTTATGGCAAGTACATGATACAAGTACAACATACAAAATACAATGACATTTAAAATAGTTGTTTCAAAGCTAGAGCTGCCAAACAGTTCTAATAATTATTCACAATTAAATGGAAAAAGATTTTTAAAAAAAATTCCATTTAAAAAGCAGTGCATTTTGTTATTGCTATATGAGTAGACAAAATAATAATAACAAGGTATTTATTAGTTTTTAGTTATTGCATAACATTATTTTCATGATGTGAAATTAATTTATCCATTGTTCTTCTGTGAGCACTGTTCAGCAAAGTGGGCTGAAGAAACTAAAGGCGTTTGCCTTTTAAAAGCTGTTTGAATGAAAGGGCTACAATCACATATACTAATGCTATTGTAATAGTATTGTAGTATTGAATCTAAACTTGAGCCGTATCTTCTATTGGAGCCTGTGCATGTGCTGATAACACGTAAAGACATGCACTAGGATCCAAAAAACACCCGCAAAACACAACCTGCCGTCTAAAGCTTTTTCAGGCTTTTCAGGGTGGCTGGCAGCAGCACATACACACTATATTTTAGCAAGTTTTGCATTTCGAGACTCAGTAATGCTACAACGTTTAGTTTTAACTAAAAATCTTAATGTAAATCATGTAAATGTAATAATGTAAATCATAGTGTGGATCACTGATGTTATGGCAAGTACATGATACAAGTACAACATACAAAATACAAAGACATTTAAAATAGTTGTGTCAAAGCTAGAGTTGCCAAACAGTTCTAATAATTATTCACAATTAAATGGAAAAAGATAAAAAAAAAAAAATTCCATTTAAAAAGCAGTGCATTTTGTTATTGCTATATGAGTAGACAAAATAATAATAACAAGGTATTTATTAGTTTTTAGTTATTGCATAACATTATTTTCATGATGTGAAATTAATTTATCCATTGTTCTCCTATGAGCACTGTTCAGCAAAGTGGGCTGAAGAAACTAAAGGCATTTGCCTTTTAAAAGCTGTTTGAATGAAAGGGCTACAATCACATATACTATCATAATAGAACAGCATGCAAGCAGCTGGGCTTTATAACTGATACTGATGGGTTTAAGATGTTAAAAAAGAAATTGTAGCATTAATAAATTATCAGTTGACAGCCCTGTTCAGAAAACGTATTAGTCTTTCACAAATTCTCTTAAATAACTTTTATGATTCTCAGAGCCTGATGATAATCCATCTGATGTCAAAGGGATCGGAACTGAACCAGACAATATGGTGATATCTTGGAATGTAAGACAATTAAAAACACTCAATTCATAAGTGTGTCAGATATTTCTTTTTTGGGCATCAGTGAAACTGAATGGATGTCTCTGTATATGTATAACAGGAGCTGACAGGGCTGCAAGCTAATGGCCCTGGACTTCAGTATAAAGTGAGCTGGAGACAGAAGGATACAGATGAAGACTGGACCTCTGTCATTGTGGCTAATGTCTCAGAGTATGTAGTGACCGCGACGCCAACCTTTGTCCTATATGAGGTGACAGTGCAAGCCACTAATGATTATGGGCATGGCCCCAAACCAGAAGTGGTGCTTGGATACTCAGGAGAAGACCGTGAGTCTGCTATATATTTCTGCTTTGCAAATATGCTCCTTGAGTACTAAATCTGTTTTCAATATTTTAGTATATTTTGAATACTTCATTTCTAATCCTGTCTAAGTGCTAGAAGAGCATGGTCAGTGAATGATTCTTATTGATTTCTTTTTCAGCAGCCCCTTTAGCTTAATAAACAACATCTGATCAACTCTTACTTTTTTGGCCTTGTAGGTCCAGCGATGGCTCCAGAGAATGTGAAGGTGCTGGTGCAGAACAGCACACTGGCTCAGGTTCACTGGGAGCCCATCCCTCCTTCTACAGTCAAAGGAAAAATGCTGGGATACAAGGTACAGAGTCAAACTGGAAATGCAAAGACTTTTGAAACAGAGGACATCACCATGGACTGCCTGTTGCTAATGTCCTTGACCATGAGCCTTGGGACAAGATATATAATTTACACATTCATATCCTAAGCTTTTTGTTAATTATTATAAAACTTCCTCCCTTCCATTTCCTTCCATTTTCATATGACAAAATGTTTTCGGCCAAAACTTTGCAGCTAGAAAATCAAACAAACATGTAATTTGAGCAAGGGTGTTCAAACTTTTGCTAGCGACTGGATAGATGACTGTATTGTGTGACTGGTGTGCGGTAGGTGTACTTCTGGAGGGAGAAGAGTTTGCAGAAGGAGGAATCCCATCGAGAAGAACCGCTGGTGCTCACTTTCAGTGGGAATGAGACGGAAGGACGTCTCCCTGACCTGCACCCCTACAGCCAGTACAGCGTCAATGTCAGAGCTTTCAATGGGAAGGGCGATGGGCCTCAGAGTGCAGACCAGAAGTTTGAGACACCAGAGGGAGGTGTGGTTTGGAAGCGTTTACTTATCTGTATCTGTCATTTATAAAATGTAACTGAATAATTCTAGTTATATTTTTCCTGAATCTTCTTTCTAACCTTAATATCTGCCTTAACCCTGAAGTATAATATAAAGGAAAAGTTAATAGCAGGGCTTAATTTGTGCTGGATCTTGCTGGAACAAGATCCAGCACCTCTCATATTTCAGGTACCTGTGTTTTAGAACTTATTTATGTGGATCCACCACCTCTTTGAAGTCTTTTTTTTGTAGAACACCAAAAACTATTCATCCAGTGGCATCTCTGAGATTTTATGGTTGCAGCTCCTCACTGCATTTATTAAAGCTAGGATTAATTTATTGCATAGATTGCTACTATGTTAGATGGACACTTGAAGCACTGTTGTGCCTATGCGTTCCAGGACCTTTTCCCTCACTGCCACTTGCTGGATCACCCCACCTTTAGTGTTCCATTACCTGATGTTTTACAAATTAAGCACTGGTTAATAGTTTTACCTACCTAAGATGTAGTCAGTCAGCCTAGACATGCTTGGTTCAGTGATATTTTGCTTTAGTTCTGACCAGGGCTGTACAGTGCTGGAGCTAGGAGGCTAATGTTGCAAACAATCACAAGTTAATAGTCACTCAAGTCTGTCCCGGGACTGCATCCCCAAAACCTCTCTCAACTTACTCCAATTGCATCAAGCTTCCAGTGCTAAAAGCTTAATTAGCACAATAAACATGTCTTAGCTGATTGACTACATCTGAGTAATTAGACAAAATGTGTAAATTAGACTGTTCCTTTAGACCTAATCCTAATCCTACAGACACTGTTGGCAATCAATTGAATTAATGTGGCCATTTTTAGATCTGCACTTTAAACTGTGACTAACAGAAGCTCATAAGCTTATTGATTTTCTTTGTGTTTTTAAATTACCCTACTCTCCTTTGCATAATTATTAAATGGATTTTTTTGTTTTCTTTCTGTTGTTGTGAAAAGTTCCTGGACCTCCTGCTTTCCTCAGAATCACAAATCCGAATCTGGAATCGTTCACAGTGGAGTGGGGTCCTCCTGTGGATGACAATGGTCGCCTCACTGGCTACATGCTCAAATACCAGCCCAGTAAGTCTTAAACTTCAAAGCAGGACCTCTGAAGTCTTTTTAATCAGTTAAAACAGAGTTTTAGATTTTGACTTTTCCCAACTGAGTGGACGGTTTTCATTTTAAATGATTCTCGTTTAAATGGCTAATGGTTGAATGGCACATGGACTTTGCATCACACACTGTCTGTCGATTTCTTTTCGTCCTTTTCTGTTCCTTCTCAGTTAATAACACAGAGGAGCTGAAGGAGATATCCCTTCTGGCGAACGAGACCAGTGTGATTCTTGAAAATCTTAAGCACAGCACGCGGTACAAGTTCTACCTTAGTGCCATGACAATCAAGGGCTCAGGGCCTGTCGTGACAACAGCGATCACAATCATGGATGAAGGTGAGCCTTAGCTGTGAGGTGAAACTCTTCAAAACCACCTACCTTTTTAATTAAAGCAGCTGTTATGTAATGCATGATATACCAGAATGGAATTTATTTCAACCTCCATCTTTTCTAAAGCCTTGACTGGAGCTGGCCATCTAAATTTGAAACTTAATTACAGAAAGCCTGTTTGTGAACTAGTGGGGTTCTAAAAGCAGTTGCCAGACTGTCCTCACTAAGACTATAATTGTGTGTTTAGCATGTTTAAATAGTGTTTTAAATGGAAATGCTACCATTTTAACATTTTCCATAATTCAAATGTTGGGATGTAAAAAAGTCAGAGTGAGTTAACAGATGTGAAATGCTTAAAAGTCAGAATTGTTTGGTGTAGTGGCGACTAAACCAAACGTCGATGTCTTTTAAATGCCTCAAAAATTGTACTCATAAGAAGTTACTACGTATGACTGCATGGTGGACAAGTACGACAGAATAATAAGTTAGTGGAAATGACTAAGTATGTTTCCTTCATGAACTGAATAGTACCCACCTTCTAGGACAAAACTGCCCTTTGTGACCTTCATATTAGGGTGAAACTATCCTCCACTGCCCTGACTATATTAAACAGATTTGCTACTCTTGTCAACATTTTATATAAAACCTTGTACACAACACATTTTGGATAGTAAATAACTCTACTAGAAACCCCAGCCTAGAGAAGCTATCTCAAAGCTATGTTGTCTTCTCAGTGAACGTGTGTATGAGGCAGTGTATGATGTTGTGCAGCATCTCTGGTACAGTTACCAAAACACACCCTTTGTCTTTTGCTGCAGTACCTCGTCCTTATGGTTCTTTTCTTTGAAAGGCAACACAACAGAAGAGAGAAGCATATGAGTCTCAGAATGTTTCTGGCTCCATTTTTATTTATGGGAATGTGTGGTCCAGTAGAATATGTCATCAATCTGTGCTCTAGTAATCTTTCCGTTTGAGCCACAGTTCTATTGATTTTCTCCCTGTGTCCTTACATGTCACCCAGCTTTTGGGCCTACTGAGCCCATATCCTGAGATCCAGATATTAGATGACTTATGCTAGTTTAATGTCAAATATATTTCAGATTTGCTTTCTTGCAGTGAAAACCAGCGCTGTGCTTGACTGGATCTCCCTCCATTCATTTACATGCATGGTTATTTAGAACCTCTCTTTCATGTGGTGGTACTTACTCTCTGCTTACAGTCGCTCTGTGTGTCTCTCTTTTCTCCTCTCTCTTTTGTGAAGCATTAATACGGCAGCCCGCAGTAGAGGCGGGTAAAGGTAACTCCTGAAATCAGGCATGCATGTTGCCCAGGCCTTGGCCCACAGTCCACCAGCACCATGAAGACGTAGACACTCACGCATGACCTTCCCTAAACCAAACGCTTTCCACAGATCTGCTCCATACTTGTCATGGAGGAGTATCATTGACAGGGTCAAAGTTCCATCCCACTGCTATCATTAGGTTGCAACTCTAAACTATGTTGATCAGAAAGCTTAGGTTTCAGATGTAATAATTTTGTTTGTTTGCTCACCTGATGTCCTTAAAGGAATATTCCTGTTTTTCTAATCAGATCTTTTCCTGCCCATCTGTAGCAAACAGTTGTTTACCATACACCGTATGTGTGGTGTGACTCCCTGTACACCTGTACAAAACAGGTGACTTGAAACAGCACTTATAATAGAAGCCAATGGACACTTGCCTAATTCTTTATGAATTAAGCTGCAAATCAGTATCATAAATTCACTCAGAGACTGAAAACTTCATTCATTACTAAAGTTTTCATATGCTCCTGTTTGATCAGTGATCATACATGAATACCAGACAATATTAGCCATGACTGAAAATGCTACCATATTCAAAAAGTCTATTAAATCCCATTAGAACACATTAACTTACCTTATCTTGCTTAATGCTGCTAAACTGTGTTGTCCTTTTGTTTTGCCTTGTGTTTGTGCACCTTATGAACTTGGCTGAAATCGTTTTAAATGTAGCAGGCTGGAGATTCCCCACAAGCTATTAACACTCCAGTAGCATTTGTGTGCATCATTATAAGTGAGTATTCATAAAAAAAACGGTTATGGAAACAATCAAGCCTATGACGTAAGGAAAATGTATTTAATCAGTTTAATCAATTTTGGATGAGCACAAGCAAAAAAACAGCAGCTGTGTTGTGGAAGAATGAAACTTCAGTATCAATATCAGAAGCGTATCAGTGGCATTGGGTGAACAGAACAAGGCCGCATATGAGGCTGGGCCAGTGTGTTAGAGTGTTGTGTAACAGCGAAACCCTCTCTTTTGGCAAAATCCACCACATCACTGATTACATGTTTATATAGTATTACAAATGTTCAGCTTTGGATTTCAACATCTGCCTGTTGGCTCCTATTATTGTTAAGTGAGGTTCTTACTTCTTTTCTAGATGTACAAGATAAAAATATTAATTAGTGTGAAAAATACTGGAGTATTCCTTTATGGAATAAGATGAATGCTCCTGTAGCTCTCTCTCTCTCTTTCTCTCATTCTCTCTCTCTCTCTGCCTGTTTTTACTCCTCATAACTGAGAACCATCCCATACAAGCAGCTTGCATGATGCTGCATGCATAAATTTTGAATTGACTCTCTCTCTCTTACTCTTTCTCACTCTCTCACTCTCTCTTTGCCTCCCTCTCTCTGTCTTTCACCGTCTCAGTATTGTTTGATGTGTGTCTTACTCTTTTCCATGTTCTTTCAGGCACAGAATCCCCTTCACATCCAATCCCCCCTGTCACACAGTCTGTGCAGCCCCCGTTTTACAAGGGTACAAGACACCCACCTTTCTCACCCCCTTTCCAAAGAACTATCTATTTGTATGAGTGTTTAGTGTGTCTGTGGGTGTGAAATAGTCTTTGACTGTTCATTTTCTACAGATGCTAGAAAGAAAATGTACAACTGCATCAAAGTGAATGATAAAAACATGAGTGTTTGCAGAAGGTTCTTGTGGGACGGGTTTAGATGGACCTTGATGAGTGTCTGAGATCCACACTTTGTTCACTTTTCTTGTCGGTTCTGCAATAATCTTTAGCCCTCCTTCTGTGTGTGTGTCTATGTTGTGGACAGCGCATCCAGTAGGCCCTGTGTTCGGGAATGTGAACTATTCCCTGGAGGAAGACCACGCCATACTAAACTGGGAATACACGGGGGACGAAAACAATGTATATGTGGAATATATGTTAGACAACAGTAAGCTACGCCTCCTCGTTTCTGGTCATTTTCCCCCGATTCTTGAGATTAGCAGACATCATGTGACACCTTATGACATACCTCTGACGAGACTAGCCTCTTCTCTGTTGTTATTAATGTTTAGAGTTTCAGTGTTTTTCTATAAATGTTAAAACATTTTTTTTTCTATAAATGTTTTTTTTTTAACAAAAAAGACATGACTCAGCTTCCGTAACATGTGCATATTTCTAGAGCTGTCTTTAATGCCACCTTCAGTCCATCTCAGAGTGTAAAAACCTGCTGGCAGCACATAGTTTGAAGTTAGTTTGGAGAAAAATCTGTTTTGTCAAAATGACCATTAAGTACAAGTTATTTTTTTAGATACTGTTTCTGAGGAGATTAGATAGATGATAATCTGCTGGCACACAGAAGGGAAAATAAGGGAGTTAATAGCTGGAGTTACAAAGAGTACAAATAGATACAAAGAAAACAGGAACTGACCTGCAAGACCTTCTAGCAAACTGCTAGAATTTCTGCCAGACTGTCATCATTAGAGAGAATGGAAAAAATCAAGTAGGTCTGAAAGGATGTGTAGCTGTCAGTAAGCCTTTAATAGGAAAAGATAAAAACACAAATAAAATTAAAACCTGCAAATCAAACAAAGAAGCTGCTGCTGTTCTCAGAACAACATACTGACCACTTCAGAGTCCAGAAATCACATACTGTGTTTGAATTGCTTGAATTATGAGAAGCAGAAAATGTAAAATCAGCTTCTAACTTCTAATATTTCTTAAAAAAAACTGAAAAAGAGTGAAAAGAGTGGGAGCTGTAATAGAGATAAAGATTACACACTACACCTTAAAAATGTATTACATTTCGTTGTTAAGATTTTGTGTGATACCCTTTGCGTTATATACATAATAACATTTACTTAATGGACTAGACTTTAAATAAATCAACTTCTTTGACTGAGTATTGCTTAACAAACTGTGAGTTAATATATAAAACGTATTGAACTCGCTGATCTTACTGTAGCTCTAATATAAGCAAAAGTAGAGCCGAATGCAGAAAGTCAGGTCTCACTATCACTCTGAATTTTTGCATGATTGGAATCATCATAACCTCCCTACATCCTCCACCTGCCCACCTCTTCCCAGGTAAAGAAGCCTGGAAAAGGGAGGCTGTGAATGGCTCTCGGACGTATCAGTTAAAGAGTCTAAAGGCGGGCATGACCTATAGGGTGCGTGTGGTGGCCAAAGACCACACGGATGCAACAGTCCACAGCACGGAGGAGCTGCTGATTGTGGTTCGAGGTGAGGGGAGCCCGAATGCAGAGAATGTTCCTGCTTGACGTGGTTCATGGAAGTCCTTACGTCCGCCATTTATGAGATCTTCTGTAGCTCTCCTGTAGATTAGACTAGAACAGTGGTTCTCAGTCCTGGTCCTGGAGTACTGTCCTGCATGTTGGAGAGTTTTTACCAGCTGTCTTCAGGAAGGTCTTGATTAAGAGCAGTGGTTCACCAGGACCAGGACCACTGCCCTGAAATGTCATGACCCTAAAGCATGTGGACAGGCACGAAAGTAGAGCCATGGCATGCGTTGTTCTTTTGTGGTTTTATTGCTGTTGGTTTTGTGTCAGTACTGCAGATGTTATTAATAGAGAGAAATTCCTGAATGTCAGCACTGTACTGTTCTGAAGTGTCATTTCAGCTTTTTTTTTCTTTTTGTGCTAAAATGGTGCTCATCAGTCTGTAAATTCTCTTTGCAGGTTCATACACCGCATGTGATCCTCAGTGTTTCAGTACACACAGTGTAGCATGCGTATGTGTAGTGATGCTACATGTGCTTCCCCTCATTTGGAGTTTAGTGAACATGTGACCTGCAGAACAGAGAACTGCAGTGTAACCGCTCTGTGTTGTCTTTGTGTGTATGCTTATGTGCAGCTGTGACAAGCCGGCAGGTTGATATACCCACTCAAGGTTGGTTCATCGGTCTAATGTGTGCCATTGCTCTGTTGATCCTGGTCCTCCTCATCGTCTGCTTCATCAAGAGAAACAAAGGAGGCAAATATCCCGGTGAGACTGTGTTCTAGTAGTGCTATATTTGTGAGGACTGTGTGTCTTCAATGAATTTTGTAAGTAAGAATATTTTACTGGATCTCACTTGAACACGTGTTATTTCCATCAAAATCACTTTATTTCATTTTTGTGTGTGGGAATAAAATAGAGCAGAAACATTGCCCGTTGGATACAGAGATTATTCTTAGGGCTAGATTTAGATACAAGTGTTTTTATTGGGTGTATTTTTAGCCACAGTAATACAAAGAATCAATAAAAAAGCTATTTGTGTCCTTACAAATAAAGTAAGGTAAACTGTGTGTGTGTATCAGGGTAACAGAAACTGCTGATGAAGGAATTGGATAAACTCATGCAATGTTTTACCTACAGTAAAAGAAAAGGAAGAGGCTCATCAGGACCCAGAGATCCAGCCTATGAAAGAGGATGATGGCACGTTTGGAGAATACAGGTGAGAAGAGTCATTGCGGATCCATGAGTATGCATTAAAGAGTTATGTTAGAATTAGATCAAACAAGTCTTCTCCGAATAACACGCGGGTAGTTTGTGAATTCTTTTATACATCACAAATACTCAGAAACCACCAATTATGTCTGAACTACCTAGATTTGTGTACTGAGTGATTCCCACACATGGATTGAGCCTAATCTTGGACTGAATTGCTGTCAGCGGTGAATCACCATTAGTATATTTGATTGTCCTCGTTCACGGTTAATCTTGGTTTGGGGAATTAGCTCTATGTTTCCAAATGTTTATAGACCCCTTCCTTTAGAAATGAAAGGTAATAACAGAGAGTTTGTGCTCCCTTTGCTACTGTCACTATTCTTCTGGGAAGTCTTTACACTAGATGTTGCTGTGAGGCTTTGGATTTTAAACAGTGCAGGGCAGGAGGGCTGAAGAGCCCCATCCAAAAATGCCACCCCTAGGCTGCGCGATCAACAGTATACTGATTGTAGTATGTAGTATAATATCAAACTTATATGGAAACCCCTTTTATATAAATTAGGATCTCTATAGACAGACATTGGTAGTGAAATGAGTTATAATGAAGAGCTGTGTGTCTCTAAATGTGGCACTGTCATCCATGATGTTTTCACACAATGTAAAGGGCAGCTGTATCTCAGATTATTTAAAAAATTAATTGATAAAAATGGAGACATTCTTTGGTCCAACAATGAGGTGATGATGTTTGAGTGAACTTTCAGTGAAAGGCAGCTTCACCACAGCCCAGTAGTCATTACAATTGAAAAAAAAAGCTATAAATGTAACATGTTTTTGCTTGCCCTCTCAGGTTTTTGGACTTAAATAATGTTCCTCTGAGTGGAAGCTTTTCCATCTTGACTCCATTTTCAAACAATTTGAGGCAAGCAGGACTTTTCCTGAACCATCCTGTCTGTGCTCTGTTGTATAACAACCCTAACCAGAGCTCACTATAATGCGATCTGACAAAACTGCTTTTTAACTGGCCTCTTTTTTATCACGTGTTCAGAAGCTTACTAATTCAACACGCTGCTGAGATTAAGATTGAGATTGGGCGTTGAAGTGCAAGCCAAATTATGTGTTGTACTTTGAGCTGTATTTGTATATTATAGGATTACTCGCAGAATGAGAGCAGTGGAATATCCTCAGATCTACGTTGCAAAAAATGAAAACATCTCATTTTGAGATTTTAGTGAAAACATTCCAAGATTATTCATTTCTATGCTGTTCTACTTGAATTAAGAAATATAGCCTTTCTGTTATTTTACTTGTAACAAGCAATGCTTCAAACAATTAACACCACTAGAATAACGAGTACACAAGATACAATTGCAATAAAAATGTCTAGTTTTGAATTGTGAAATATAAGCCATATTTATTTTTGCTGTGTTGTTAAATCTCACGTTTCTGTGCTTTATATGTTGGAGACATGCCATTCCAGTATCACCATTCATCAGTTCACCAAGCAGGATTATTTATTCACTCATCATTAGATGCTGAATGTTTGTTTTATCAGTATTTCTCGTATATTAGTTCTCATATGTTCTTTGTATTTGTGGGACATTTTTGGGTAGGTCTTTGGAGAGGTAAGAGGGAAACTGCAAGTCTTGCACGCTAAACATTCCCTTGGTTTGTATCTAAAAACACAAAGCCAAAGTGATACTTGCATCTAATTTTCTTCAGTTTAAATCCCGTCTTCTTTTTGATTTTGCACATATAATAATGTATGTCTGCCTTCTTGTATGTCTTGCATTTTTTGCTTTTTCTTTTTGCGTTGTATGAGAATTCTCAAATAATAATTATACTAGCTCTATTTACAGCAGTGCCTTTCTGCATTTTGAAGTCCCCAAACCCCGAGTGCACGACGATCCTACTGCGCAAACAAGCATATGACTAGTGACCTTACACATGCACTTAACTGCATGTACGTTCTAACAGCGAAATGGTGTAGCTCACTTCAAGGTTGTGCCTAACCTCCTGCTTGCTGTGTCTCGTCTCAGTGACACGGAGGACCACAAACCCCTGAAGGGCAGCCGGACCCCTTCCAACGGCACGGTGAAGAAGGATGACAGCGATGACAGCCTGGTGGACTATGGCGAGGGAGGCGATGGCCAGTTCAACGAGGACGGCTCCTTCATCGGCCAGTACAGTGGCAAGAAGGAGAAGGACACAGCGGAGGGCAACGAAAGCTCAGAGGCTCCGTCTCCAGTCAATGCCATGAACTCCTTCGTTTAACGGGCCCCTGTGACCTGTGACCCCCGTCGACACCCGCCCCCGATCTCGTCACACTTTCATCTGGAGAGCAGACTGTCCCTACTTCACTGTGACCCTCCTGACATCCCATGGCCACAACAAATATACAAACAAACCCGACAAAAGCAACCCACTCATAAGCATAAGAGAGCGCAAGAGTGAGAGAGAGAAAAAGAGAGAGAGAGAGAGAGAGAGAAGTAGGGAGAGAAAGCAATACACACAGGAGGAATGTACCGTAACTAGCAGACCTAGGTCTCCTGGGCTAGTCAGAGCAAATGGAGGAGGACTTTAATGTGATAACTGCTGTATTATCTTTTTGCAAACGTATATATATGGAATATATAGAAATGATATACACATATATGAGAATTCTATTTTCTGAACATGGGTCTGTTTGCAGTCAGTAGCCATTGAATCCCATCATTTCGCCCCCTCCCATCAGCCCACCACCACCCGTGCTATGGACTCACTGCATGGACTTAATGCTACCACACACCCCACCTGCTCCGTGAATCAGTGGATCAGCGTGAGCTAGTGTTTGAGAAGCTTTGGACCAATGTCTGGTGGTCTCCACGCTTCGCATAACAGCTGCCTTCTTCAGTTTCCTCGTCAAAAGTGTTGAAACCGGTATTATTCACGCTAAAAGGCACCAATGTCTTTGTGGACATTGTTGTGGAACATGTGACTCCGTGTTAAACCTGTTATTATTTGACGTCTTTTGTGTCAGGCAGGAGCTACAGCAAAAGATTATGGACTGGATATCAGGGAAGTGGGGCAGAAGACTCTCGAATCACATACAGACACGCGTTCAATGCCCAAACTGTCCCAAATTCTCTCACACCGTAGCTAAGCTGTTTTTGTTTTCCTTTAGTACTCTTGAGGTTCGTTTTGTTTGCACTTGCCATTTTGTAAATTCTGCATCGGTTTGCATTGGATGACTCTCTCTCTTTTTTGCTGTTGCACTACTGAAGGAGAAACGTCAAGGACGGTCGCATCTTACCCATTACTGTCACTGCAGGCACTCAACATTAGGGAGTAAAGCCCCCATCGGTCCATAACACAGCCACTGGGTGGCTGCTGGTTATATGGCATGCTGTATTGGTCAGTGGGTGTAAAGCTGGGTGCTCTAAGTAGTCTTAAGCACGGTTCCTCAGTGCCTTGGTGGAAGACGACTTTTCTGTGTTCACACACCAACCAATGCATCCTCCTCATCCGTTCGGAGCGCTAGGTTTTCCCACAACCTTGCACGTAGCTCTGGGGTTGAGAAGGGGGAGGAGCTTTCAGAGCCCATCATGGCCTAACCACCCAATCACCAGATTCGCACAACAGCTATACAAGATGATGCAATCCATCTTCTGCCACTGGGTGCGCTGCGGTATCCGCCTGACACACGTACTGGTTGCGCCCTATGGGCTTGGTTCACATCTATAAGTGACACATGGTCCGATGTATGCTCATTTTGTGACCTAAAGATCTGCTCAGTTGACAAAGTTGCTTCTTATCATTACAAACAGCGGTTCTGGCAAAGAACTGTAACATTTATATGTGTGTTCTGAAGCCACAAGTGACTTTAAACGGTGACTTCCTCAGTAACTACAGCTACAGATCTTAGAGATATTTGAATTGTTAATTGGCTATACAATTTACGTAAGAGCCAACAGTAAAATGCCAGCTCAGGTAAATGGAGTGTGGCCACCATCTCTGTCATGGTAATTAGGTATGCTCTAGTTCGTTTATTTAAGTAGCGGTAACGGCAGAGAAGCACAGATAAGCATTGGCAACAACTTACACTGAAAATTGCTGTAAATTGTTGTGAAGTCTTTCAGCAGTTACTATTAAAAAGTGTCACCACACTGCAAAAAAAATCCTTGTTAAGTGAAATAATCCTAAATCTAGTAATATAATTGTTGTAGCTTACAACAATTATATTAATTGCATAATTAATATATTTATTGCATGGTTATTTAACTTCTTTAAGAGGTCTTACTTGTTTATGTAAGTGATTTGAGCCAAATTAGCTCACTAATGTGGCAGATAATTTTGGTTGTTTCTTAAAATGAGAAAATATTGATCTGCCACTGTAGTGAATAAAATATGGCTATGATCTTACAATAGGCTTACAGTGTAACTAACCTAACAGCCTGTAATTTTCCTCTCTCAACTTTTTCTTTGATAAAGATTTTGTACCCCACCAGCCCTGTTTCTCCATTAAAAGGAGGGTCCAGAGTTCTCTCCACTCCTTCAGTCATATAGTGTCTTCTCATATTACCACCATAAGCAGAACTGTAGTCTAAACTTTAGAAAAAGATATTCAGAGCTTATTTTGACTTCCTGTTTACCGCTTGTTACCGTACAATGCAACTTTATCGACTGAGCTGGAACTTTCAGTCAGCAAAAGCAGTGCAAGCCAGTTCATGTGTCTAATATACCTTGAATTAAAACCACACCCTATGTAGCACAACCAGTACGTGAGCCAGGCAGATACTGGAGGTCACCAGTTGAATCATCTCACACCACAAGGAGGGGCTGTGCATTATCCGGAGAAGCAGCTAAAACTACTGCCAATCTACTCTCGTGGGTAAACTGCCATAGTTACTGACCAGAAGCAGGTGGTCCTTCACACTGGGGACGAATGGGGGAAGTTATATTAAATAAGGAATGTGGAGCTTGCAGTAACCTGATGTTAGTAATCTCAGTGTATGTGAGAACGAGTAGGAGGAAAAGAAACAAACACCCTTTTCACACACCATGTTTTTTATTGCATGTTAATGAGTATTGCAAGCTGTCGAGTCGTAGTGCAATGGAAAGCACACAAAACACACAGTGCGCAGTGCTGCTGTCATTGAGTGTGGTTGGGATGCGTGTGCAGGAGTGTTTGAGTGTGTGAGCGTGTGAGCGTGTGAGCGTGTTTGCGTGTGCATTTATGTGAACATGCATGTACAGATGTGCATGTTTATGTGTGTGAGTCTTTGTGTGTGTGTGTGTGTGTGTGTGTGTGTGTGTGTGTGTGTGTGTGTGTGAACAGCCTGTGTATGTTTACAGACCTCCATTCCAGAAAAGTTGGGGCAGCATGCAGATCAAAACAGAAAGCTGTAACTTGTTAGTTGATCTCTATTTAAAGGATATTTAATGTTGTATCTCATTAACCCCATTGTTTTAGGTAAATGCATCCTCGTGTCATAATCGATGCCTGCAGCACGTTGGAATAAGATTTAGGGCTGGGAACATGGAGAAAATGCTTAACAACATCTAAAGCAGGTGGTGCATTCAGGAAAGAACTGGTCCTTTGTGAGGAAGGATGTTTTGAGACAAATAATTGAGTAGTAGTTCAGAACAACGTTCAAGTGAGAAATTGCAAAAATTCCAGAGAAAGAAAAGGGCAAGACCAAAACTATAACTGAATGCCCACAACCTTTGTCCCCTCAGGTGGGTCTTGGTTCTGTAATGGATGTCACAGACCACCCTGAAGTTCAGAAGCCTATCTGTGGCAGTATGGTGGTGTATTTTTGCCTGTGAAGGCTCCACTGAGCGACTTGCTGTGTTTTTCAGGGATGTTAGTGTTTAATACTGCGTTACAGTATGAAGCCACATTCTGCATTGCTACATAATGAGAGAGTGTGGGTGCGTATGGAGCATATATAATAATAAATGGCAAAATATAATAATAAACATACAAATATGCAGCTGAAGATTTCTAAAACAGAAGATTAGCACAAAAAAAATCTGTTCAAAATTGGCTAATTGACATCATTACAACTTATTACAGGCATTACATTTATAATGAGTGTATATTTACAAATATACAAATTAACTTTATTCATTTAAACACAGTGTTTTCAGTTGAATGTACTGATAACTGCTTTCAGTTGTTTTAGCATCTCATGTACTGGCCCAACGTTTTTGGGATCCGAGGTTTGTACACAGCATATGTGTGTGTGTGTGTGTGTGTTTGTGCGTGCATGGTAGCCGTGTGCTTGGGCTCGTTTGTCCTTTTTTTGGCAAGGCCCTAGATTTCATGATATAGCTCGTCATAACTTGCATCAAGTTTTTTAGTTTGGAATCGTCGGCTTTTTAATGTGTAGATATTGCGTTGCTTTGTAAATATCCACACCACACCAGTTTCAGACACATGGGTTTTGATGATGCTCTAAAGTGCTGGTATAGGACCAGCGTCCCCTGCGCAGCTTTTTTTTCTCAGCTGTCAAAAATCAAACAGCAAAACTTATCTTGGATCAGCATAAAAGTGTGACTTCCACCTGCATGATAGCGTGTAGGAGGTGGCTACTGGCTAGTGGAATGCGTCGTGTCTGACACTTTGCAAAGTGACACTTCTTCTTTTGCTGTGAATGTTGTTTTAGGTTTATCTGGACAGGTGCCCTCTTGGCCCAGTCTTTCCTCAGTCCGGCTAGCTGGTGAAGGCTGAGTCGGACGATCACCGGCTCTCAGTCTGCCTCTGGCAGTTCACGCACTTTTTCAGTCATTGGAAAAGAATATAACAAGCAAAACAACGCTGCAGCCACTGCAGTTCCTCAAAAACTACAGCTTCACCAATGTGTGTGCAGGTACCCTGGGCCACATGTCTTTGTGACTGATGATGAGATATGATAGAATATGATATATAACATTCTGGTCAATGTTAAAGCGCTGTGGAAAAAAGCATGAAAGGCTGTAAAATGGTTTACTCTCTATAATTGCTAAATATTTTGTATTTTAACTGAAAACAAAATAAATGTTGGTTTCAGGATTTCACAACCAAACCGTTGTTATTCTGTTTCTTCTGCTTTGCTTATTCATTCATGCCAGTCACTAAATGGAAACAGTGTTACAGAATAGTGTTAAGAACATCTTTAGATTTAAATCTCAACTTAAATTGCAGTATTTCATCCAGTACATCTCGAACGGCTCCATTAGATTACTGTACATATATATGAGCAACTATAGATTTATAGAAATGCTACATAATGTAACATGGCAAATGTAAAATGTATTATTTAGCACTGTTAAGTCTTTGTTGTTTATTAGCCAAATCTCACCTTGAACTCAACTAAATTTGAGTTCCTCTAGGGTCTTCTCTTTTGAACTCTTTTGAAGGCGTTAGGTCAGAGGACTGGAAAAGCCATATGAAAACTTGATTCTGGTCATTGGAGCAATTAGATGCGTACTGAGATTTTGATCATTGTCAGGATGTGCACGGTGACTGGAGTATATGGTTAATCATTCAATGCAACAGCATTCAAATATTGAACATCTATTTAGGTACTCATTTAATTTACACACAGGAAGCTTGAGCAAATACAGAGATATTGAGAAAGCTATCCTTGGAAAAGCTGCTTGTATGTTTTATGTAACCTTTCGGTTTATCTTATATCTGTCAATAAGTAGATATATTGCACTTTGCCACTCTACATTTTGTATTTCTTTGCTTGCTGCAAATGAGTTAGGCTACTGATTCCTTTAACCCTTTTAACACCAGACCTATCACCTCCAAGAGTAAACCTTCAGCCCTACGTAACAGGATATGCAGATCATCAATCCACTTATTTATTTGTCACAGCTATGTCCCACATTGGTTGGAGGAGCATGACTTCCAACACATCCAAGTACTACACTGGCTCCCTAATTCCTCAGACTTTAACCCAACTGAGCATCTGTGGGACCACCTTGTTTGTTGTGTTGGTTCTATGAATCCTCCCCCATGCGCCCTCCAGCAGCTAAGGGATGCACTGCAGTCAGCATGACTCCAGATACCTGTAACAACCTACCAGGACTTTACTCAGTCTCCCATTTACCTGCTGTCCGTGCTTCACACGACGGTCACTTTGAATATTAGCTGGTCATATCTGTAACAATAATGTGACTTCTATAAATGTCCAACTATGATTTTTGGAGAAATGTTTGCCTCTTTAACCACTTGCATCCTTTTTCTGGTAGATTCACTACAGCTCCAGTCGTTTAAAATGTCTTCACTACTGCCCCTGCACTTTTCTGTTATTTCCTTTGTGTATAGTTAAAACTTCCCCATGTTGATGAATTATTTGGCTTGTGTGCCACCTCACATTTAACACCCCAGGAAAGCAGAATGGAACATGGGTGCCAGTAATCGTGGATCTGACTGTAAGTTTTCTGTTTGTTGAAGCTTTAAGAATGATATCCTAGTGAATCATTACAGGTCCACATCTAAAAGTGATCCTAAAGAAGTCCAAAAGGCTAACATGTCGTTTTATCCACACAGTGGTTTACAGTAACATGCAGTGAAATTTAAACGTGACAGATACACATGCATATGCAGACATACACCTAACTACGTCCCTCCATCCATGCTTTCATGCATTTACCCACAGTTCTGTTCAGTTAACCACCCTTCGCTCTCAGCCTCTTTATCTGTTTGGCAGCGGTTTAGAGGATTAGTATTTATTGTGATTATTGAGGCCTGGCTGCTCCCAGTTTATCATGTTTTTCACTAAGCACAGCATAAAGTTCTGTTTCTGATTTTCAGCTATGCATCACTTGAAATGTAAACTTTGTTGAAGAAACTGTGCTTTAATTTTTATCCTGAATTAATGCTAAACGATGTAATGGAAGACAGGAAATGACTGGATTAATAAAGAATGTCCTCTGTCTCTGCCTGCTGCTGCCAATGCAGATGTTTAATCCTCAGTCCTCTGGATTTACACTGATTTGTGTGTGTGTGTGTGTGTGTGTGTGTGTGTGTGTGTGTGTGTGTGTGTGTCTGTGTTCAACACTTTGTGGGCACCAAATGTTCCTAGTATGATGAGAATCAGGAATGTTGTGACATTTTGGTGACATTTAACTTTCCCTTTTAATCTGAATGGTTTTATTGTCTAGGTTTAGGCAGAGCAGGATTCGTACTAACTTTGTGTGTAATAATGACTTGCAGTGTTGTAATCTCCTCTGTAGCTACAAAATGTTAATTTAGACTATATGCCATGAAAATGTTTTTTATAATAATCAAAAGTTTTTTTACATAATGAAATCGAAGATGTTAACAGTATCATTCAGTGGTTTGATGTAACATGGTGAATGGTGGAGATAGGAACCAGGCATCAGAATGGCTACAGCACAAATCTGCTCTCTAAAACCACTACTGAACCGACATGTCTCCTCTGAGTTTCTATATGCAATGCTGCTGATAATAAAACAGTACAGTTGTCTCTGAAACTACTGAAATTTACCAGATTTTTCACCAGTGGTGGTAAACATAATACAAATATAGTTGTTTTATTTCACATGACATGGGAACCTTCATGTCTCCTCTGATGTAATTCTGATGATGGTAAAATAGTAATAAAAATTAAAAATAAGGAACTACTTCTAACTACTAGCGTAAAATGTATCAGGATGTGTATTCTAACTTGTTCAGGAAATATTTTGCATGTTGGTTTTTAGCTTACTGTGGAGGGCCAGGATAGGTCCACAGGGGGGATATGTGTGTGTGTAGAATAGAGCAGAGAGTCAGACATGAGCTAAATAGTAAATGAGCAGGTAATAAAAATCTGCTTACGTGTGGTGTAGCTGTGGCTAACAGCAGCTGACTTGTGTGAAAGCTTTGACTCTTTTATTAACAGTGAACGCTACAGTATTTTTCTCATTATCACTCTCCAAAGAATAACCAGTACGGCAAAATGGCAACTATACAGAAGAGGCCAAAAACCCTACTTTACTTTCAGTGTAGGTAAATGTAACCAGAATTTTCCAAGTTATTTTGGAACATTTTTATTGGTCCATTCATCATGAAATTACTGCTGTGTTTCAAAGATATATAAAAAAAGATACATGTTTTTCATTGGACAGTGACAATATGATGTCTTTTGGTCACATAAAAAATGAAGTTAAGCCAGATAGACAGCGAGGAAATTAAATAAACAAATAAATAAATAACCTGACAAAAGAGTAAATGCAACAATGAAAAATGAAGCGCCTCGATCTCTCTTTCCACCGATAGGAGCGCCTCACTTTTCTCACTCCACCAATAAGAGCCCCTCAATCTTCTCTCTCCACCAATAGGAGCCCGAATTCGAGCTTAACCAATAGCAGCGCCTTGTCTCGTAGCTCGGTTCCAGCTCCAACCAATACGGCTTGAACAGAACCGCCCCAACAGGCCAACATCGAAGCGATGTGAGAGAATAGGTTTAGATTTTTTAACAGAGAAGAATGTAGTGTTTTAGACACAGCAACACACAAACACCAGAGTAGGTTTCTTCTTTACTAGTTACTCTGTAGATTATATGTGGGTGTGTTCTGCGTTTGTAAGTACTAGTACCACCTACTGTTCCAAAAACTATACAACACATACATCACAGTTACTTTGTTTAATAATTCAATAATTTTATAATCAAAGAATAATGTTAACTTACAAGGACTGGAAAATGTCAGCCACGCCACTTATGACTAACTTTGGAAATAAAGCGTAACTACAACATAAATCAACTCTACAGTTTTTTTTGTAAACGATGATAATTTGTTAAACGTCTGAAAGTGATGAAATGTATCCAGGCCGATAGGAGACGTTCAAATATGGCCAAATGAATAAATAAGGCTTACAGACAAATTCTATAGTACAGTACTGTTTAAATAGTTGCGAACTGAACTGTAGAGGGCAGACTTTTATTATGACGAAAGTGCATCTTCGGACAGAAAAGTGAGAAACCACAGGCAAGCAGAACCAGTGAAAACAAGGAACAGATCGTGTAGGAAGGAAGGAAGGAAGAGTTGGGAAGAGCTGGGGAAGTTGGGGGGTGAGGAAGAGGGGGGCGGGGTTCTATGTTGAAGCGAATGAAAAAGCAAGGACGTTCTTGTTTTAGCCAATGAAAACGAGGGGGCGTTCCTGAAAACAGTAACGCCCTAAGAACAGGAACGCCCCCGGCTGCAGACCGACGATATTGTGGGATGGGTGGTGGAGGGGAGGAGGGCTGAGGTGTCCAGGCGGCGGCCCGGGCAAGAGCTGAGGAGAGAGAGCGAAAGAGAGAGAGCGGCAATTAAACTCTCTCTGCGGGTATGTGCTTTTCTGTCCCTGTCGTGTGTGTATCATGTGTAGCAGCAAATATTTTTTTAATTGATGCGCGTCTGAAAGTCCGAGGAGTGCGTTTGTCTGAGTGAGTGAGAGAGAGAGAGGATGAGAGAGGGAGAGAGAGAGAGTACCGCACTGCAGAACTACTGCGCGCTTCGGACTGAGAGTGTGAGTGTGTGTGTGTGTGCGGGTCTGTCAGGATGATGTCAGGATCTCAGTGATTTTGTCCTTTTTAACATCTCAGCAGCTGCGAGCTGGAAGGTGACCCAGTGCTGTGAGGAATCAGGGACTGATATGTAATTTAATAGTATCAGCGGGCAGCAGAGTTAGAGAGACCCTCAGTGACCGTTAGAGTGGGGAGCTGAGCAGTGACGCAGTACTTTGGGCTGTCTGACGGAGAGGTGGGGCTGGCATAGGAGCGTCTTTGCTGCCCTTGAGCTTTTAAATTGAGCAGATTATGAATTTCAGATCAACTGTTTTTATAAGATATTAGGATTGTGACAGCTGCATCGCGACGATATGATAATGCAATGCAAACTACGATATGATAATGCAATGCAATGCAAACTAGATCATATACACTTTAAAACAAATATTTCTTTAAACAATACATTATTTAAAGAAACGGTTCTTCATATATATATATATATATATATATATATATATATATATATATATATATATATATATATATATATATAATCACCCAAGACCACCCAAGAGCCGATATTATTTGTATGATGACCATTCTCATTCTTATGGGTTAGTGTTTGTTGTGCTGGTGAGAGTTGATCAGACACAGCAGTGCTGCTGGAGCTTTTTAACACCTCTGGGTCACTGCTGCACTGAGAATAACCACCAACCGAATCTATCCAGCTAACAGCATCCTGTGGGCAGCGCTCTGTGACTACTGATAAAAGGCTAGAGCAGGGGTGTCAAACTCATTTTCACAGAGGGCCACATCGGCATAATGGCTGTCAATCCTCAATGGCTGTCAATCCTCAAAGGGCCAGATGTAACTTATAAATGTAACAAAATGTAACCAAATGTAATATATAATGATTGTAACTACTCCTTAATGTTAAATAACTCTGAATGTATTACTTATTCAATTAAAACATTACAGTTGCATGGAAAAAATATGTTTGCTTGTTGCTCTGTTATACCATAAATCCTTTTAATTTGTCATGTTTTGAAATCCACAAACTCCATCAATCAAGGATCAAACTATTCCAGTGAATATAAAATAACCTTAAACACAAGTTATAATATTAACTTTTATCAAAACGTTTGACCTCCTGAAATGAGGCTTAATTAGTATAAAATCAAAAATTGTGAGCTGTTAAGAACACGTGTGACAGATAAGGGTGAAGCATCAAACTAATGAGATGCTTTGATTACAATAAACACATAAAACATAAAAACTGACATTGTTAGAAGTCTGAATCTGGTTGGGACACACCTGCTCATAGACCTTCAGCATGCACTGCTTCGAAAAAACTCCCTCTGAAAAACACTTTGAAGCACGGGCGATTTCTTCAGCCACAATAAAGCTAGCTTTCACTCCCGCATTGTTTTTGGCTTTCGAGAACAGATTCTGCTGCGACTTTAGGTTGCCTTTTAATTCTTGTGCAATCACATCAATGAGTACATTGTCGTCTAGTGGCAGTAAGCCGTCAGATGCACTAGTCTGTAAGTGTAGAACTGCAAAGTGCTCCTATATGGTAAGCAAAGCAGATAAAATGGACAATGTAGTTTAATGTTATGGCTTAATGATGATATCAAATGTGTAGGCTAACTATAGAAAACGCTTGTTGTTGCTGTATAGAACCATATTCAACAACAATCTGAAGAAATATTTTCCATGTAAAGAACAATTTAACCAAAAAATGGTTCTTTATTGCACTCATAGTCCTAAACAGAACCATTCCCCTTCATAAAAACTCTTTAAGAACCATCAAGTGTATAGAGAATCGATGTCCTATTAGTTATGACATCTAATAGTGTAACTGCACTGTTTGAACACCGAAGTTTAAATGATCAGAGTTTAAATCATTACCCCACTCCTACTCTCCTCCCGCCTCTCAGCTCTAGTGCATAATTAACATAACATAATTGTTGTCATTATTTATTTATTTATTTATTTATTTATTCATTCATTTATTTATTTTTACACAGAATAGAGAATCATAAACTGAGTGTAGTGAGTTAGTTTGTTTTAAAGTATCCTGTGACCTTGGGTTTCAAAACACACAATTTTTACATCAGCATCTCCACAATTTCAGTTTTTAATAAAATATTTAAGATGTTTTGGGTCCTCTGTCACATATTATACTGATTGTTTTCACATAATCCATCATTTATCGCTCTGACAGTGTGTTCCGTCCGCGCTCCACAGCTATACTGTGTTGATAAAGAGGCGTCTATGTACAGTAGGTGTTTGTGGCTGACCTGGAAGCTTATCTGAGAATACAATTTGTTTTACCCTCACCCATAGTCAGCTTAAAGCAAACAGTGACCTAAATCTGAGCATGCTGGCCAAAGAGAGAGGGCAGCAGCAGACTGGGACAAGATTATGGATAAACGTGCTTTCTGATCAACTGACCATGGCACAAGAGAGATAAGCAGACCGATGTGGACAAACGAATGGATAGAGAAATGATGCCGGGACAGTATAAGATGCCATGCTTTAGACAGGCAGACCACATGGGCAGCATAAAAAATTCCCCCTCCCCCTTTCCTCAGTCAGGAGGGAGCGTGTGTCCTTTAAAGTCTATGCAGAAGTGCTGAAGTGGCTGAAGGCAGAGCAGGGAATTAGAAAGAGGGAGACGGGCTTGGTGTGTTTCTCTTCAGCTCTTCAGTGAATGTGAGCACAGACTGAGAATCGCTCAGTAACACACTCTCTCCACCAGTCCGTGCATTCTGCAGAGTCATGCCTGCACACAGGGATGCACAAAGTGCCAGTGCTGCATTATACTGCAGTGGATGTGTGTGCATGTATCCTGTACTGCATTTGAAAGAGCAGCATGCACACCAATACCTCAATTCCTGATCCTCAAGCATCTGCTGATACAGTATACCAATACCATGTTACCGTGTAACCTAAGTACTTCATACGTGTGTGTTTACAGCTGGTTTCTTAAAGCTACTAGTGTCTAGATTGTATCCGGATTAGATTTTACACATTCATTTACTATTGGTAGTCAAATGTGTCTCCGGTTACTGTGACTGAAGTCTGATTGATAATATGCAAATATGCATATTATGTGTCTTTCATCTGCAGTTTGTTTTGCACATTAGTGTCTGTTCATATATTACATACGGTCCAAACCATGTGTTTCCTTGCAGACACGGATCAGGTGCCCAGTGGCGCACTGCATGAGAAGTTTGGGTTGTACTGAGAGGGGTTTTGTTATTGATTGTCTTTTGGAGAGATCGATGGGTTTACATGTGGCCCAAATTTGTCTCAGACCACCTTTTGAAGGAGTTTGAGAGATTGTGGTTTGCAGTAAGTGTCAGTATTGGGGCTGAGACGAGGCTGCACATGTCACCATAATTGTTCAACCTGTATGCTGAAAATATAGTAAGTAATATAGGAACAGGAAACATGTTAATGTTTTTCTAGTTGAAGACATTTGAGAGTAGTTTGGACAACAACAAGCAAATGGGTCATTGAGCAAAACAAGCCTCACCTTACGCTGAAAGCTAAAGCTATTTTAATTGAAGCTACTTTATTGTGTACATATTATGAGAAGAACTAGTTAATTGGAGAAGAGTTATTCTTGAAACAGTTGAGGTTAAAAGTGGAAACAGGGCGAAAAAGTAACAAAATAGAGGTAGTCAAGAAGAGAAATTGTGAACCGGCCAATAAGAAGTCTAAGGACCCAAACAGAAGACTGGATATTCTGGAGAAACACTGTTGGCCTGGAGTCACACTCAACAGCACTTAATAATTGTAACATCAATAATAAAATCAGTGCAGATATGAATGCAATATCCATGTCTGTTTTAATCACCTCAGTGTCACTGCTGGAAGGAGAATAGTCCACTAAGCAAAAATATCCAGTGTCTGGTGATCACTGATGAAGGACTAGAGAATGACTAAATGCCAAATGTGCTCCAACAGATGAGCTATCATCTCTGACTTCACAGCTACAATCACAGCTACAAGGTGGACCAACAAGGCAGATGTGTCTAAGTGTGGGCAGTGAGTGGACACAGTGTTTAAAATCTCCAGCAGCACTGCTGTGTCTGATACAACACACCAGCACAACACACACTAACACACCACCGCCACTTTAGTGTCACAGTGCAATGATCCACAATGCAATGATCCACCAACCAAATGATACCTGTTCTGTGGTGGTCCTGTGGGGTCCTGATCTTTGAAGAAAAGAGGAAAATAGAGCTAACAAAGTCTATAATTGTAGAGCTGCAAAGTGCTCCTATTTGGTAGGTGGAGCTGATCAAATTGACAAGCAGTGTTCTTAAAGAATGGGCTGGCCAGTGTATTCATAAATGCCTGGGGGAAATGGATTTCAGCATTTCATGTGTAGAGTTTGACTGTATGTAGCATCTTTTCTGCTGAGTCAGGTCACGTAAATGATTCATGATTCCATCAGAGAAAGACTCCTGCCTCCTGCTGTGTATCTTTGAGCTGCAGTCTTTATTCATGGGAAGTAATCTTAAGCCCCAGAACAACACAACACAACAAAGAATATGCTGTTTAAACACCACATTACTGAATAGATAGCAGTGTATAGTACTGACAGATTGATGAATGTACATATATGGGGTCTTGAGCAGAAAGCAGACTGAGCAAACAGACTGGGATGTCTGTGTCCATCATCTGAAGATAAATAGGTTGAAGTGGAGAGCAGAGATCTAACACTGGTGCAATTTTAGATCAGATTTATGGAGATTGGTGTTAATAGGATGAACTATATTAATAGGATCTCCTGCTGTCTTATCCTCAGGATTGTGAGATGGAAAGGGGCGTCGCCATGGCCGCTCCAGTGGTGCTCCTGCCTGTCCTCTCTTATTTGCTGTTATCAGCTGGTGGGTGATAATTACTGTTTGTGTTGTGGGGATGATAGTGCGTACCTTTCAGATGTTCATTTGTAATTCAGTGCCCACTTAGTGCCTTATTTCTAACATCACATCTCCTTTCTCCTCTAGATGCAATCAAGCCCAGGTTCTTTGAGCCCAGAATCTTTGACAGTAAGTCACATCAGCTGCTGCTTCCAGTTTCAACAGTAATAGATAGACATTAATGGAAGGTCTACCTGAATTTAACTACATTTCTGCTGGCTCTAGTATGAGGTCTTGGCAATAATGATGTCATTTTTGTGTCTCAGAGGAGGCCACAGGTTTTGGGCCCATATTCGAGGAAGAGCCCCTAGACACAGTGTATGCCGAGGACTCACCTGAAGCCAAAATCTCCATGAACTGTAGAGTTCGCGCCAATCCACCAGCCACTATCAAGTAACCAATTTAGCTGCCTCTGTTTGTGTTTCTGTTCCAGAGCACCCTGTTTCATTAGAAACCAACACAGGGACCTGCATTAGTGTTAATGTTTGATCAAAACATCTATGCAGCAGCTGCATCCAAAAGAAACAGTGTGTCTTTGAGTTAGCTGAACAGTTTTGCTAAAATGTATGAAGCAGCAGTGGCTACTGTCACAACACACCTGAATCACCATCACTAAAATAACTTATCTTGATTTATTTAATAATGTCACAAACTGTGATTATTCACATGTAGATTTCTTTCATAGGGGTATATACATTTTTTGAATTGCTACATATATTATATTATATTATATTATATTATATTATATTATATTGCTACTTGCATGTTTTAAGCAGGATTGTGTCTGCAGGTGGTGGCATAACAACTGGGAGATTAAACTGATGGAGCAGCCGGATGAGCACTACAGTTTAGTGGGTGGAAACCTAGTCATCACAAACCCAGAAAAGAGCAAGCATGCTGGGAAATATGTGTGTGTGGCCAAGAATGTTTATGGCACTACCATCAGCAAAGAGGCTTCTGTCAAGTTCGGCTGTAAGTGGATGTGTTTTCTGCTGGTGTACTTTTAAGGAAACTCCTAAAATTTCTTTGTTGGAGCGTTCTTTTTAATCGTAATCTGATTTACCAAAGTCGGTAGATTTGACTTAGAGTTACAGGGGGCAGGGGCAAACATACCAGAATCAGAATCAGAATCAGAAATACTGTATTGATCCCAGGGGGAAATTGCAGTTTTTACAGTAGCAGAAGAAGAATATACACTCTAATAATAATTTACAACATAAAAGAAATTTGTAGTATGTACACATATATAAGTCATATATTACAATAGAAGAATAAAATGTCACTGATGTCAAGTTTCAGTTAAACATGTTTCTATTACATACTGATTCTAATCATGGTTAATTTTGCACCATTGTTTATTGTTCATTGTATATGCATTTCTATTTATACTTTATATTTGATTTATTTTCTTCTCAGTTCTGGACCAGTTTCCTACTGATGAGAGAGAAGCTGTGTATGTTAAAGAAGGACAGGGGGCCGTTCTCCTGTGTGCCCCACCCTCTCGCTTTCCAGGTAAGAGCTTTTCCTTTTTTACTGTGTTCAGTATAAAATGACTGTATTTATTTCATTATTTATTTCTTATTTAATCATATATTAATCATGTATTGACTAATAAAGACTTTGGGCACATTTTTCTTATTTTGTGCTAAATTCTAAATGAACACAACTACCATTTCCTTTACACTTCATACAACCCTCTGATTCACACATAACCAATGCTGATTAACATGATACTGATGTTTCTTTCTCTTATTCTCTGTTTCTCTCTTTTTTCCTCTCTTTCATAGTTGAGGTAATGTACCGATGGATCTATAACGATTTTCCCAATTTTATTATCCCCGATCAGAGACGCTTTGTGTCTCAGACCACTGGCAACCTCTACATTGCTAAAGTGGAGGCTTCTGATGTCGGCAACTACTCCTGCTTCATGTCCAGTCCCACCATCGGCAAGAGTGTCTTCAGCACCCCCATCCCTCTAGTACCACAGATAGAGAGTGAGTGTGTGTCTGTATACAATACAGTCACTAGTACAATTTAAAATAATAAAGGATACCTTGAAATGTGTACAGACCATCTCCATTTGCAACAGTATGTACAATGATGTGAGGCTTTGAATGTATAATGAAACTCCAACTATACCACCTTTCAGAGGAAGTGAAGCGATATCCTGCGGACATTCGGGTCAGATTTCCGAAGACGTATGCTTTGGTGGGGCAAAACTTGACACTGGAGTGCTTTGCCCTGGGAAAGTAAGCTATTAAATATAGTTGGGCGATATGGCAAAAATATAATATCAAGATATTAAAATACTTTTTCAGGTTTTTATAATGCATTTAAAGTACTTTGAAGTTCTATGAACCTGATTTCCATTTCAATGTTTCACACTCTACACTGCAGTAAGTCACACTTATATAATTCCTATTACATACCCAATGACGCTTTACAATTTAGGAAAAAGGTAAATAATGTGATGAAATTTGTCATCATAACAAAAAATATTGCCTGCACATCAACACCTGTTTGTAATGATGCACAAGACTCAGAGTTACCAGAGTAGGTAAGATCCATAAGCAGGCTGTTTATTGAGAGCAACAGTGAAATGCTTTTAGCAGAGTAATGGAGGGGCGGTAGCCAGGAAACCAGCGGGGTTACTGGACCTGGCTGTGTGTGCAGCAGGTTTGGCTTGACTTGGCCGGACTTGGCTGGGCTGGCTTGACCTGGAGTGGTGTTAGCCTAGCGTAGCTTAGCTTGGCAGAGATGAACAAGAGACTTGGTTTGAACATGCAAGGACAACATTTTGATTACTAGTATGAAGCACTAATAATATTAATTCAGCTATTCATTTAGTGTGTTTCTGTACCACACAGTCCTCTTCCTCACATCCGCTGGAGAAAACTGGATGCTGACTTGCCACCCAACTATGAAGTGAGCATGAACGGAGCACTGCTGCACCTCATCAACGTGCAGTACGAGGATGAGGGTAGCTATGAATGTGAGGCTCTCAACGTCAGAGGCATGGACTGGTACCGTCAGTGGCTCTATGTGGAGGGTAAATTTCACATTACACTTCCGTGGCTTTGTCATTGATTTATAATTCATTAATTAAGCCTCAAAAGCCACTGCTATAGCTGGTGATATTAAAAATATGATATAAAGCCAAATGTATTCCAAAATTGTTTGGACTAAACATTGTTTGGACTTGCATTGAAAGGAAATAACTTTTTACCTTCTCCTATAAAGTTTTTCTTTTTATTACTGTAAATGCAAAAGTCTTGTGTGTAAACATATTGTTCCTCTCAGCACTGATGGACTCTAACCCAGCTGAAAAACATTATCAAACAGTTTGTGTTTAATGTGAGACACAATGTTCTCTATAGGGTTCAAATCTGGACCTGTTTCAAAATCATGTTTTTGTTACATAGTGTTACTATTGTGTTACTGTCCTGAAATAAAACATTTTACACTGTGTTACACAATATTTAAGGCAGTTTAAATGTTGAATTGAAGCTTAATTGACAGGAGAATATGCACTATTTGTTTTTAGTACAAAGAGTCTGTAACCAAGCCTCAGAAACCAGCCTGAGTCAATTATACTGTTAACAAGTGTGTGGATTTTATGTTTCCACTGGTCTCGTTAGATAATGCACTGATTACAATTCTTCTTCAATATGGCCTCCCTGACCAGGTGCTCCAGAGTGGGCGGAGCATATTAACGACACCGAGAAGGACGTTGGCAGTGAGCTAACTCTGTCGTGCACTGCTGTAGGAAAGCCACTACCATGGATACGCTGGTTGAAGGATGGCTACTCTGTAAGTTCCCTTTCATTTCCTTGTGGAGGATCATGACATGTATTTCCAGTAAATTTAATTGTCATGATGTTTGATGTAATATTCCAGTATGGCAAAGGAGAGCTGAAGTTCTCCAGTCTCACGTTTGAAGATTCAGGCATGTACCAGTGCATTGCTGAGAACACCTGGGGAACCATCTATGCCAATGCAGAGCTTCGGGTGGTCTGTAAGTACCTCCACAAACATGCTACACATACACACACATGTGTTTCCTTCATCAGCAAGCTCCATGTTTCACTGCTCTAAAGAAGGCAACATGAGGGAGTTGTAGATTTATGCTGTTATGTGAAAATCTCTGCTTGTAAGTAAATACACACAATTTGTTTGCTATAAATCAACATTTAAGTTTTGTTTGAATGTGCTCTCCGCAGCTTGTGCACCCACATTCATATACAACCCAGTGAAGAAGACTCTGCTGGGTGCTGAAAACGGGCGTGTGGTTATTGAGTGTAAACCAAGAGCGGCTCCAAAGCCCAGGTTCATCTGGAAACGTGGCTCTGAACTGCTCTCCAACTCCTCACGGTCTGTTAGGTTACTATACAGGACAGTACTGTGCAACAGTCAGAGACCATTTGTTTCATTTACAGTTAAAACAGGCAGAATGTACAAGTTATTTATAGAAAAGAAATTTTCACAAACGCCTCAACAACTAAATGTGATAAAGATTTTTTTAGTATTTACTATGTCCACTTTTTGCGTTTATTACGGTGTCCACACTTGCTTATATTATTTTAAAGAAATCTGCAGAGATATTTTTACATCTCCAAAGTTGGTAGTAAACCAAACACATTCAGTGGTGTTGGGGTCTGGACTACTGGGTGGCCAGAGTAGAGTAGACTTTAAATTCTGTTTACCAAATGGTGACAATTTTGGTGGTCTGCCAGGTCTTACATGGTTGTTATGAGTCTCATTTTCCTTCTGTCTTTTACTAATATTTTCAAAACTCCAGTTTTGAAACTTCTGGGTTTTTTTTGTATTTTTCTCTGACCTTCTGCTTCATCGTGTAGTTGGATTATCTGATAACTAATTCTTCAAAAATAACTGGTAAATAGGTAACGGCTGTTTTGAGGAGAAATAATAAATGCCTCTGACTTTTGTACAGTACTGTATATTGAGATTAATAAAGCTTTTGGGATATAAAATTATGTTGTAATATAATTTTGGAAATATATAAAACTAACGTACGTTATTACTCAAGGTACTAAATTACAGGTACCTAACCTGTCTCTCTGCTGTATGATGTTTGTCCCAGTATGTTCATCTGGGATGACGGGAGTCTTGAGATTCTGAACGTGACGAAGAGTGATGAGGGCTCATATACGTGTTATGCTGAGAATGACCGTGGCAAGGCCAACAGCACAGGCACCCTCAGCATCACTGGTGAGTGAGAGTGTTCTTAAAGCGCTGTCATCTGAAACGTCCTTAGACATGCAGCTACTTAATGCAGTGTTTACTGCGTAGGAAACTCAGTGGGGTATAATGTTTTTATGCCTGTCTAGTATAGTATAGTCCTACAACTTAATAGTTGTAATATGTTGTTATCATGATCTAATGTCTGTTTGTTTTACTTTGCATGTGCGTCTCTGTCTCAGAGGCTACTAAGATCACAGTAGCCCCTTCCGATGTGGAGGTCACAGTTGGGGAGACTACTGTGCTTCAGTGCTCTGCCTCATATGACTCCAGCCTAGATATCAGCTTCATCTGGACAGTGGATTCCTACGTCATCAACTTTGCCACTGACTTTGAGCACTATGAGCAGATGATGGTAAGACTGACTGATAGAACGCCTATATATATATATATATATATATATATATATATATATATATATATATATATATATATATAATATACAGAGAAACAGGTGTACTATAGCCTGCAATTGTGAAAGTAAAATGTAAACCTATATAGTGGTGCTGAGGACATAATCTAATATATATATATATATATATATATATATATATATATATATATATATATATATATATATATATATATACTGATCTTCAGTGATCTGTGTTTATTTGTGCACAGGGTCGGGAGAACAGCGGAGACCTGCTGATCAAAAACGTTCAGATCAGACATGCAGGGGAGTACAGCTGCACAGCACAGACCATCGTCGACAATGCCACTGTGACGGCTAACGTATTTGTCCAAGGTTAGTCTTAAAGATCCTACTTGATTAGGGTAAACAAACAAATCAACAAATGGTTGTGTGAGGATACAGTTATGCACTAACACAAATCACGTTACAATGTACACAATAGAAAGTCAAATGTTTGTTTCCTAAACTGTCTGATTGAACATTCTGTTTTATAATCTATACAAAGAAGCCGTGACCAAGATCTGTAATGTCTTATGTGATATGAAGTCATATGAAGAGTCACAAGTCCAAAGTCTTTATCGTGAATGCTTTTGTGCCAATGCATTCAGGTCGACCGGGTCCTCCAGGCGGCGTGCGTGTGCTTGAAATCAGAGACACATCAGTGAAGCTTGTATGGAGTCTGGGCTCGGACCATGGCAGCCCACTCACTCAACATGTCATACAAACGCGAGACTTCTATGCTCTAGACCCTGAAGACTGGAAGACTGCAGTCACCTGTGAGTCCACTAGAGGGCGCACATTTATATAATATGCATGTTTGCCATTTCACATTATTGCCTCATCAAAGTGTTAAAGTTTGACTTGTTCTGTGAGGTGAAGTTAAACAGACAGAATTTGTAGATCCTTGAGTCTGGAACTTTAGTGTTATCCAGTCTAACACTGGAATTTATAGCATTGGTACACATACAATGAAAGACACTCATCTGTGAAACACCTGCAGCTAGCTGGATGTGTTATCAGGTTCTAATGAAACTGTTAATTGTCTTGTTTAGCTCCTGTTTTCTTGGATGGGAAAACCGAGACAGCAGACGTGAACGATCTGTATCCCTGGATGGAGTATGAATTTCGTGTGTACGCCATCAATGAGCTGGGAGCAGGAGAGAGCAGCCTGCCCTCCATTAAAATCAAAACCTGGGATGCCAGTAAGTGCACTCATTCACAATAACATATTTACTGGACAAAGTTTTAATGGCTGTTTTATTCTAAGTGATTTTAGAGCAGACAGCAATTATATATGTTTCACTAAAACATATGTTTCACTTTGGAAAATGTGTTTCATATTCTTATGTAAACAAACCGTGCAAGTATTGCCTATAAATATAGCACAGCCACATTATTATTTGTTTTATATATACATTCATGAAGCATTTATACTTATTTTCACTTAGAACATCAGTAAAACAACTAGTTTGGCCAGCTGTGTACAACACCGTATATGTGTTAAAAGTGTGTTACATACATGCTATAAATCAGGGGTATTTAATTAGAGTTCAATATGGTCCACCTAGGGGAGATATTCTCAGGCCAAGGTCCGGACTATTATCATTTCTAACTTGTGTTATTATTCAGTGGCGTATCCTGAATACTGAAGTAGCCTAGTATCAGCATCTTTTACCATCAGCTACTGAAACACCAACATATCACACATACCGTTCAGTATATTTCAGTATATTTACTGTTTAAATTCTGACCTGAAATGCTAAACTTAATAAATGCTTTTTTTTATCACTTTAAGTAAAAACAAGGGCTGCATTTAAATGCAAAGTTCTTATTTATAATAAAAAGGGAAATAAAATGTTTAGTCTTGTTAACTGAGATTCACATCCTAACAGTTTATCTCCCTCTTGTATTCCTCCACGCTTTCTCTTGTTTACTGAGAGAAGTGAGCTCTTGATTGTCCAGCCAGGACTTAAAAACTGGGCTGAATTGTGTTTTTGCACACATTTGAGATATCTGGGCTGTTCTGTGTGGAGTGTGTATGTTCTTCCCGTGCTTCAGTTGGTCTCCTCCGGGTACTCTGGTTTCCTCCCACAGTCCAAACACATGCATGTTAGGTTGATCACTCACTCTAAACTGCCCATAGGTGTGAGTGTGTGTTGGCCATGTGATGGCCTGTCCATAGTGTACCCCGCCTTTGCCTGATGATGCTGGGATTGGCTCCAGCCCCCTGTGACCCTGACTAGTGGGACAAAGCGGAAGATAATGGATGGATGGATGGATATGAGATACGTGGCTGCTTTTAATTAGCGCCACGGTCTCAGAACATGTGAGACGTGTTGGGTTGGAGCTGTCTGTGGGAAGTATACATTTCTCAGTCTCGGTTCATTCCTGGATGAAAAGTCGTTTTTCGCCGGTGACTTTTCTTTTTTTAGAGCACGCTGTCTGACTAGCTTTACTCTCTGACTGCTGCTTCTCGCCTGTGTCTGCACAGATCTGATTGGCTGAGGAGCGTGTTTGGTGATTTTACAGTGCATGCGATTGGTCTGTGAGGTTACTGTGCCGCCAGTATACCGTAAAGCCAAGAAAAGCTCTGGCGCTTGAAATAAACACTGTCAACATTAAATCGTAGATTATCAGTTTGGGTCCACATTGGACAACATCTGGGTCTGGACCTGGACCCGGATTGCGATACGCCTATTAGTGACATCTGCTATAAATGTTCTATAAACTTCTATAAAGTGGGGACCATAAAATAGTGTGTTTATAAAGTGTTTGTACATCATCTCTACAAAGCAAAGCCTGCAAAGTAAAGAAGTCTAACTCAGTCTGTTCTGCTTTCAGTTCCTACAATGTCTCCCACTGATGTAGATGGCTACGTGGGCTTGAATGGGGAGCTCATCGTCACCTGGACTGTAGGTGTTCTTGGTGAACTGCATCCTACATGGAATACAACTCTTTCAGTAACATTAAAGGTCTAACCTGTATGAGTGATGTTTTCACCATGGTCTCTTCTCCTTCACAGCCGATGAAGCCCCAGTTCTTCTTTGGTAAAAAGTTTGGTTATGTGGTGGCGTTTAAGCCCCATGAGGACTATGACTGGAAATGGTCGACTGTGGCTGATCCAGAGGCCAGGCGCTTTGTATACAAGGATACCATCATCCCCAACACTGAGATCCAGGTTAAAGTGAAAGGCTACAACAACAAAGGAGAGGGGCCATACAGCTTAACCAAAGTGGTGTACTCATCTGAGAGCGGTGAGGTTTCTTTCCTGGCCACTGCCTCAATAAACAGAGGAGGACACATGTTGAGATTAATGTTAAGATTAAAGGTTTTACGAAAACTGGAGTAATGAACATCATTTCAAAGGAGTATGTAATATACTCTGTAATATGCTCAGAACTGCGTTGGCTTCTGCTAGTCTTGCACCATGTCATGCTTGTGGCCTGACTCCTGTGCCTTCCTTGCATAGCCCCCACTGAGGCACCGCTGGATGTGTATGCCCGGCAGGTGACGTCTACAGAGGCTCTGGTGTGGTGGCTGCCTGTGTACCAGGTTCCTCCTCATTGGGTGGATGGCTACCAGGTAACTCTAGAACGGTGTTTTCCTGGCTACTTCCTACTTTCAGTCATTCATAATGAGACATTGAAAAATGCACACATTTAAAAGTGCAGTGCTGGACAGCCTTAGATTAGTCTAGCAGACCTAAGGGTCATTCAGTGCCAGCCCAAACTGCCCAAAGCCAATTAAATGTATAATATTTAGGCCAACCTATATTCTTATCCTTTAGATTCCAGGACTGACCTCACCTTACATGGAAACTCTAATAACTGAATCCTTCACCTGTACAGATTCGCTACTGGAGGAAGTACGACGACAACGAGGCGGCTGCCTCTCGTGTTCTGGTGCACAGTTCAGTTAACCAGACTCGTCTGGAGAACATGCGGCCAGACTCACACTACTTTATAGAGGTACGAGCCTACAATGGAGCCGGACTTGGGCCGCCCAGTGAGCACTGTGAGATGTTCACCAGGAGACCACGTAAGACCATGACTGCATATATATCAGACTTAATATATATTGACACATATTGTATTTTCAAAAGAAAAACACATATTTACATTTTCGTTTTGATTATTTGAACAAAGCAGCTTTCATTTACATTGCATGAAAATTGTATGATGAATGGACCAACCAAAATGTTAAAGAATTGCTTGGAATAAACTAATTTTCTAAAACTTAACCTTCAGTTACAGAGGTTTTGTCCTCTCCTGTAAAGTTTATATGTGAGATATTTGTATTTTGTATGTAAACAATGATATAAGTATATAAACAACTATTCTATATGCAGTTCTTTAAGGCAGTGTATTATATTATAATATACATAATGTTTTTGTATTCACAAAGAGTTTTTTTCTTCAAGGACCTACATGCTGTCCACTTTATTACAAACATCTGCCTTGTAGGTCTACATTGCTGTTGTACAGAGACTGAAGACCATTTGTGATTTGCACAGTTTGTTAGCCAGCCAATTACCTGGTGGACAGTTTCTGACCAGAAACCTGGATATTTTTGTCTGGCCACTAATAAATAATGTAGATGTGCTACATTCAGTAACGCTGTGTAGTGGACCTACAAGGTAGTTGGACCTTATAAAGTGGTGAGTGAGGCCTTGTCAATCAAGACTCTGACTGAGTATTATGCAAATCCTACATGCACCACTGAGTGTACTTTTTTTAAATTCAACTTTGCAGCTCCAAATCGTCGTCTGAGAGTGTACAAGTACGTCAGCTTCACTCGCAAATGGCTCTATATCTACTGGGACCACATCTACAATTACTGGAATGAGTCTTACGTAGAGGGTTACAAGGTGGGTTTGGCATATGAGAAACGACTGCCCAAATTTGCCGTCCAGAGATGTTTAGTTTGGCCAACATTCTTAGCCCTGATTTGCCCTAAATGTTTGAAGATTTCACATTTAAGGGAAACACTTTTGTAGTACTTTTAGTAATCTAAATATGGTATAAAACATTATTTAACGTTATACAGCTTCTTTAACTGTGTACTTATTTTGTCTGATTGGCCCCTGGCATATCTGGGATAAAGTGACATCAGTATACCATATGAAATTTTTTTTCAGTGTTTAATAATTAAGCTTGTCTATCTTTCTTCTTTTTCTTCTGTGAAGATCTTGTTTAGGAAGGAAGGGGAGCGCTATGGGAAACTGTACACCACTGGGAGGCACTACATTGACTTCCCTATGCCCGAGACAGGAGATTACATTGTAGAGATACGGGCTCGCTGTGAGGGAGGAGACGGCCCTATATCACAGATACGAGTGCAAGGTGAGGCTGTGGCTTTAAGAAACCCCTCACCTTAACTGTAGTTGATAAGCCAAGACATGTTTGGTGTCTGAAATCTGCACTGGAGTTGCAGCTCACCAATAATGGATCATTAAGACTCACTAATTAGAACCGTGCAACCTGCGTGCTTAAAGGAGAACTTCATCGATTTTTTAGTCTGCAGAATTAAATGGTTGAAAATGTAAACAAACAGTAATGAGTTTGAGTGGTTTGGTGTAAAACAGGTCAGGTGTGTGCACAGTGGAAGAGATGGAACCATATGTCTGTAGAGTTTAAAGCCTCTGACAAATTTCACAGAATGTTATACATGTTTGGTGACATATACACTGATTTACATTTGTCTGACGTCTGCCCATGGATTTAAATAAAGAGTAAATAAAATGGCTACATTTGTGTTGTAGACAACAGGTTTCTGTTACCTCCCCTGTGAAGAAATTACAAGGCTGCAAGTTTCTCTGCACTCGCAAATGTTTACATCACACTGAATGGACATATCATAGAACGATTACTCAATTATTTTAAAATTTTGAAATATGGATGCATTTGATGTGATTGATTTCCCTTTTTCAGTCATTGCACACTCAAACCCCATCAGCTTGTTATTTAATCTACTTCTTTATGTGTTTCTGGCACTGTATGTATTGTATCTATAAAAACTGTGTGTTTTGTGTTGATGCCTGAGCTGTGGCTGTTGTGTGCTAATAGGAAGACTATAAACTTCCATTACTTCCATTTGTTGCTTCAGTGCAGAACTAAGGAAGCCAGACACCAAACATGTATTGGTTGAAATTGTCTAAAGTGCATATTTGGTTAAATGAATCTTTTCACCTGACTGCATTGCAATACCCTGTTTCACTTTATGCTGTGGGCTGTGTTGCCATACAGGTCGAGCTGCATTGGGCTCTCAGTCTCTGGGTGCTGTTTCTCTGCTACTACTGGTGCTAGCCTGGATGAACCTTGGTCTGTAGAGAGATCCTACTTTACCTACCTGGGTCAGATGGACTGTACAATAAAAACAACCACCTCCACCAAACTGTTCTGTGTACGGATGGGGAAATATTTGATTTGGTGACCTTCTTGATTTGCCTTATGAAATGTCCTCAGTTATCCATTTCTAAAATACAACCACGCTAGTATCAATTTAGTGAGAGATGAATTCATATAGGATGAAGATGGAAACATGTAACATAATATAATAGTATTTTGTTGTGAAATGTACTTTTTTTTGTCCCATTGTCATGTATTTATTTTCAATTTGTTTTTTTTATTGGTGCAAGACTGATAATATATTGTTATATAAGAAAGCTTTTAATGGTTAAGCAGTTTAAAATCCAGATAATGTAGTTTTTATGGTTTTGATTGGAATATATGAACATAGGTTTGATTACTGCACAGAGTAATAGGCCTCCATTTAGTCGTCGGCTCTAGTTCTGTTACCTTGACGTCACGTTAACAAGAACACATTGTTTTGGGTTGCTTATTCTGCAGATTCAGCTATGCATTAGAGAGTATGCTAATCATCACTGTAACGTGGTCTTCACATCACGTTTGCTTAAAGGTGGCACTAGTTTTTATAGTTTTTCACCCCACACAGGCATATGACTCACTGCTAAGTGATGTGTGGAAATCCATGCAGCAAAATCTGTATAAAGCTCTGTCATCATTAAAGTTTGTATTTGAAATTCCCGGTGCAAACTTAACTTCATCACAAACACTGAACCCACTTAAGCACTGATTTCACTCTTCACAGTGTCCACTAGGATCCAGTTGGACTTCTTGAACATAAAGTGAGAAGGCACTCCTGTAAGTCATTGCTGTATTTCAGCAGTTGTTGTGTATTTGTGCACAAGCATACTGTTTCACTAATTTCACTTAATTCAACAAAACTCCAATTAATTGATGTCTTGTGCTTTAACTGAGCCCCTCCGATGACATACATACAATTTAAGCTCTTTTATCAGAACACCTTTTTAGTTTTAACCTGAAATAATACACTTTTCCTTCCTGAAGTGAAGTCATACAGAGATGGAGGGCATGTGCGTCTGACCTCCAACAGAAATACACACATATTATATTACCCTGAACACATTTAGCTTCAGTTTAGAGAGAAGGTGCTTCTGTTTACCTTTACACATGGACTGCATTGCTCGTGCTGTACCAGCAGATGGCAGCATAACTTTGTGTTTGTATTTTTCCAGATTTTATTTTAACCACATTTGACTTTTATGGCCTTCAAAAGCTTCAGCAAAATGTGGAGCTAATGCAGTTTCCATGTAGACATGATGTATCATGAGATGTTAAACTCAGATATCATTTTACCACAACACCATTTAAACTGATTACTACCCCACTGATTCGCTGACAGAGTGAATAATACTTGGAATAATTATACACTTTCTGCAACACATGGGCAGGAGAATCACACTGTGTCACAGAAGGAAGCAGATGGGATGATTTGGTACAGAGTGTGTCTTCCACCCACCCACATATCCAGATGTATCACTGTGCTCATCTGTGTTTAGAGAAGTGATGGATTTGTTTATGAATGTCTGTACTTCTCAGTGGCGAGTAGAGGCTCAGGCAGTGATGTGCAATGACGGGAAAAAGATCAGCTTTAAGGAATGATGATCGGCTCCTCACAGTTTACTCTTGGACCATTAGGATCTAATTGAAGTGCTTCAAAGCTGTTGAGAAAACACAAGGGGGTGTAGGCCTGTTCATGAACATGGGCATTTCAAGTGTTGATTGTAAGCGAAGCAGATATTTATTTTCATGTTAGTATGTTTAATGTTATTCCACACAGTGTCTTTGGACTTTTCAAATATGTCTCTCAAATGTATAATTTGTCTTAAATATAGCATCTGAGCATGCTATATTGGGGGCATATTTAAAAGCTAGTAGTTTTAAAAGGATATATATTCTCAGATCAGGCCCAGTTTGCTCAAATTGGCCCAGTTTGCTCAAAGGCAAAGAGGAGAGGATTATTAACACAAAGTATGATTACATAAACAAATAGAATACAATATATTATTGTAATATGAGAGGCTGAATGGCTGTCGGGGTGAAGTTCTGGGTGGCTTCTGCTTTCAGCTAGAAGGCTGGACCACCCATTGATAACTAAAGTATGTCTGATAGATATGGAGGAGATGGGTAAATGGTGTGGTGTGAAAATGTCACAGGAAATAAAAGGTAGGGATAGCAAATTCATAGGATGTTAGATGGTAAGAAAGAGATTTCTCCTTCCAAATGTATGTTATTCATAACTCCATTCATACCTGCTCTGTTGGAACACCTTGAAGGTGGACAGTTAGAGACTTCTGAACTCGCAGTAACAAAACTGAGGTGAATAAAAACTCCAGCACTTTTCTGCCTGATACCATTTTTACTAATACTACACGCTTCTGTGATACAGTTAATAAACATCAACCACCCAGATAATATCTGTGATGGTCCTATGGTGGTACCTTCTTAAATTAAATGCAGCTAAACCTACAGTCTGTTACTGTATATATACCTAGGATATGATAGAAATACCAGATAAATGGTGGATGAATGTTGGTCTAAAGTGAGTGTACTTAATAAGCTGGCAATCACGTTTATGGACAGCATGATTACACTAAACAATTCAAAACGACATTCGGAAAAAGAAATAAATATCAAATGAAGGTCAGGATAATCTTTCTAAAGGCTTATTAAGCACAAATAAGTAACACACCAGCCTCACTGTCACAGAGAACATAGGTAGAATTCTTGAGTGTGTGTGTTTGTGTGTGTTTGTGAACGTACTGCCATCCTTCATGCTAGATTAGGCACATCTAACTTGTCTCTTCTCATTTGTTGCCATGAATTATCAGACATTTTCCAGACGATGTGGGTCAGAAATCACTAATTACACAATATCCTTGGACAATACACCTACAGCACCATATTTTTACTTGGTTGGTTGTAATTTTATCATCATTAACCCAATCAACAAATGTTAATTTATTAATGAACTAATTAAGTACAGCAGTGTAAAAAAATAGGCAAAATTGCCATGAAGTGTGTTATTCGTACAGTATTTGATATGTACGCTTCGATAAAGCTTCCATTCTTTTTTAGGAGACAAATACCTGCAGAGATATGTTTCTACACTTCCAGATGTCTTAGAAGTTGGTTTAGCATTTATGCTTCTTACAGTCCAAATAATTATGAACTCATTTGTTAATGTTGAGGTCTGTCATGGTCAGTTTCCCTTTTTCAGTAACAGTTTTTTAGACTTTCAGACTCATAATGCAGTGAGAACTTGTCTTCACACAGTGGACAGATGGACAGAAACACCTGGGGATGTTTTCAGATCTGAAGCAAGAGTAGAGCTTGGTCTTCTCCCCTCTCGTAAAGATGAAAGTGCTGTTTATCTATTGGGGAGAGTTTATGTGCACTTCCTTTTCTTACTTGAGTGCTTTACTTTGTACCTAATCTCCTCAGAAAGTTCTCTTGCCAAATAAATACCTATATAAATCAAGGGTAGTCTACAATGTTGGCATGGTATTGTCTAAATCGAATCCAGGAAAAGATAACATCTATCGTGATATATGGTTTCAAATAAAGAGATATAACCATGAGAAATGTATAACACAATGAAACATCTTCATTTTGATTTCGCAGCTGATTGAATATTCTTTGCTTTCCGAGTCAGAAAGTGTCTGATATTACTGACACAGTCAGTAGTCACATTTACTGCTACTCCCTGGCACAGTGCCTCACAGTGCCTGTGTGGCACCTGCCGGGACGTCGTTATCCCAGCTCAGCCTGTGACAAGTTCCAGCGTGGCCCTTCCAGTGGAGAAAAAGGTTCTGATTCCTGCTTTTAAAAAGGTGGAGAGAATGCAGTCCTGCTCTCTCTGATTCTGTGGCAGGTCTCAAATCAGTATGTGTGATAGCTGCTAGTAATGGGCTCTGCGATGGGAATAGCGAATGAGGATGTAATGTCAGAAAACACTGCAGCCTGCTGATGATGAGAGATGAAAATGTTTTGGGGAGTGCACCTCTATCCATTTCTTTCTCTTATTGAGGGAAGGATGTCTCTCTCCTTACTGTCTCCCACCAACGACAAACACTACATCCAGCCAGAGGGAATAAATTTGATGTTGTCCTTGTGTGTAAACAATCGAGAATGGGACTGGAGGTGTTGCTCTAACGGCTGCAGGGGCGCTCTCATTACTTTTAATATCGCCTCTCTCTCTCTTATTCACAAGACAGGATCACTAAGCAGCCAGCCGCCCCGAAGGCTCCAATTATTATTTTACTTGAAATCATGGATGGAACTCTGCCTGCTGTGCACTGCTTGTTTGTGAGAGAAAGATACTTTGGCCGACTGCAGCTTATCTGAGCAACTTTGTCTTGTTGCAGACATCACAAGCAGTTAACAGCATACCGAGACAGGGAGACAGTCGGTTTGATTGATTTGGTTGCGTGATTGAAGTGGAGCAGCTCAAAGCATGTGATTTCACTCCTCTTTCATGTATTTATGAAGCGCCGGCCTCTTCGCATCCATATGCTTCACATCCATCCCAACACATAGCAAACAGATTTGTGATCTAAGGCTGCTTTCACGCTGCGTACTTTATTGCTCAGTTCTGTTTTTTGCTTCTATCTGATTGTTTACATTTATGTTTGACCTGGTTTTAGGTTGCGATAGTTATGGGAAAAGATTGGATCACATTACTGGGTTAAAATGGAACTCTAGTGTAACATAGTGCTCAGACATAAACAAATTTATTTTATCTGGTTTGGTGTGAAATGCTCTGTTTTAGAGGAACCTACCGAGTCAGAACAGTTCACAGTTGTGGTTACAGGGACCAGACATCTGAAGAGTTAAATGCCTCCAAAATGCTTCCTTACAGAAAGTTACTGCATGAAATGGTTATGAATACACTGCATGATGCCTGACACTGTTTTACCTAATACACATTTTGAATCCATTCAGGGTGGGAAGGTACATGCGGGGCATTGGGAGCCGAAGTGGTTCCCAATTTATTCATTCATTTATTTCGATTTTTTTCCCCACTATTTTACCATCATCAGCATAAAATACATATAACACTCAGAATATACCTGTATGTTCACTGGTGGTGTTGGATAGTAAATAAAAAAAGATTATATTCAGGTTGTAAACATTGTGACTCCTGACTCCAGCACCGCTGTAAAGACATTTGAGCCAGTAACTTTCTTTACAATAAATCATTTCACTTTCAACCTCTCTCACACATTAAATTATAAACATATTTTGGTTTAAGATTGGTGGAACTTCTTTTTCCATCTGGCATGTATGGGTTTTGTCTGTTCCTGTGTGAGTATGCTGTGCACATCTGGCTGCAGCTTCACATCAGCCTACTTTGCTTGGTATGGTTTGTTGGTATGTTTGAAACTTTCCCCATTGGCTGAGGACTTTGCCACCGTTAACGAAGAAACTGGCCCTCATAGTCAAGGGCGTTTCCTGGGCCCAGGAGCCGAGAGCTTCCCGCCGGGAGTCTGGAGAGTTTCCCCCCTGCCAGCTGTGGAATGATGTTTGTATCTGTTGTGGGTTTTGTTTACTGATGATTTGTTGTCTTCCTGTTGTGAAAGATTCCTGGGTTTGAAAAGGGTTATATAAATGAAACTCATTGCTATTACTAAATGTGATGTTTTCACAGTTGTGTGAATGCAAAAAAACTTTAGTGTGTGGCCCAAGATTAGATATATATTCAATGAATGGCCAACCATAATAAAAATGGTGAGATTGGAACTGGTCACTGGTTAAAATATGAATGGGAAAGCTCAGAACACTTAACATGACGTGAGTTTACTGAGAAAGTCTGCATTTAGCCCAATAAAGTCGTATCTGGTTTCAAACAATAATTTGCCCTTCAGTTTTGACTATTATTGTTGGAAAATCTCTGAAAAATCTCTTACTGGAAATAACAGGCCGGGCATGTTACAAAGGTGGCTGCCGAGTAAACAGACTTTCCTAAATGCGAACCATCAAAGCAGAAAGATCAGATCGGAGAAAAAATCAGCACATGCTTATTATGTGAACGGAGCCATTGGATTTTGGTCACGTCAGGCTTTTATTGTGAATACAGCCTGAGGCAAGGATGCCCATCATCCCTGAATCACCCCTAATACTGAAAATAATCAATGTAGTCCTCAGCTCCCCATGAATAGGCTAAGACTAAAATATAAATAATAGAAGCAAGCCAAATATGCATTCACTGAGACATGTCATAGGTCTTATCAAACTTCGAACTGTAGATTTTAATTGAGGTCCAAAGACACTTTTACAGTGCAGTGCTGAGCTATCTATGTTTAAGTGACCTTGAGCTATTGAAAGTTCTTCATCTTTGGTTACACTTGCAGTTCAAGTGAAACCATCAGACTCACAGAAACAGAATTTAGTTACCAAACACTATTAGATGACCTAAAAGTCCACCAGAATGGAAACATGTTGAAGTGTCAATTGCTATTTATCTCTTTTCAAAAAGCTTGATAAGGTAAATGAGCTATTGTTCATAATCCTATGAGAAAAATGTGAGCTACTGATCCCATGCAACAACAGCTGTCCCATTTCCCTTCACTCCCAATGATAAATAAAACAGTTATGTCCTTGGCTACAAAGTGCTGGCTAGTGAGACTCTATGAATTTCTCCAGCAAGTACGTTGTCTGTTATTTAGTAGGGCTGTTACAGCAAAAGGGGGGGATGGGGTGAATAATCTGAAAGTGCCATAAAGTCTGGGGATTCTCTTATCCTATAGCAGGACGCATGGAAAATCGTATGTACTAGCTATGACAGAGGGTCATCAATCACTGTACACATGGCAGGGCCTGTGGTGTCTGTTGCGTCCTGGGAAGAGGGTTATGGGGAGTGAGGGAAGAGAAGGGATTTGATGAGGAGACCTGCACAACAACACGCACATGCTCTACTCTCCAGGGCCAATTTGATCCAGCTTGTCAGTCATAATACACAATGTTGTGTGTCACTGTGCTACCTTGCCTGTCAAGCCCCCTGCAGTTTTACTGGCATGGCGGGGGGTATCATATATGATCGAAATTGCTTGTTACATGGACACTTTTACTGCACTGTTTACCCATAAAGAATAGCCGTGTCACACCCCACCTGTGGCCTTTGTGATCTTTCCCACACAGCTCTGGATTCTGGAGTCTTTTTTTGTTTTAACTAGTAAGTGTAGTCCTGTCTAATGCTCATACATGAGACCTGCCTACCATGTTTTCATTTGGAGCATGCTGTGATGAATTGTTCTAGCAAAGTGGTCTGAGTGATTTGTCATTCAGCTTTTTCAAATGCAGCGACAATTTCAGCTCATTTGAAGCAGAATTAAAAAATGACGTCCAGTATATGAGTAGCAAGCACGGCTTTGAAAAACTGCACACTCATAAAAGTATAATATTTTTTAAATAATGTGCAAAAAGGACAATTGCAGAAAATCAGTAGTGATTATTCTTCTGCACACTGATTTTCAGCGTTTATCATTGATTTTTACCAGCTCTAAATTAAGTGTAGTTTGATAGTGAAAGTGTTGGATGGATGAAGTTTTTGTATTTATCTTTTTTACATAACAGAATCCTTGTAAAGGTCAAATATTTTAATTTTTGTTTTTTTTTCTGTGGTTCTGCAGTTCAAACATATTAAGAAGAGTGGTCAGTATATCCAACCAGGGGAATCAATAGGGGGTAGACGTTTCCAAAGGGCCCCAAAGAGATTTTGTTAATCTGTCTATGGTTTTTGCTATAGGGTTCTGTTTAAATTTACTATTGACTGCCAAACAAACAACAATATTGGTCATTTTGCTGGAGAGATTTGTGTCTTTTTGTGTTTCCTCAATTGGTTTTGAGTTAAACGGGGCCATATTGGACAAGGAAGACAGCGGACCAATCAGAAGCTCCTTGCCACAAACCACAACAAACCACAGTGTCTGTAGTGCCTGACCACCTGCCAGAGAGTGAGATAGCTAGCATTTTAAAACACTTAACTGTGCTAGAATCCCAGTGAAGTGGGATACATGAGACTGGGCTTTGGACAACATTTTGTTGAGAGAGCTGTTCCTCTGTGTCTCAGTGTGATTGAAGCACGCTGTGATTGAATGTCTGAGCTGTCCGGTAGTGTCACTATCATCTACCATTATTATTGGTATTGTCACTATTAATAATAAGAATTCAAAGAGAAAATAGCTATATTTTGAACACATGGTGGTGTACTTATTACACAAACACAGTAGTATAAACAAATGCTGCAAGCTGCAACAGCTCTGTCTTAAGTTTAAAGACATATTGCGCTGTGCTTTTTTTATGGTATATGCCAGACACATCCAAACAATAAGCAATACAAAATCTCAGCTAGTGCAGAAGTATATTGTGCACTGTTATCTGTTGTTACAGGAAAACTATCACACTACACAATCACATTGCGCTTTAGTCTTCAGTAGGTGGAGCAGCGCACTCACTGCTCCACTGCAAACTCCCTTTGCATTAGTTAGTACCAGCTTCATGTTAAAGACATGTAAAGTAGGTGCTAGTAGGCTGGCGCTTGACTTCATGCACTGTAGCTGACTTGTTATCTTCAATCTTACATGAAATAAGAAATATAATTAATTATATGCTGAGTCATTAGTACCATACTGTCAAATGCAACTTTGATGAATAAGGGTCATTGTTTCTTCCTTATGTTAGTAAGTATTTTTTTTTTTCCTGCAGCTCTCACCCTTTGCTTGATCAGGCTGTGGATCTGTAATGCTCTAAAGCAGTTTTGGGACTGTTGAAGGATTTGGTTCGAAAATGTATCAATTTGATGCAATTTTCATATTTTTTTGTTTTCTAGTGAAATGAAGTATTGTGAGTGAGCCTAATGTGACAACATTCACTGCTTTATAATTATCAACTCACTATTATCTGCTATTACTAACAATAGATAGAAAAAAGGTGTGTTGTGTTTTTTATTGTATTAAATAGTTTTTTATGTGTAATGCCATAGTGCTATCTGGAATGTGGGTCTTTTGTAGAAGTTGCTTTATACATAAAATTGAATGAAATTGTTTTCTGCCATCTAATAAAGAGGCCTGAATGTTTTTCTACTCTAGGTTTAGCCTAGATTCTTATCTTTGCCTTGTAAACATTCTGTTGGTGTCTTCCCACTATCTTCCATTAGACCCCCAGTCAGATTTGGCAATCCCACCAAATCTGACTCTTTCTGGGGGACTGGCTTTTCCTGGCAGAAGACGGATGGCATGGTCTTCTCTGAGCCTAATTAAAGATTACCCAGACTGCTGAGCAGAGCCGCCGTGCCAACCTTTTATGTGGGGAATCATTTTTCATACCAGCTCACAGTTAGTGTCAATCAGGCTCTCCATCTTCAAAGTAATGGACATGATGTTTTCCAAAAACTGTACGTTTACGCCTTTCATGTGGACGTGAGGTTCTGGACTCTTGGTAAGCTTTGCCAGTGGTTTGTAATGAGGGAGGAAGAGCTATGGGTGCAGTAGGAACATGGCTCGTGGCGACAGTGGCTAGAAGTCATATTATTACAAGTGTTCGTGAGACAGAAAGAGGGTGAGAGGGAGATGAAAGACAGTGACCTGCTGCTCAGTAGATGAGGTCATGGACTTTATCTCTGTTTCCTCAGCTGAATTCTTTTCTCAGCTAGGAGCTTCTCACCAGCCCTCCATCCTTCTGTATATCCAGCTTAGGTGGCTTTGCGTCATGCTGGGACTAGAATTGAGATGAACATTCTTCAACCCTGCTGGAATGCTTCCTTTAAAATGAAGGGGAGGAATGGAGAGAGCCACAGTCGGTGTGCGCCATACCACTGCGTCTCTTCCTAATACTCATTTGTAATGTAGAAAATATGTTTGATTAAACTGAGTTGTTAGTTTATTAGGTATCCACCTACTCTCCCTACTCTTTTATTGTATCATATACACCCACTATTTCAGCGAGAGGGAAAAGGTATTCAGATGTTTTTGTTCTACTATTAATATACTTCCAGAACATTATTCACTTTACATTTACATATGTAAAAAAGTAACTGTTTATGTGCGTAAACACAGAATAATTAAAATCATCTCCAACTCCAGACCCTTTCCCTGCGAGGATGAATTTGAAAATGATGGGCATGTTAAATAAGTATTCAAAGAGAACACAGTCAAAACCTGGTAAAGGAAGATGAAGGTGAATGATCTACTATTGTCATCATACCTCCATCAGTATAGTGTTGTTCTTTCATTCCGTAACGTTGAGCCGAATTTTTTGTCTTAAGCTTTGGTTTGTGAGACTGATAAAGAAAAGACATATGAATGGGTGAGACACATCGTCTGTAACAAGCATGGTGCACAAGGTAGGATCAAGTAGCCAGACCCAAATAAAATCTGATCAGCAGGGGTCCCTATGGTGGTCACTTTCTATAAATAGCTGGTGTAGAGCAGAGGTCATGAATACTGTTCCAGAAAGGATATAGTCCAGCATGTTTGATGGTTTCAGAGCACTAGCACATCTGATATACCTCATCTCTCCATGACTGAAATTGGTGACCCTTGACATAGACAGGGGTGATAAACTGTGCAGCAGATGAGTGACAGTCAGTAACTGTAAACCTATGAAGTGCTATATGGAAGGTATACTTAATGGCCAGTGAGTAGGTGCCATTGACAGCCAACATCAGCCTGTTTTTAATGCTTAAGTCTCTTCTACTGTGACACGTCTTGTTAAGAACCAGTCTGACAGGAGAGCTAGACTGAAAGGTGAAGGAAGGGTAGTGCTGGAAGTGAACTGTCAAAAGCAAACATACTGCCATTGCCTTGTCTGCTGGAGAGGAATCTCATTCCCACTTAGACAGTTATTCACAGCACAAACTCTGTACATGTATATTGTTTTCCCACAAGAGCAAAAATAACCTACTTGGAATGAAAACATGAATTTAGGTTCACTATGTCTGTATGAGGTCATGGGCCGCTTCATGATGGTCTCAGTGTCGTGTGTCTTATGTGACTCTAGTGCCTGTCTGAAGTTACTTTGGCTGTTTTTCCTCTATTTAATTATGAAACAGGCTGTCATTTAGGCCTTAGTCGAGGTTGTGGGAAGACCTCCTCTGGGCGACACCCTCACATAGTGTACCTGTGAAGTGTGCGAATGTACAAGCACGTCTGTGTGTTATTGGGTCGCGGCCTGAGGTGTCTGATGTCTGCCGCTCTGTAGATGGAGCCGCCTCACGTGGAAAAGGCTGTAATGCACAGCCTAATAGAGACAGATGCATTTTTAATGGCTGAGCCTCTGCCGCCTTGCCTCATCAACTACAGGAGACATTAAAATATGCCCAGCCCATGGAAAGCACTAATAAGCTAGCTACAGGCATAGCTTGCTCCAACAGACCCTCTAGGTCCATGCCTGTCGCTGACACTCGGCTTAGCGCTGCCCTTTCTCTAATGAGGATGGGAAATGGGAAGTGAGCTCTGTGATGTTTGCTGTTGAAAAGCAAAGTGTGGCCTGGATCTGTTCCAAAATGCAGAGAAGAGACCCTTTTACTCATTTTGTAATATCCTCCCAGCAACAGTGGAAACATGCATATTCTGATGCTGTACTCCCACAAAATGTGGTGGAATAAAACTCAAGAAGATGTTAGATTGCTGATTACAATTTGGATTAGCCCGTTAAAAGTTTAAGGACAACAAAAAATTTCTATTAGATTAGTTAAGAAGTAACTCTATATTCAAATATTTAATATGCTGATAGACTTTCAGTGATATATATTGTTGGCACCAACCTAAGCATAGCATAGGGTTTCGCACTGAAATGATTTGCATGAACTCCCTTTTTATAGACTATTTGAAGATTCTTCTGGAAATTTATACTTGTGGCTTTGGAAAGTTTAGTTTAATTTTTTTTAATTTACTAATATATTATTAACAGAATGTTAAGAAATAAAATTTTTTTATTATATCAAAAATGTCTATATATTGTGCTGCAGAGTATCTAGTGAAGTTAGCATGCTAGCCTGCTAGTGGCAGCAAGTCCTGTCTTGCAATACCACTCTGTACAGTGAGTCACTGTAGCATCAAATTAATCCAACTTGAGAGAACAAAGAAGCAATACTGTGTCAACGTTATTGGTGGTCTTTCATTTTTCATTTTGTTAGGAGTCTTTCATTTTGTCAAGGCTTGTGTTGAGATGCCTGTTCATAAATATCCTGCAGTCAGCAGCTTCACTGACCCGAGCACTCACCTCGCTGGAGCTTCGGGTGGTTCACATCAACTTTAAACGCGGTTACTGACTGTCATTATCCTGTTTAGGTAGATGTCAAATTGACACCTGAAGGCCTGGATGCAGGGTTTCCCAGCAGGACATTGCCCAGAGCATTACACCATCTTGTTTTCCTCTCACAGTGCATTCTGGTGTCGTCATGTCCCCAGGTACGCATACCTGGCTATCCATGTGATATAAAAAAAATGGGATTCACAGGACCAGACCATTTCTTTTATTGCTCCAAGGTCCAGTTTCTTTCTGTGGTGAACAGGGCAGGGTGAGATGCCCAGTGAGCCATAACACATTCCTCTCATGACTGTCATTTCAAATTTCAGCGGCTTATGCCACTGTAGACCATCTGTCAGGATACCCCTCATCTGTCGCCAGATTGTGGTTTGCCCCTTCTCTGACCACTGTGGGTGGTTACTCACCACTGCTGACCAAATCATAGTCCAAGCCTTGCTGTTTTGGAGATGCTCATCCGGCTATTACGATTTAGCCCGTGTCAAAGTTTCTCAGGTGTTCGTCTGTTCATTTCTTTCACATCCAACACATTGATTATGAGAACCAACATTTACCATCACATATATCTTGTAATTTGATATGCACTGTTGTTTGGAGATAATCAATGTTATTTACTTCATCTGTGAATTGTCTTGGTTTATCCCATTGTTGTATATTGCTCCTATATTTTTCTGCCATATGGGAATATATAAATACATATTACTTCTTTCAGTTTTGCATTTTTTGGCATTAGCTTATAAATATCTATTTCTTTTACTGTTGTAGCGCTGGTGTAGAGTAAGACAGTGTAGGAAACATAGAGTTTTATTGACATGGCAGCAGAGGAGACTGCCGCTACAGGAACAGCCAGAATAGCAGGCGGGTCAAAAACAACCATACTTTCCCTGAGGGGTTGGCACATACATTACTGTACTACCCCACTTAAGTGCCCCAGGTCAGTAGAGAACAGTACAAGCAACACATCTACGCATCTCCAATCTGTGTTTGTGGTGCTTCCTATAGTGAACTTAGTGCTCTGCATGGCCATACAAGCCTGGAGCACTACAGTTTGTTAAATTAAAGCAAACTGAAAACTATTTGAAAAATTATTGAATATGTTTGTGCCATTAAACGTCTGACAGACATAAACAAAGTTCAATAGAAAGCCCCCAGTGATAAGACCACTGCACATAGAAGAGTGATATGGGCTCATGGACAGTGATCAGCGGTAGACAAGCAGAAATAAAACAAATTGACAGAGGTGAAAGAGAAAAAGAATGTAATTGATGAGGATCTGAAACAGTGCCATAGATTAGCATTTCAACAGGGCCCACTCACCTGAACTGCATCTTCAAACATGACGATCCTTAATGAATCTTTTGAGACGTGACTGCCAGGAACATCCGTGCATTTCTAAAAGGCTCTGATTGTAAAGGAATTTCTCTATTTTAACCAGAGCTGTTCTCATCTGTGGAAAATTAGCACTTTTCTCTACAGTCTAACACTTGGATATGCCTTAGAAAAGCCCACATATGTCTCATGAGCCAAACAGACACATTGGAGCTAAACTAAGCTCGCGCTTTAACAAGGAGCTTAATGTCATGCTAAGGGATTTTTTTTCTTTGGCATTCAGAAAGACGAGCGCAGAGGGATGTCATCAGGAATACTCTAGTTTTGTCTTGCGTCAGGGAGCAAAGTGTTTATTTTTTAAGTGACAGCACCAAGGATGTCTCCAGAGATTGGGAGATGGCTCACAGGTAGCGCCAGTGGTTGAAAAGGAGGGTAGACAGTTCAATGGCACCCTAGAAAGCAGAGGAGGAAAGAAAGAAAGTGAGGGAATTCTTCCAAATTACTGCAGAATGACTGAGATGTAAACAAAGTAAATGTTTGGATGTGAAATGGTTCATTGTAGAGAAACCAATTTAGAATTCTTTCCAGTGGTGGTGATAAGAACAAGCGGCTGTGATATTCATGCTTTTGTATGCTGTAGAATTATTTCACTGGAACTGTGGGGCCAAGTTCAAACTCTAAAAAACAGCCCCAGACTATTATCCCACCTCAACCAAATCTTAGTGTGCACACTATGCTTTAAATACATAGTGTTTACCTATCAGACTGCCAGGTACTGAAGCATGATTTATCAGTCCACAGTCCGATGTCAAAGTGCTCTACACCACTCCAGCCAACGATTGGTTTTGCAATATCTGAAACCCATTTTATGAAGCTCTTGATAAACAGATTTTGTGTTGAGGTTGCTCCTGGTGGCAGTTTGGGATTCTATAGTGAGTGATTCAACAGAAGATGATTTTTACGTTTCTGTGGAAAAAGTGAGTTTTCATGGCATGTGGCTTCATGTCTGAGGTGTTATTGCACCTAGACACTTCCTTCTTCCAATAATAGCAGGTACAGGGCAGAGCTTGCAGGGCAGAAATTGTGACAAACCTGTTACAAACAGAGCAGACTAGTAGCAAAAATATGCTCCTATAAGTCTACCACTCATTTTTTCAGTGTGACCCATTCTACTGCAAACTGAAAACCCAAACATTTGCATTAAAACGCTACAACACAAACACAGCTATTTAATTTACAGCTATTTTATTTACAGTTATTTACATTATTTTATTTACCACCAGCGAACCTATACGTCTGCATAGATTAAAACTTTAGATATAGGTACAAAAGGTACAAAATGAAAAACAAACAAAAAATTGGGTGATGTACTGTGTGTAATTTATCACAATAACAATTGCACTACATGAAACAGTGTTTCAGGCACTTAATCATTTCATGTCATAACTTTGTGAGAGCAAACTTCTAGAGGCATTAAACCCATCAGGCGTCTGGCTCCTGTAACCACCACTGTGAACAATTGTGACTATTGTTCATGATTGAATTATGCAGAAATTTTGAAAAATTGATGAAATTCCCTTTTGAGAGGAGCATGTCGCGTTATTGTCTAGGATTAGTTAATGAAACACTATTGCTTTCTCCCACTGAGATCTGTCATTGGTGGAATTCACAGGAGGGAAGCGTTTCACAGTCTGTGCGTTTCAGGCACACACACACACACACACACACACCCACACACAGGTTGGTGCTCCGAGGCCTCTTCAGTGATCAAGGCTTCACGTGGCAACTCAGCCAGAACCAAAATATTTTTGCAATGCCTTGCCGTTTTGAAAGCAGTGACAGCATCGTTTAATGACTGTGCCCCTGCAGACTGTGCTTTACTTAACCATCCAATTCTCCATTTCACTAATTAGAGAAACAACCGCCCTGTAAGACCTCCCTGTGGACCAGAGGAATGCTTATAGGAGACAGCCTGGTGACCCTAATCTCATCTCACGTCAGTGTAAGCAATGTTCCAGCAATCCATAACGCTTAATTTTAGCCTGGGAGAGCAGCAGGCATTAAATATTTATCTTACGTCTTTGTGTGAGCTCGTGTGTTTGGTTGTTTTTCCATCCTGCGTGTTTGTTGTTCGGCGTGTAGCATTTGCGAAGAGATGAAATGGAGATGGATGTGCAATGAATAGGGCAGTGGGCGGTGAGCAGACGTGTATGTATGTCTGTGTCTGGACAGTAAAAGCAGAGCGCGATCTGCAACTGATAATCAAAAGACTAATGAGACTCCGGAGGAGTGGAGGGGCACGAAGGGTCCACATCTTAAACAGCACTCTGAAGTACAACATTATACAGGTTTAGATGAGAGAGAGAGAAAAAGAGAGAGAGAGATAGAGAGAGTGTGGGGAGAGACCAAGAAAAAAAAGTGAAACAAAGGATGAGAGAATGAGACAGACACTGAGAGAGAAAGAGACAGAGGAGGTCAAGAGAAAGAAAGTAAGACAAAGAGACAGAAACAGAAAGAGAGTGAGAGAAAGAAGAGAAAGAGAGACTATGATGAATAAAAATATAGAGAGAAAGACAGAGTGACAGACTAAGAGAAAAAAATGGAGATACTGAGAGAAAATATATTTAAAATGATAGTTACAGTGATATACTGGTGAATGGCCCTAGGGGTTTGGCAGAAAGAGGCTACGGCATGATGGATAATGCAAACACAGGGGTGAACCTGCTCTGCCCCAGTTTCACTCAAATTAGTGCTTGACATGTAACCATGTGGGGTCATTGTGGGTTGCCATTTGTTAGGCTTGCTAAAGATCTACCCCAGAACAGGGCGGTTGGGATCCAAAGAGGGAGAGAGAGGGGGGGGTGGGGTGGGGGTGGGGGTAAAATGCTCTTCTCAACCCTCAGAGTGACTGATCTGGAGTGCTGGGCTATGTTTTACTTCTGCACAATTTTTATTCTATTTGTAAAGACAAACCCTAACATAACAAATTAAATGTATTGAGATCTTTGCACAGATCAAGAGTTCCAATATGCTACTCTCAGAAAATAAACAGTACTCGTATATTAAAATGTGCAGAAGTGTTTTCTCTGTAAAGGATGTGTTCACTTCTCTTCAAAGCACATCATATGACCAGAGGCACCTAAACCTTTGCAAACGACTGTGCAGCTAACCTAGTCAGTACCTCCTAAAACAGAAAATTCACAAAGCAAACGTTGTTTGCTAAAAATTAAAACTCGGCTACATACACGAGGAGCAAGAAAACTTTACAGGACACAAAGTAATCAGTTTAGTTAACAACCAGTTTTGACCGCGTGCTTTTCATCTCTTTCTATGGGCACCAACGAAGGATACCTCCGTGTTGGAATCTGCTGCGGCCAATCACAGACAAACTGATGCTGCTGAGATGAAAACCACCTTGTGGTTGAAAAGCCCTGTGAATGTTGATTCTGAGAAACATTAGTGTTTCTCAGAATCGGTAGCACAGTGGAAGTGGGGTGCTGAGGAGAGCCTGTTTGTAATAATAATACCATAAAAAAGAATTTAAATTAATTACAATTTAAAAGTGATCTGAACTGCAGTAGGTATACACTGTTTTACACTCAGCACAGGTTCAGGTTCAAAGAGGAAACAGTAAGAACAGAACAGTAAGCTATTTCTGAGCCCCAAAGCAGCCTAATATTGTTTTTAAATTTTTAAAAATAATCGTATGTAATAATATCCCACACTTTAAACATTATTTTTATTCATTTTTTTGTAAATAAATAAATAAATAAATAAATAAATAAAAATTAAAAAAAAATAATAAAAACACTTTATTAATTATTTTTACCAACCGGTATATCAACCTTAATGTAGGTGTTACACAATCGGTTACTGAGCTACATACCAACAGTCTGATTGGTCACCACTTAAAGTATTTGCATAAAGTTCAGCACAGAGTAAGCAGGGTAAGCACTGTGGTTTTATGTGCCTTATTTGCATTTGCTATGTAACATTTCAGCAACACAGACTCAAATTCCACCACGTTAACTAATATTGGGTGAGGTTTACTGACTAAAAGAGTTTGTAATAATGTCATTTATATGCTCTGTCTATCTAAGGGTTTATAGGTTAACCATATGAGCTGGACTGGCACTTGACTGGTAAGGAGTACACCATTGCATGTATTAGGTGACCTCTGGTTGTGGAGGAACATCAAACAGAGGTCATAGGTTCCATGTCATGCTAATAAGGTTAGACAATGATACATTACAGGGACCTAATCTCAATATAAGACCCATCTGCTCCCCTCTACAATATATGAACCCCCCAGCTAATAGACTACATATGGATAATGTTGAGCTATTGACTTCATATCAGCATTAACATCCAGCTGGTTCATCTTATATTAAACTTTTGAATGAAAATGGTGGTGAACAGTGTCCGGCATAAACACTGTGCTTTTACTACATTCTGATAAGAATTCTATACAATTTCCCCTGATATTGATCATTAACTGATCCACCCATCCCAACCATCCATCTTTTCATTTATGCGCTCAGCCGCCCACGCAACTTTTGTAGCACATGCAAAAATGGAGATTAGCTATGTGGGTTATCCGCTGACTTTTGACCCCTGGCTGACCTGAAACCCTCTGCAGGGATTTAGCGGTGAGGGTGAATGAGTTAGAAAGAGGGGCGACATCTGTTTCGCCCCACTCTCCTCACAGCCTTACCCCTCCCAAAGAGTGACAAGGTCAACCTGCACTTTGAAAATGAACAGTGAGGCCTTTTTATTGAGTGGGTGTTGCATATGCATATGAGCAAGACTGCAATTCAGACTCACTGGACATGCAATCATTTATCACACTTTAATCAGCTCTAACTCTGCCGGATCTATTTACCTTCCTAACTGAACTGACCCATATGGGTGAGGTACTATAGGTCAATGACGTAGGGTCAGAAATGTCTGAAAGGTTGTTTGAGAAGGCGCAGCTTTTCTTTCATCATCAATGAAATTACCATCCTTCACTAGTCTGGTTGCCAATGTTTGTAAATGTACAGCATAAAAAGCAGAAACATAACACTTACAGTTATTATAGCAATATAACACGTGGTGTAAATTGATAGTAAAGAGGTTTTTTTTAATGTTCATTGGGATGGAGACAACGTCCTCCAGATTGGTTAGATGTGAAACTCTAGAGAAACTTACCGAGTCACAGTGGTGGGGATAGGAACCAGACCTCTGAAGAGTTTAATGCCTCTAAAAGCTCCCTCACATAAATATGTATGAACGTGCTGCCTGGTGTCTGTTTTATAGTAACTTTGAGGAAGTTTTGGCCTAAAATGTGCTTCTAATATTCATTTATGGTGGAGAGGTACATTCAGTGTATACCTCTCCACCATAGAGCGTGTGTAACCAGGCAAAATAATCCCCAAAGAAGCCTTTCTCTTCCAGAATAATGCTATTTCATCAACACTACATACAAAATTTAGAAGCCATGTTTCACTGGTCATTTAGAACAGTGAATTCCATTTTTTATATTTGTGTTAGATATTGTAACACCGGGTTCCTATCACCACCACTGTAAAGTACATTCCAGTACAATTATTAATTAAATAATTATTAAATTATTATTTTATTTATTAAATTGTGAAGGAAATCCTCCTTTAAACTGTTTTTCAATTCTGTTCGTTGTAACAAGTGGAGAAATCATGTTGAAAGTAAGGACTCAGCTTCTGTTGATAGCACATTAGTGTTTGGAAGTGGAGGAGGACATATTTTGTTGTGACTGGATTTAAGCTGTTCCAGTGGGCTCTGTGGTGGTTATTTCACCTGTTGAATGAAAACTGGAAAGTGGGATAGTTTGGATTGATATAATCAAATATGTATTTCCTGATATCAGATTAACTAGGACATCCTTGGCTCAGTAAGAGGTGAAAGTGGACCCCTGCTGTGAAAACAATTCACACCTCTCCACAAAGACGACAGCTGGGGCCGAGCTTCCTTCGTATAAACACATCCTGTACAGCTGCAACAATAAAAACACAGCCTGAAACACATTTCATTTCATATAAATATTGACTAGCTTGCTTTTCTACAAAGAAGAAAACTGCTCACTTCTAGTTTTATAAGCCATACACATGACCATCAATATATATATTATTATTGTTAGTAAAGAAAAAAACATACATGGATCAACTGATCAACCCCCTAAACAGACTACTAATGAAGAGTTAATGAAAAGCTGGTTATATGGAAAGAGAAAACATTCTTTATATTTCTGCCGCTGTATTAGCTGCAAGTTTTAACCTACATATGTGTGTAGACCACACAATCAGTGGTATTAATAGAGTGTTTGTTCTTCTTTTACTGCAGCAATAGTCTCTACTGTTTTGAGAAGGCTATTACACTAGATATAAGTGTAATTAAGGGTAAATGCAAAACGGTTAAAATATGGTGAAGATAATTTAGTTAGAATTCATAATTGTTGTATTTTCTAAAAGGCAGAAATGAGTAATGTATAAATTTGAAGGACTGTTCTGTACCTCTGACGTCTGTCAGTAATCTGTTTTTAGTCCAGTGTAATGTGTACTTTTGTATTTTGTAATTAAACCTTTAAAGGAGAATTCGGTCTCACTCGCGTTTTTGAATACTTGCTGTTATTCTGTCAGCATAGATGGTACAAAAGGACTTGCAAGAAATGAAGTGCCATAACAAGTAATTAACTTGTAACTCAAGACTTCTAAAATTCCAACACATAGTATGACATCATGTGTTTAGATTATTCCAAAGCGAGCACTCATTACTTTATGTGTGGTGGAAGCCATTAAAGACTATGTTGAGCCAGTTTCAAGTTAGCAAGTGTTTTGAGTCTCAGGACGTTTTTGACAAATATGTAACACAGTTTAATGCCAGAGCTTTAACATGAGGGCTGTGTTAGACTGTAGTTCTATTATTTGATCTTGTTTCTATCACTTGCCTTTGCAAACTTGTTTTGTAGAAGAAAAACACACCTATTACATTTTTTGCCATGTTTTTGTCGCATATGGTCAGAGTTTCTGTTGGTTTCCATTGCCCATTCTTACCACAGATCCAGCCATGTGCTTGTCACGCTCTACCCTTTTGTTCCTCCTCTCACCTGTGTCTTCTTTGTTACCTCTCCTGTGTGTATTTGTACATCTGTATTTGCTCATTCCCTTTTTCGTGTCTTCTTTTTGCTTTGGTTCTTTTCTTCTGACTTCTGGTTTTCTGGTTTTACTCTGTTAGCTTCAAGTTAGTTCTCTTTACGTTCCCCTAGCTTTAGTTTGTCTCTTCTTTGTTTTTTCTGGATCCCCAGTAGTGTGTGTATTAGGGATGGTAAGATTTGCATTGGTACACTATCATGAAACGATGTGATGTGATTGCATGAATGAAAAATATTTTGCACCACATACAATTTGTGATGAACTCAGGATGCATAGTTTCTAACACCTTTGTAGCAGTAAATCCAAGTTATTAATATTTAATTCTTGCTAGAAATCACGTGCCTTTAGTATTAAGAATTTGTGTCCAATGATTTTATTTTTAGATTGAATCCCCCTCTCTTTCTCAAGTGCACTCTCTCATCTCTACTGCTGTCAGTGGCCAATTCTTGTCAAGCCTTTGCGTGAGTTGAAGGCGTTTCCAGGCAACAATTTGACAAGACGCATGCATAGGCAGCAGGCAGCGATATAGTTTGAGCGCAGAGGCGTTTTTCTCTCCCTCCCCCTCAGACTTAGCTATGGCTAGCTCCAGCAGTACTCCTAGCAGGAAGATTGGAGAGCAAAGTACTGCAACTGTTCTCAGGCTCCGCTGGCTAACAGCTCTGCTGGTTCTAGGGCAATAATGGACACCATGGCCTTATTTATGCAGATATCCAGCCTTAGTAGAGAGAGTGTAGATTTCATTTTAACCTTTGGTCTTGTGCTGCTCCTTGTGTCCACCCTCTTGTTACATCTCTCACCTGCTCCGAGTTTGTGTCTTCTCATGTTCCCAGGTGTTCCCTGTTTCATGTGCCTTTCTTAAACCCTCTGTTTCCTCCTTGTCTGTGTTGAGTGCTATGTTAAATGTGAACTGTGCTTTGTGTCTTGTGCCGTGTTCCCTGGCCCTCGTGGTTTTGTAACTCTAAAACTTGAATATTGGTATTATTTTGTGGTTTCTCAGTTTTCCCAGTTTGTTTTGTCTATGGTTTTTTTATTACTTTGTTTTTTCATGTTTTTCTGCTTGTTGGGTCTCACTATGGCACTCATTAAAATTATTTGCGCATGTATCCACCTCTCCCTTAGCGTTACAAGATGAATCACAGAAATAAAATCAAACTATGGATACCATACTGAATTCATATCATATTCTTTTGCATTGCATCATATCACTGTGAATCGCATTATGTTGAATTGAATCGTGTTGTATCGAACTGAATCGCAATTGGACTGAATCAGATGGCTTTTGTATCTTTATTGTATGAGATCATTGGCAGTGTGTCGAGATATGTATCGCATCAGGCTCAGTGATGGAGATGCTCAGTGCTCAGTGTTTCCTGTGCAATTGAACTTGGGCTCTAATAATCAGATTTCTTCGATTACATCCTGCCTTCATAATATATTACTATGTTTATTAAGGACCTTGCACAGCCAGATAGGGTTTTGGCAAACTTGTTCTTGCAGTTTTCCCTCATCCAAGATCTCTCAAAATGACAAGTGCTTTATACTTTTCATCTTATCTGTCATATTTCTTTCATTTCATTCCATGTCATTCACTGTATTTATACTTATTCAGTTACCAAATAAGGAAAAGTAACACTGACATACCCTGTAACATTACCATTCTACCCCGGTCATCGAGGAAGCTATAGTTGTTCTTTTATAGGCTTTAACAAATTAGCTGCATGTCCGTTGTAGCACAGATAAAAACAACCCTTGCTTGTTGAGGACCCAAGAGAAGGTCCTGAGCTTCTGCTCTGCAAAGACAATCACATCAGTGGATTATTAAGTGCATTGGGTCTTGTTTTCTCTTTGTAAGCAGAAGCGTAAACCTACAATTACACCTGCTCTCAGAACTCTGGGCTGTATTTATAGAGACATGATTGCTGTGCGGCATGTATGTTCGGACAGCTGTTGTCTTCGAATGAAAGAGACTTCATTAATGGACTCAATCCTCTCAGGCTCATCTGCTTCAAGAACCAAAGTTGGGTCTAACTCGCGCTACCGACAATATCCATGCTGTTGGTCTCTTTGCTGTTGTATTGATCGCTTTACGACGCCGCGCTCTTTCAGGAAGACAATGTGTGTCTGAAAATGACTCAGAAGCCCATCAGTGCTCCCAACAATTAGAGCCAACATGTGTAGCCTGCTGGAGAAGCCGCGTAATCTTCAAAGGAGCTTCAAAGTATTGATTCTGGCAGATAAGGTTTAGTGTAATTCATTTGATTAGGGCCGACTTTGTTGACCACATCAAAGTAATGATTCCTAGGTTTCCGCTGACCTTCTAATGATTCTCCCTTTTAAATGTGCGCGCGCGCGTGTGCTTGCACGTGCGGCGTGGGTGTACGGGTGGGTGTGTAAGAGAAATCCAATTTCAGATAATGGAGACTGTAATTGAAATTTATTTTGCCACTACAATTCGGACCCCCAATTTATCTGACCGGGTTTTAATGGATACAGCTTCACTGCGCCTTTTAAAATTCACATTAGGCCCACGTCATCAAACACTTTTACATTCTCCTGTTTACTTTGAAACTTCACACATCAGCACATTAGTGGTCTTAAATTGAGCGAGAAACACATAAACCGTCTTTGCGTGGCCTGCTTGTGAATTTAGCTGGACTTGTTCTGGAGGTCTCGTTGTGTAAAGATAGTGTTACATCATGATTAAGGTCGGTGCTTATATTTATGCAGATTTATGCCAGATTAAATAGGTTGAATCAGTGAACTGTGGGCAAATTCAGCCCACTGATCACCCCACCCAAATCCCACTCTCACTGCACAACCTTCACAAACAGCATCATCAGCCAGAGCTAAAAACCGACTATGAAACACACCCTGTGCTTAAGAATGAACAAAGACTAAAAAGTTTAGAGGAAAACAATAAATATCACATGTGAATGGTATCTACTGATATATTATGACACTGGAATCTGTTATCAACAGATATTTGCTTTAAATTGCAGCATCAGACAGATTAGCTTTGACCAATATTTGAAATACATGTTTAATGATGTGTGCATTGTATGAACAGGATGTTTAGGCAGCGCTGGGCTACTTCTTTTTATAAATTTCACTGTCCCTGTAGCCCTGTAAAAAATGCATGATTATATCTCTCTGTTACGCTAATTCAGCCCTAATTTCTATGTTTTATACATGTTTACCCATCTGGTGTACATGAAAATATTGCATGTTGGTATCAACCCACTGGTTTATCTTAGTACAAAAAATCACAAAATAAAAATTCACAAGATCAACTACATTATTGTGTATTGAAATGTGTGAAGTGTACAGAAGTGTGGAGGATATATTTATGTGTTAACTTCTTTCAAAAAATCAACAACAAATCACCAAAACTTAAGCATATAACTGTATTAACTGTATTAAGTAAGTTTGAGGTAATTATTGTGGGCAATATAATGTCCCGATACAGTTGAACTAAATTACACTGAAAGGTCTTACAGGATCTACAAACTAACCGAGTAAGTGTGTAGCATGTTACTTCTCAGTAACGGGTAATTATTTTGGGTAAAATGAGCATAAGTACCCAAACGGTCTAAATAAATAATACTGAAATGACTGACAGGTTTAACTTTAAACTGATAAAGGACATATAGGATATATACATATATATATATATATATATATATATATATATATATATATATATATATATATTTGAGTATGTTCACTTATTAACAAAACACAAAACAGACTGGGGGTGCCCAAACTTTGCATACAGTTGTAGAAATACATTGTATCTATTTGGCTTAGAAAGCTTGTTTGGTTTATCATCAATCGGCTCTTGCGTGTATCATTGTGACTGAACAGTAATGAAAAAAATAGACATGAATAAATATTTCTTGCACTCTTCATATAAAATTTTTATGACTCAATTTGATCATTCATTTTTGTAATACTGTATCCTGGACAGCAAATCCACTGGTAATAAATAAACGAGTATTATCCAGTGACCTTGTCCTGCTACAGAAATTATTTTTTTATACTGACACATAATTCTTAATTCTGTTTAGATGTGTGTGACCAGTAGACACACACATAGGCGGTCTGTTATACAGTTACATGTTACATAACATAAATGGTAAATATAATAAGGTTAATCCAAGAATATATAAAGACACATACAAACCCCACATGCCAGACACTGTATATTACGTTATGTAGGTGGTTTGGAGCTGGTAGGTGTATCTGTGTGTTAATACATCTGGCCTGTGATGTAACGTCACTCAAACACTGTCATCATAATTGATGAATGGCTGTGATATGCACCCCTGACAGGTCTGCCTGTTCTCTCCTGTCTCTGTCAACTCAACCTTCACCAGCCTCAAATAGCCAATTACCACAGCTTCTATTGGTCGTAACAGGCCAGTGAGCAAATGACCGCTCTGGGGCTGCTCTGAGGGTGCGTAGGTGCACGACTAGCTCCATGTACAGCTCAGCCCCACACACCTGATCCCATACTCCCCCCTCTGCTTCCACATGAGTCATTCCCCTCTCCATCTGACCGGTGGCCCACTGACCGCTGCTGACCCTGAGAAGCAGCTCAGACCTGAGACCAGTGCTCTACTGTAAATCAGCTTTTAATGAGCTGCCGACCAGATAATGGACGTGGCTGGAGCCGCCACCAGGGCCGGACGCTGGGGGCAAATCTGTTACGGCCGCCTGAGGGTAATTACATGCGGTTATGTGTTGAATTGTCACTGGAGGCCAGTTGGTCAGAATTGTTTGGATTGGATTTTAGCTTACAGGTCAGAACAAACCTTGCTAGCTGAGGGTATTTCACTGGGTATTTCAGGATTTAAGGCTGGAATTGCTTTTGGCAAGACTAGCCAGAGGGACCACTTTGCCTCCTGTGTATTGCTGGTGATGTGTTAAACCTTTTTTTTATCAAATTTTTCTTTCTATCCTCTGTTTTTTCCTACAAAATAACAAAAAAACCAGTCAGGTATGCATTTCTGCCACATATAAAACACGCAAACGTATCTATATCCTGCCTACCTTCAATGTGGAGAGAGTAGAATGTTCAAGTTTACCTCAAAATGAGATTAACTGTACCAGACTGAAGGTCTAGTTTACTCAGTGTGCAGAATACTCCCTGGTCCTCAGGGCTTCCATGTTGACTGGCTTTTCCAGCATTAACTGTCTGGTAACTCGCTTGCTGAAGCTGTGTTGATGCGGTGTTGCTTCAGTGGCAAAAAAAACCTTGGTTTAAGGATTCCATGGTCTTCCTCATGTGAATCAAGATCTTACATATCTCCTCGTCTGTCTTCGGATTAAGAAATTAATGTTAATTCCCACTTTCCACCAAACTTCTGGAAAATTTGGCAAGTTTTTAAATTCACAAATATGTTTAGGCATATCGTGAAGTTTTTTCAGGCCATAGTTACAGTTGCTAAGCTATAAAAGTCCAGTTGGGGGGACTCATTTGCTACTGTGCCACCCTGAGGCAGACCAGTGCTGCATCTCTAGTTAGTTAAAAAGATCAAAGGCATGAGTTCGCTGACTGTGGGTGAAGCAGCTAAATAACAACCTTTTCCTGAGTTTGTATTTGAGCTTCTATTTTTTCCCCGACAGTCAGCACAACATTATAAGTTTATTATTTTTAGAGACCCAACCCCCACCCCCTCACACAGAAGTTTAATTTTTGAGAGATTTAGTGGTTCCGAGGCGTTAGTGAGCAGGTCCTGGTAGCTCCCTGTATTTTGCACCTTGCATTCATTAAAAAAATGTTGTACATGTACATGTACAAGCACAGTAATTTTAGTACTTCTATGTTGTGTTTAAACAAAATAAGTTTTCCAACCTGAATAGATAAAAGCAGTGCTTATAAGCAGTGCACCTCTCATATTTCAGGTACCTGTGTACCAGAACTTATTTATGTGGATCCACCACCTCTTTAACGTCTTTTTTTTGTAAGACACCAAAAACTATTCATCCAGTGGCATCTCTGAGATTTTATGGTTGCAGCTCCTTACTGCAGTCATTAAAGCTAAGATTATTGTATTGTATAGAATACTACTATAATAGATGAATACTTGAAGCACTGTTGTGTCTATGCGTTCCAGGACCTTTTCCCTCACTGCCACTTGCTGGATCACCCCACATTTAGTGTTCCATTACCTGATGTTTTACAAATTAAGCACTGAATAAAAGTATTATCAACAGCTGTATGCAAACATTTAGACTTCTACCAGAGGGAAGCATATCCAGTAGCCTTCGTCCTCCCAGCTTGGTAGCATAATGTAATGGAGGAAAACCTAACAAGTAGGTTGAATTCACAAGGACTATATTAGGGAGAAAATTTGGTAAATAAATAAATAAATCTGTTTTATTAATTCATTATTTTTTTATCTGGTAGCAGATTAATTAGTAATTAGATGATTAAAAGATTCCAAAAAAATGTTTCCTGCTCTTAAAAAATTCCAAGATAGACACCGCTGTGAGGGTTGTTGCTTTTTCTTTCTCAAAACCAGCATGAGGCCAAGTCTGCCCAGCATTTTGTGTTTACACAGCTGATGCAAGCCATCAGGTAGCTGTCAAACCTGCCAAGAGCTGCGCGTTAGAACAGGCTAAACAGCAAAATGTGCAGGTGGATGGGGACCAGAGATTTAGGGCCGCTCTGTGCACAGTGCTAGCTGGTGGTTACAAGCCTCCATTACTTGTTAGCTACCTGTAACTCCAGCCTGAAAACGATAGAAGCAAACTTTTGACAGCACCTGTCTCAACCACTCAGCTACATTTGGAGTGAGAGGATGTTTTGTTGAGCTATTGCTTTAATTAAGGAGAGAAAAAAAATAGAAGAGGAGAAGAATTTCCTGACTGACTGGACAAATGAAGTCTGAGCCTGAGTATTTAATCAGGGAGGAGTGACTGAGACCAGACAGCATTGTGATTTCATTTAAGTAAGATGAATCTGTCTTAATACAAGCTTATATTCCTCTCTGTCCAGCTCGCTGATTGCTGACCCCTGGTTGCTCTCAATCTTAATGCGTCCTTTGTATATGCAAGACAGATAATGTGAGAGTCCATTGCGTGTACTCTGTCTGTCAAAGTTTTGCAAGGCTTTTTCAGAGTGTTATTAAAGTAAAATAGAATGCATTTATTCTGTACATTAAATTATTCTCTGTATGTATACGTAGAACAGTATGTGACTTTGGTTAGTAATTAGTTGCGGTTTAACGTGTCCATTTACACCCTATGATTTGGTTCAAGAATAAAATGTAAAAGGGCAAAAATGCTGTTTGCCCTTTTATTTGTGAGCTCATGAATAGTTTCAAGAGCTCTGCTCTGATTCGCTGATTTATTGTGAGACACTGCGATGATCACACAGAAGGGGATGAAAAAGGGGATGAAATCATACAGCATGGCTGCTACATACAGGTTGTTTTGGGGATTTTTATGATAATAAGTTTGAAAAACTCTCTGGATTGAAACGTGCAGAGCAAATAAACAACCCTGAATTAAAGCTGACCTTCTTAAATATGTGGGATGAAGTTGGTTTTCTATTCGGCAGCTTGTTTTGCGGATTGTCCGTTCCTAAACGAGCTGCAGCATTTAAGGTAGAACATTTGGTTAAGAAGCAGACCAATAGGAAGCCAATTTTAGCCTCGCTTAAGGGTAGAATTGATTTCTCCACATAGTCCACCATTTGTGGTGGTTGTTTGAAAATTTTGGGGATGTAAATGTTAATGAGTCAACACTGTTGCATGACAGTCTACGATTTTGGAATTGGCTTGTTTTGCCACCCTGTTTTTGTAAATGCAGGATTTGTAGTTGAAGGAGGAACAACAATGTTTGATGTTCACGGTATGTCAGATCTCTGTACTGAATTCTCCTTATTCAACTACACCAATGTAAATACTGTATTTTTCTCTATGGGCGATAATACATAAGCATGTGTTTTTTGTTGATTTACACTAAATTATTAAATGAAACTGGGTCTATTTTCTTTGCGAAACCTGCAAAACCAAAAAAGCCTTGCAATCTCAGGTATAATGCCAAAGCCCATGCATTTATCCCCTTGTTTATTCTTTTAATCTTTCAGCCTTTTAAACCTCTGATATGTGCTCTTAATGATAGTTTGAAAAAGAAAACTCTGAAATGTTAATTTAACTTTTCATCAGATTGCTCTAAATAATGAATATCTTCTACCTTCAAAGACAAATGTGTTAGCAATTAAAAGCGCAGAACCCACCCAATTAACAGAATTTCTGGGCTTGAATTAATGAGCTATTGATGAGAAATTTTGAATTATAACATAGCTAATAATTTGCAATAGCTGTTACCTCTAGAGGGCAAATGAAAGTAGCAGTACAAATCAAACGGAATTATGAAAATGTTGAAAAAAGGCAAGGTGTGCCTCAGCTTTTGATGGACAGAGTAAGTGCTGATAAAGTGCTGGTAACCTTGCTCTATCCTGAAACTGAAGAGGACCGCAAGCCCTACCTGTCAAACCAATTTCATCACCATTGCGTTTACAAAAAGACAGGAGTGTCGCTCTAAAGCCTGAAACCCTGCCCTAGTCTGAAACTCTGAAACACCTCTATTCCAATTTCACTGCTTGGGGATAGGCACACTTGAAGAGCGATTCAGAGCACTCTGTGTTGTCAGACCTCTTCCACTGAGATTTTTATTATGTCATAGCGTGTGGCCTACAGCCTGCAAACACAGGATTTTACCGGAGCTCTTTAGAACAGGCCTGCTGACCCTCTTGCTGGGCAATCATTGAGCAGCAAAGGGGCAGCAGGGTGAGCTGCAAATCCAGGGGTGAGTGGGCAAATGGAGCGTTGGATGAACTGGAGATGAAGAGTTAAGTACCAGCGTTATCTGCCACAGCCTAGGGGATTTTCACAAGACCCCTGTGGCTTCACACTGTAACGACCTCCTGGGGGTTATGTCAGATGGGGTGTGTTTGCACATGTGTGAGTGAGCAAGCGGAGTTTTATTGCATGAGGACTGGGGGATACAGTGGTATGCAAAATTTAGAGACCCTTCTTTTGTTTGATTTCCAGTCAAACTGGCACTTTTTTGAAGCAGGAAACACACATTTTCTGTGTGAACATTATATCTGCAGCAGTGTTAAAGGTGTAATTCTAATGCCAGTGTCTAGCATGTACCATGTACTGTAATGTTGTCATTGGTGTAAGCTAGAAAAATGACATCATGTGTTCAACAATTGAATTAGCTTTATTCAACCTAAAATATAGTTTGACAAAATATTTTTTTTAATCAAAGTATTTTTTTTAAGTTGAGTACAATTATTTGCTTGTTACCACACAAAGTCATTTTTTAGGTCATACCAGCAAAGCACGTTTAGCATGTGGTAGTGTCTACTATGTACAGTGTAACTAAACTAAACAAAACAACTCATTACAGCTTCTGTTCTTCTATTCTTATTAAAAATACTTGCTTTCAGTTTTTAAAAATATCTGTCAGGAAATCATTTTTACTTTTCCACTCCTCTAAATTTCAGTCTTAGAATTTGGCTGCACTTCAGGACAGACATGCAGGAAGCATATTTATTAATAGAAAATCTTTAGTTATGATATCATTGCTGTGCACTGCAAGGGCAAAGAATTAGTGTGGACAGAAGTGACCTGTCCCCACCAACATCCAGCGATTATTGAAATTGTCCCCACCAATAACTTAATCCCCTCAAAAAAAGAGAACAATCTATCAACGCCTCATTATCCTAAAGGTGCAGAAAGGGTTAAATCACGTTCTTTACTGGAGCCCTACCTCCCTGTAACGTTTGGTTGTTATCAGTGCCAAAACTGGATGAAAACTTTCCAGTTATATGAGACTCACTGTGCAAGACTCAGGTGCAGCGTGGGAGACACATGGATGGCAAAAGCGAGTGAGGGTGTCAGCAAAGACGAAGAAGGTGGACAAAAGGAGGAATATTTCAAAGAAATGTATAAGTCCATCATAATAACGTTAATGGTGATGCTAGGCTTTGGCGACCAGCATACAGTGGGCTAACATCGTCTGTTTGGAAATTAACTGCACAACAAACTGCCGACTGTCAGTCTCCCAGAGTAGCAGGTCTGACTTCAGTAGCTGGGGTGGCTGCTGGGGGGCTGGTGGGTGCTGCTTGGGGTAGATTCATAGGTCCCCACCAATGTCAAGAGCAAATCTACGCCCTTGGTGCACTGTAGAGGCACTTTAATTCTTACGGCCTTCCAGATCTTTGTAACTCATAGACTCTTAGCTCTATAAGTTAAAGCTGTGTCCTCTCAAAAAAGATCCACTGCGGTTTGGTTGCCAGTTTGTCGTAGCCAATGCTGGTGCTTTGTGTAAATTAATGCTTTTTATATTTATATGATATCCAATTTTAACAAACCCTATTTATCACAGTACATTCAAATCTGTTCATAAAATGAGTGCACACAAATTTCGCTGACAGTTTTGTTATTCAGTAGTTTCATCTTTGGTGCATCCATACAATCAAACTCTGTAAAACAACAATAATACTTATACTAATAATAATACTATTAGTACTTTATGCACATCCATATGTTTAAACCAGACTGGTACAATGTTCCATTTGACTTGACCCTAAAAAACATGCACATTATTCTACCACCTTAAAGAAGTAAAAACATTTTTTTTCTTTTCAGTCACTAGAATTGTAACACTATGAACTTTAGTGACTCACTGTGTGGACTCCATCAAGGAGCCCAGGGAGCCCACCTTACTCTCCAGTCACCACTTATTTCACCATATAAAAGTTTCATGAATCGGATGCTGAATTGTTTGTATGTTATTAAAGATGGTCAAATCTGCACTCTTTTGAGCCAGTGAATTTTTATTAATATGCAAACTACCAATAGACATCTAAATTGTTTATGCTTAGTGTAGTGGCATGGCCAGGGGGGACCTGGGGGGTTTTCACAAATGAAAACCGTGGCAGCAAGATTTGATGCTTTTGGTAGCATGATGCTCACAACAAGCAAAAACAAAAAGACTTGCACAGCTATTTTAAAAGGCTAGCCTCATTAGTGGCATTCTTCGGGGAATTTGTGAAATGCAAAGCATAAGCCTATTACATGAGTGATATGCGATGGTCTCATTGTCTCTTTTCACATTTGGTGAATAGAGCTGGGAGATGGAGGGGGAGGGAAGAGGTGATGTAGCTCTGTCTGTGGCTCTGTTTGTTGATAATAAGACACATCAACTTGGATTATTTAGGAAATCCCATTAAGTGAGCGTCCTGTCTATCATCAAACGATAGAAGATAGGACTTTGTTGAGGTTTAGTTAGGATAGCATTTAGGAAGTTTAGTCTAGTTAGGATGTTTCTGTAGAGTCAATGGAAAGTAACATTGGTTCTGTGATAGAATCTGTTTTAAATTCAGTCCTGGCTCAGTTGTAGTGTTACGAAAACAGATAAGACCTTTGAGTTCAGGTGCTCTGGTAATACTACCTCTGGGTCTTTGAGCTGTTCTTTGGAGAAACCCTGTACAATAAAATGGTGTTTGTATAGTCTGTATTTAATGTATTTATTATATTTCTGCATTAATATCTGTCTGCATTGCTGTTCTGTGTTAAATTATAACTGGCAATAAAGATAACTTGAAAAATAAAGAAAACTGATTTTGACGCACTACTCAACACAAGTTGAAATGTAAAAATGTACATAAACAGGATTTGTAGATGCTTACCCGACACTGTAACCCTGAGTTCCTGATGAATGCCTGTGTAAATGTTTCAGTTTATTACTTCTATTAGTAATGAAAAATTTAACTTATCTAATTAAATCACATAGCTGCCCACTTTATACTCAGATCTATAGTCAAATGTTGTTTTTGGGATATACAAACTGTTTGCACAGCTCATGAGACCACAGTGGGATTATGGGAGTAGCAATGGACTGAAGCAGATGATAAGAACCAAAATCATGTTTTATCTACATATTAACAGCAGAGCGTTTTCCATGTGCCATATCAGTGTGAATTCTAAATGTATTCTGAATATGTTACTTGTACATGTATTGTAATGGTATTTGTTTATGAATACATTCAGAACAGGGTTTTCAGTCGTTCACCCGTCACTAGCATTACTAATATTGTAAAACGTCTTCAATCTTTAAAGTGCAGATATTGTGAAGATGCTTCATGAAAAGCGTTTGGTTCAAAGGATTTATTCATGGCTAGACCATCGCAGTCTCTTATTCAGAGCTACAAATCAGCAGAGCCACAGCTGCACAGGACACAAACTGTCATTACAGTCTTTCTCTTCTTAGCCATCCAGTTCGTACACATAGCTCCATCCATCCTTACAGCCACGGTGCACTCAGCTGAGTATATAAAGCCACGACCATCAAAATGTATATTGTCTGTCATGCTTAGCTGAGGTCAAGGCCTATTTGAATAAATACATTTCTGCATTGTGCGGATACAGCTTGCAGCTGAGTTATGTGGCATGCATGGCTGCCTGGTGAGTATAGCTGCGCTGCGCAGCGCCTATTTCTGAGATGAATCTCACCTCGCTACCTCTTTGTCACGAACTACGTTATGCGCTGAGGTTGCTATGACAACCGTGGAGAGGCCAGGGCACCTATTTGGGGTGGTGGTGGGGGGGGGGGAAGAAGGAGAAAAACTAGATCAACCACAACTCCATCAAGTGGATTTCCATGCATACATCCTTTTCGGCTTTCCTAGAAAATCAATGTTCATCCCAGCAAGACGGTTAGCAGTGAGGGTAGATCCTCCAGGTCCACTGCACTGCTGCTGGTTTTAAGCAGCTGAAAGGCAACTGACTCTGGTTCAGGTTGAGGACTCCATAAACGACGATAAAGTTGATTGCTTTCACAGTGTTGTGTCTGGAATGCTCACATTAATCCCCCCACTTTTTACGAGATGGGGCTGTAAAAAAGGAGGAATTGTCTTCTAAAAAAATAGTAAAGATACAGATTATAGCAGAGTTAGTTATAGGACATCAATGCAATATAAAGATATACTTGCCTTCAATATAAAAGAAAAAATGAATGAATGAAAGAAACACTAATTCAAAGAGATTCTATTTTTAGAGGCCAATATACTGACTGCAATGCACTGTTGAAACCTGCAGTATGAAATAAGGCAGTTTGGCAGAAAATAGTTTCTTTTTTGTTTTATTTTTGTTGCTATCTACCGTTATAAATAGATCTGTGGGAGCACGTACTTTTATTCACATGAGTACAGTAAGACACAATAAGCTTATAATATTCCAGGAAATATAAACATATACTGGAATTCAGAGAATCCCTCTTTACTTTCTAACTTCAGGGTAAAATTCTATGCAAGGTCATATGGGACATTATTTAATATAAAGAGTGCACCCTCAAAGGCATATAATCAAACGTGTGCATTAAATATATATTTATTTCCATGTAAAAGTGTATTTACCTTTTTATAGCTCAGTGTTTTAAAACAGAAACTGAAAACAAGGTACTGAAAACGTACCCTGGAAGGTACCGCCTTGGTGACAGATTAGTACTAAATGTAAGGCTCAGATGAAATTCTAGAAATATTACTATCAATTATGTAGCAGATTTCTTGGCTTGATGGCAGCACCAGGCCGCAAGACCATGCAGCTGTGTTGACTAGTAGATAACAGACGGGACTATAGTGGATAGCTATGCTAAAGGCTAAACCAAGCCTAAAGGCTATCATTACCTTAAGAGACACACCGGGAGATGAGGAGAAAGAAGTCTGGCTTATTCATGTAAGTAAAGGACTAAAGTTAGCTCTGTCCTGTGTGTATATATATGTATATGTTGTGTTATCTGGCCTATTTGTGGAATATCAGTGAAGCTAACACTTAGAAGGAATTTCAGCTACTATATTACTTACTACTATTGCATTTCCATAAAATGCTAGCGTAAATATTTTGGCATGAGCCTTTTTTTTACCGCTGCTTGTCAACTACACTGCCGGTGTGCTGGCAAGTTCCATCCACTGGTGTGCAACCGTGTGTCACTCAGCAGCGCAAACGCACCTCAGAAACTGCTTCATGGTATCAGCATCCTCATTACCAAGAGCCATTAAACGCCAGTATTAGCGCCATATGGTATCGCTATCAGTGCAACCTTAGACATTCTATATAGGGGACACATTTAAACATGTTTTCCTGCAATTTATTTCGATTATATTCTTAACACATTGAAAGAAAAAACAATATATAATGTGCACAAGCTGCATCTTTATTTTTTTATTTACATTTTTCAAAAATATTACATTTAAGCAAAGTGAGAATACAGAGTAAAGCGTATCTGGTATTTTCCTACTGCTGCAGCAATTGTTTTATTAATTAATTAATGAGTCAGATCTTACTTCCTCCTTATTTTGGATTTCCTTACTCGATATTGCTTACAGGGCTGGATGGCAGTGTTTAAGGAAGCTGTGCACTTACGTATTACTGGTAATCCCTGCAGCTGTGTCAACCCACCAAATGAAGGTGAATGTGGTGTTATCAGAAAACGAGAAAATAACATGCCTTCCCCTAGGGTTCTTGTTTTAATTCTGCAATAATCTCTTGACATATGAGAGTGAGAAGGAGACCAGAAGAAAAGAGAGAAGAGGAAGAAGATAAATGAGCAGAGACTCACTTTTTAAGCAATGGAGAAGCCTTTCACTGCTAACTAAATTAAAAAAACTGAAACATGTAAAGGGGGATATAACATATTGCCTTCAGTCCTCAGCGTAATAAGGAGAAACCCAGTTTGCATTGACCTCAAGAAGACTCCTTCTTATGGTCAGATATAATGCTCTTCATAATGACTGTAAAATAGCACCACAAATGTGTCAGAATACATGATTGCATCTTTTAGATTGCACGTCCCACAGGGAATGGGCCAATCTTGGCCCAGTAAAAGTTTTATGGGGTTGTTACTGCAGCCTGGAGACTGCAGCCAGTGCTCTGTGTATGTGTGTGGTGGTGGTGGTGTGTGTGTATGTGTGGGTAGGTCCCCCTTAGTGCCCTCAGTGCAAATTTGTCTTATAGATCTGTTTTAGCCTGGTCCACAGGGCCAAAGCCATTGCTCCAGTCTGGTTTGTTATTGAGAGTATTGACTGGCTCCCCAGTGAGTGACATGAGTCTCAGAAGCTGAGATCAATGCAGTGAGTGTTACAACTTACCCTCTGTCCGCTGCTGGACACATGGGGTCCACCATAAAGGTTTGTGTACCTCGTTTGAGGAACACATTGACTTTTCTTGCTATTACTATTCAGAAACATATGGCTTCTGATAACAAGTGTTGGTATCAGGCCACATTGGCCGATACGGCGTTGTCAGCTAGGTATTTCGCTCTGTGGAGTAATGCAGTGTTTGAGTAGACGGCCTGCTTTTAGATGCTCATCTTAAGTGAAGGGCTTCAGTTAAAAACAGCTTATTTTTAAGCTTAGTAGTTTTTAAGAAGAAATGTCATAATGGTATTGCTTGCTAATGAAAAAATGCCAAAATACAAATTATGCAAATGATTTGTTGACATAAAACATCATGCAAAAATTTGAGGACCCTAAATACAGGTTGTGTTGATTTTCTAAGTGAAAGTAAGTTGACACATTCTCTACAGAGAACACACTTCTACATATTTGAATGCACAATTGGTTTATTTGCTGAATTTCACAAGTTAAAAATATTAAATGTTGCTTGTGCTTAAGGTGTGGATATTTTTTCCTGTATGTTAAAAATGATAAGTTTGCAGTGTTTTGCTTGTGTTAATATTTGAGGTATCATCTTCATCCTTGGTATGAAGAACATGTTTTGCCTACATAATAAACCAGTTACATTATTTAACAGTCTTCAAACTGTAGATACATGATGTGAGAACATGTTGAAACTATTATTATTAATATTGTCTATATAATACTTTTTATGGACAATTTTCCCCCCTAGTTTAGTTGTGGCCATTTTGCCCCCAACCCCCCCTTGGTAGGTCAGAATATGCTGCATTAGCAGGAGCTCAAAAAGATGGGGCTTCATGTATCTCGGAGGAAGCACTTGCAAGCCTGCACATGTGCCTCATGTGAATATGAATGGCGGAAACTTGAAATAAGCCACAGAAAATCAGGAAAGGAAAAATACACCACAGTACCCCTCATTCCATCTCCTACACCCCCACCCTTTCAAAAAAGAAGGAAGAAGTGAGGAAAGCAGCGCCAATAATGAATACGAGATTAAACTTGTGATGATTTGCCTAAATAATTACTTGACAGTTTTTCTTTCTTTTATAGCTAAAAGCAATCTTTTGCCATAAAAGTGGTTTTAACAACTGAAAGGCTTGAGCACTGATGACTGCCAACATCATAACAAAGGCATAAACTGTGTGGGGAATAGCATTATTCCCAAGACAGGACTGTCACAAATTCTTATGATATTGTTTTGCTTAAAATAGAACTGCTTACTGCTTTAATGAGTCAATTTCCCAGAAAGAGATAAAACCCAGTCCTGGACTACACAGCATTCTGAATGGAGATGCTCCATTAAAAAGAAAATGTATTCCAGGTCTAGGCTTAATCCCTGGTCCCTGTCTGGAAAACTGACCCAATATGTTAAGCTATTGCCCACAGACAAAAAAAGTATGCAAATTTCTATGAACAGTTTGAAGGTGTTCTCAAACTTTTGACAGGCAGTGTGTTTATCATCTGTTCTTTCTCAGTAGAAACTCGTCTAATGTATGAAAGTGATTTGCATAGAAATGCGCAGCTTTTAAGGGGCGTCTACCTTCCCGGGGTTTATGTGGTTATGAATGGAGGATGTGATAGGTTCAAGGAGCGGTAAAACAGAGATAAGAGAGGTGCAGGCAGCCTTATCTCCTCCACTGAGACACCTCAGCGTCCGGTGGCTACAAAGAGAGAAAGCCGGATCTGACTGGTAAGAAGGCGAAACATCTGACCATCTGACGTCTCGCCCCAAACCAAGAGAGAGAAACTCGGTGGAGTGTGTCAAATCTGCCCCTCTCTCAACCTAATGCTTCAGTCTGTGGGGCGAGATTAGGATGCAACATGCTGTCTGGCCTTTAACCAGATGCACAGATAAAGACTGAATACAGAGCATAAAGCAAGTGAAAGGCCCACAGTAAAAGAGAGAGAGAGAGGGAGAGAGAGAGAGAAAGAGAGAGAGAGAGGGAGAGAAAGAGAGAGAGAGAGACTCTGACCCTCGTCTTCTAATGATAGATCTTAGAGGTGGGAGGACATTTAAAACAACAGGCCCTTTGGGTGGATACGCGAGAGTGCATTGCTTAAAATCTTATATTCTGCAAACTAGTCAAGTTCCTTTTACTGTTTTGGCACCTCCTGGATTGACTGATACATTTTCAAATCATACATGACTTAAAAAACGCTAATGCATCACAATACCAAGAATTAACAGAACTGTCATTTTCATGGCTAAGCAATCAGGACAATATTTACTGGCACTTGCACAAAAAGTTTGTTTCATCTCAGCACAGCTGTCTTTGTGGAGAGGAGTGAATTGTTTTCACAGCAGGGGGTTTCCACCCAGGTGACACTGTCGCCTCACAACAAGACGATCTGGGTTCAATTCCCAATCTGGGCTGTTCTGTGTGGAGTCTGTATGTTCTCCCCGTGCTTGAGTGGGTTTCCTCTGGTTACTCCGGTTTCCTCCCACAGTCCAAACACATGCATGATAGGTTGATTGGTCACTCTAAATTGCTCATAGGTGTGAGTGCATGAGTACGTGTTGGCCATGCAATGGACTAGCGAACTGTCCATGGTGTACGAGGACTTCCCCGATGGATGGGATTTCCACCCCTCCTTTTTCTTATCTCATTGCTTGCTATCAGCTCAACACAGAGTCACACACAGAGAGCCTACAGTGTCTTACTTAGTCTGATAACACTGAAAACATGTTTTACTGCAACGTCAGAGTCAGCTTTAACTCCGCCGGCCATTTAAAGGACAGATAACTGATGTTTATAAAGGAAGCCAAATGCCACCTCTGCATTTATTAGCCTCTAAGTGTATGATATATTTGCATAATACATGCTGGGTATTGTAGTGAGAAACACAGAATGCATACAAAATTAGGAATTCTGTCAACTTGATGAGGCACAAACATGTTATGCTACCAAATATTATATAGCACAATAACATTGAAAGAGAAACTGAAGCCCAGTTCAGACGGCATTCATTTTACATGAAGAGCATTTACATGTCATATTTATTGGTGCATCTCGACTGTTTTACTCCTGTCTGAATGTGCCATGCCATTCATTTTTTATAGACTGCAGTAGATTTTGACACCATTTAGTTTCAGGATACTCAAATTCAAGCACTCCAAGAAATGTTTATGTGTAATGTGTTCTGTGTGGCTAAAGTCAAGCCAATGTGTGCTGACCTATACCAAGAGTACAAATCAGAACATTAAAACATGCAAAATTACAGAAAAACAATGCTAATGAGTGTGCTGGCAGAGCAAGACAGATGGTAAGGTGAAACAAAGAAATAACCTAGATATTTTCTACTTTTTTTCTACTTTGGAGTAAAAGCATAAATGAAGCAGTCAATCTGTCATCTATACAGAAATTTCTTATCCTTCTTAAACCAGTTATAAGCAGACGTCTTGAGGTAAAATGAGGCAACCATACCTCCCATGTAAATCTAGCCCTGTCTAAATAGTACTTAAGTCAGAAGTGTCCTCAGCGGTGGGCATAGGCACCAGAAGAAACCAGACAAAGAAATTTATACATTAATGTATTATAGTATTAAGATAAAGCTTTTGCCTCAAATGTCCAAACTATTTATTTTTCATTTGACCATCATCAACATTACATACAAAACTCAGAAGACGTGCAGGATGACTGGTGGTTTTGAATATCAAATAAAATGTTGATATTTATGTTGTAGATACTGTGACCCCTGGTTCCCTTCAGCACCACTGTAAAGAAAAAAAGAAACTGAACCATTTCACATCAAACCACTCTAAACTACTTTGTTTACATGGTAACCATTCAGTGGTGCAGTCATTTTAAAAACCGGTGGGCTCGAGATGGCGTGTGTGATTGTTGATTCACATGCTGTGTCCTCTCTGTAGTAAGTTCAGGGCTGAACATTTGGGCTGTCCTCTGATGTTATAATCTGGTTAAGCACCTGCACAATGGTGGAACAGCTGGCATGGCCTTCATGTGCACTTGTGTGCACACACGCACACATACACACTTCCAGTCTCGGAGCGCCAGGGCGCGAGAGGGAATAAGAGAGGGAGCGAACTGAGATCCCTCATTGAATGTACAATCAACACAAAGCGCTTGCCGACAGCTGGCTAAGTGCAACCTGACACCAACTGGACTCTCAAAGGCAAAGGGAGAGAGAGAGAGAGAGGCAGAGAGAGCTGGAGAGTGAATGGCATTAGTTTACTGTACCCCTGCTGTGCAAATGTAACTATAGCCAGTGCTGCCATAGAGAGCAGTTGGTAGCTGTTGGGTTTGGCTCTTAATGGAAGGCTTCTCACATTTGGCCCAGATGCTTCCTGCGCTTTAAAGAGGCCCTCTAGAGCAGTTTCCATCTCCACAGCCAGGGAGAGAGACTTTACTGCCAGGAGGGAAAGCCCCATAATCAAATTTATGGGACCTGGTGTATTGGGTTAACGCATCAGAGACAACCCGGCCGTGTGTGTTGGGTGTTAGTGTGAGTGCGAATGCGAGACGTCTTGGTATCACTGCTGAGCCTGGCCACGGAGACCTCATCATATCGGTGACTCAGCTGGGAGGCAGATGACCGCTAATCCCTCTGTATCTGAACCGATGTGAAGACAAGCCTCGATCAGTGAGCTGTGCTCAGACATGGACACGTCTGACGAGGGGGAGTGTTCACTCTTAACTTCTACTGATGTGAAATAAAAAACCTCTCTTGGAAACTTGAACACGCCTTGTCCTTGGCAGCACACCCACAGCACTCCGCCTCCCCAGGATCCTAATTATTTGTTTCTTGTTACTGACCTTGTCATTTTTATTTGCATCTCTCAAGTGCCTCTTTTGTCTCCTGCATGCTCTGAAAATTACAGAAATCCAAGCCAAACTTCTGGGATGGTCAGTCCATTGTTCTGAAAACTTCAGCAGCTTCTTTTTTATTTGAAAAAAAAAAAAAAGAATTTATCCTTGCACATACATAGCCTGATATGTATAGCAGTATTAACTGCTATACATTTGCATTCTTTAGTAATAAATACTTGGAGCAGTATAATATTGCTGCTGTCAGAACAATACCTTGTATCCCCAACTTCACAGAAGAAGGAAATGACAAACGGGTCAGTGTAGCCAGATCTTTTTTTGGGGGGCAATTTTCTTCATGGTCCATTCATGGTAAAATTTACACACCATAATTTGAACACTGATGTTTTGCATTAAACAAATTGAACAAACTGATGATTTTCTATGTAAAATAATGAGCACATCCTCTACATAGAGCAGTTTGCACATTGTAATGCACAGGTAGTGTTTGTGTGCTGAACCTAACATACTGGGGAAATAAATGAAAGACAAAACATGACATGTACAAAGGTTATAGAACATTGATGTTGTTCTGATTTGCCCCTCCAGTGCATTAAATTTAGCAAATAAATAGAAATCATGCTCTTCATTTTAGAGAAAAAAAGTCAAAATCAAAGTGTGTTCTCTGTAGAGGATGTGTTAGCTTACTTTCACATAGAAAATCGACAAAACACCACTTCACCAAAACTTCTGGATATGATCCTATATTGGATTTACCAAAACCAATAACATCATGCCATATCTCTCCTTTCGACTTATATAAAAAGTTTAGTATGACTTTTTTAACAGAATTTCTTGCACTGGCTGCTGTAATTGTCTGCCAGACCTTTACTTATTTATTGTGACACAGAAACTAAGAAGAATTGCTCATAGCTGGAGCGTCCTGTGAAGGAAGAGTGCGGATGTTTGAAGAGTCATGTGGGGATTTGAAGCTGCGGAGTGACGAGTAATCTCTGGCTCAGTGCAGGATTCTCAGAAGGGCGTCTCAGATCTCCGTTCAGTCTCATTCATGAAAAACTATCGAGCTGAGATCCCTCAAGGTGCCCTGTGGAGGACATGAAAGGCCGCCTCTGCCGCAGCCTTGCCCATCATCCCCTTGTGGAGGAAAAAAAAAATTCAGGAGAAGTTTCCATCACCCCACTTATTAAGATGCGCTGCTCTTGATATAGCCTCTGGCAGCTTGTTACAAGGAGAATAGAGGGTTGAGTTCTGTTCATAGTTTAGTCAGCTGACATTGCAGACAAGGTTATGTAGAAGCTTTTGAGTATTCAGTGTTAGTAAATTTATAGTGACACTCAAGAACTTGGAGAATGTCTCATCACTGTCAGACGAAAACTGATATTTTGTCATTTTTAGATATTATTTAAAGCACTGATTGTTTGCATGAGTCTACATTTATTCTTAAAGTATTTTAAGTTATTAACTAAAAAACTGCAAATCATAAGAAATTTATAGTCCATTTATTGCATCACAGCTCTCTCTCTCTCTCTCTCTCTCTCTCTTTCTAACCACGTCTTTGATGCCTGTGTGAATCGTGACTGGAGGGCTGCAGTCTACTCTAACCCATCCTTTTTCGTTGCTTTGTTCATAACCCAGCCAGTCTTCGTTGCTGAGCCTCGCTGTGCTGCTTCCTCCGCAGTCTTTGGCTGGGCTTGGTCCTCTGCACCGCCCGCTCCTGAGTTTGAGATAGTGCCATTCCACTCCAGACACCTGACGAGTGCAGTCCTACTTCTGACACCAGTGTGATGTCATTGTAGAACAAAACAAGGGGAACATAGCCCTTTAAGCAAACCTTCTTTTATTAGATACAGCGGATGAGAACCGCCGCTCAGGGCTACAGTGGGGTAGCAGGCAGGTTACCTCTAGCCGTACACTTTTAGCTGAGGGTAGGCTTACAGACACACCAACTACCCCGCAGTCCAGGACATTACATTCACATGTGCACTTTATCATGTTAACAACACCTTTTTATATAAAAATGTCTCTCCTACTGCAGCCATGGTGCGCCTGAGCCTGTGCACGTGGCCGCTGTACATGGCTGCACGAGCCAAAAGTGTGATGTTACAATATTTAAACACAACTGCTGATCATTTCAGTTAAAAAAATAAGACATAAAAGCTAACATGTAAAAAAGTCGTTGGACACTTACTTACTATGTGTTATGTGTTTCCCCCGATACAATTCAGCATATAAATAGAAATCATGCTCTTAAACTTGCAGAAATATATCATTATGAATGTGTTCTCGGTAAAATTTGATATTTTCTCTTAAAAAATCAACAAAACATAATATTTGATAAAGAGGCTTAAAATCTTTGTATTCAAATAGATATTTGAGGTATTCAAATCATAATTTGATTCTCAGGGGGGAAAGCTCCTTTCATCCTGCAGCATCAATCCTTGCTGTACTGGGGGTGTGCAACAGCAGCAATGGACCCTTGGACCACTGACCAACCTTGACCAATCCCGCTGCTGCCACCTGCTCGAAGCATCACTGGGAGGTCACAGATAATGCCACCAAGCCATGAAGCAGCATGTCGGCACAGCCGTCTTCGTGGAGAAGAGTGATTTTTTGTTACAGCAGGGGTTCTAACTCTCCCCTTTCACCCCTCATTGCTCACTAAGAGCTCAACACAGAGTCAAAACATTTCACACTCAAAGAGCTAGCAGTGTTCTAGTGAATGTATGTATGTAATTTGATAAGACCACCGATACCACCTATCATTTTTATATTTAGTCTCTGCAAAAATTCTGGCTCAAAGAATTGTTTCATAAGACTTTTACTTCTATTCAAGTATATTAGTGATTAGAGGATCTGCTATTTGCTATATTTAGCCATTTATACTCATTATCTCATTATATCACCTTTACTGCTTTATGATTGGTCACATCTCTGACAGCTCAATGGCTGTTGTATAAAATGAGCTTTTATCTTCTGAAGATTGTGGAATAAAAACACAGTTTTAAATGTGTTCTACTTGACCTACTCGAGTTCATGTTTCTGGAATAATGGAAATTGCTATCAGCAAAGCTGATTTGACATGAACAAGCCCACATCGACTAGTTCAGTTAAAACTTGAGGATTCAGAAATTGTTCAGCCTATCATAAAGGTACTTACAAAAGAAAACGTCATGCGGCATGCAGGTTTTAGTTATTTTACTACATAAAAGAAAAGACCATTCGTTTATCACATACCACAATATTTTTCTTTTCTAAGTCACTGTTTTCATTTAGCAATGTAAGAAACGGTTAGCATCTTATCTAACAAGCCATTGTTTTTTTTTAATTAGACAAGTTGTGGCTTGTTGAATAAAGAACGTGATAGATCTGACAATAAACAGCAGGACAGGCAGTTTGTTGTATTGAGATCTGCATCTTTAAAACAGCAGGTCGTTCAAGATACTAAGGCGTTTCCCGTGTTTTCCCCTATTCATCCACTCACCGTGTCTGAAATTGTCCCCTAATCCCTAGACAGAGCGTTGGAAATCAGGGTCACTGTACTGAACACTATTATACAGAACTACATTTATGATGGTTATAAGTGATTTTGCATGTTTGCTCATTACTGCAACTGCAAATCTGCTAATTTCTTCATTATTTAAACACAACAGCCCCAAAATAACTTCTGGTTTTATTGACTTACATTAAAAGTAAACGATTTCTAACTTTTCCGTGGAGTGCGTTCCCGTGTCTGCTAGGGTACGTTGTTGTGCACTGCTTATTGTTGTGCACTGTGGGATGGTTTGAGTGCACTGGCTCTTCTGCACTACTAAAATGGCAGAACCCCTAAAGTGCACTACATAGAGAAAAGGGTGCAGATTCAGTTTGAGTTCATTGTCTCCGTGCTCAAACCCCATAATGCATTTCACACCAAGGCTTGACATCATTAAGTTTCTACTTCATCTCATGAACACAAAATTCCACATGTGTTATTACATAACAGTGTCTTCATGTGTAAAATAATAATATAATAATATAATTTGAGTGCATTGACTGGTACTGTATAGTGATTGCACAATGCCATTAGATCTGAATTGCAAATCAGTGCTTCACCAGACTTCACTAGTCATCCTTATTCTAAAACGGACAAAGACACCCATCAAGGACACGCGCTCAATTATTGCCCTTTTTTCTTTCAGAAGGTTACACGTTTCATTTTTACTTGATCTCTGACCTTTAACTGTAGGACTGTATTGAACACACTGCTGCTGCGTCAGGGAATCACAAGGTAACAAAGAGGCATGAGGTCACCCCCACCATATCACCTCAAAGCATGCCTCTCCACCTTTAAAGGGTCACCGTGAAGACATCTGGCTGTGTTATCCTGAAGAACATCTTAAGATCTTCTCAGATGACCTTTTTTTTGCTTCTCTAGAATGAAGCAAAAGAAAAGATCAGAACTGAATGCTTCAGGATTTTATGAGGAAGAAATGTTGAAATCTTTTAATATATTGTGGTGCTGGATCAAGACAGTATGACGTCAGCAGGTACAGAATGAATGCTGTTTATTTGCATTGATTCTATTGAAAAAGTGTCTTTTCTTCTTTCCAATTTCTTTCAAAACAGGCTTGGTTAAGGTGGCAGGCAGGCTGTCAGGAGGAGTGTCGGTGGGGTGTGTGTATATGTGAGTGTTGTGTTGTGTAGGAGGAGCGTGGAGTGGAAGGAGGCTCCTGATGTGGGCAGCAGCGCTCATCCTGCTCCCCTGCAGGCCTGCTGAGTGAAATTAAAGCTCCGCTAATCGGATTACCACCTCCCAAGAGGACAGCTCTGTGGCCAGCAGACAACTGCCCTGCTACTATACAGTTAACTGTATGAATCTCTCTCTCTCTCTCTCTCTCTCTCTCTCTCAGCACTTAGCCAGGAAGCCAATTTGTTGATAATCAATTGTCGTCTGTGTGTCTTCCTGTTGTAAAGCAGGTGCTTCATGTCTTGAATTTATGACCAATTTTTAACCGACTTCTCTCTTCAGTCTTTTGGGCCTTCGCAGAACACATATACAGATAAAGCAATTGTTGAGTTTTTTTCTCTGTAGAAAACATGTAAACTTACTTTCACTTAGAAAATCAACAAAACGTGTACTTTGACCAGGAGTGGCCAGACCCTTTACATACATCTTGATATATTACAGATAAAACACTCCTGACTTTCACTGGTAGTCAATTCAGTTATTCTAAAGTTATTCTAAGTAGCATCACTGAACATATATTAACTCTAGCAATGCCTTTGGTATCTTCAGCACCGTAGACATTGTTTATATTTTTATAAAACAAAATGATGAACTGCATAAAATGTGAAGGAGAGCTGCCATTTTTTTTTTGCATTAAACAAGTGGACATACAAGGTTGTGTGTGTGTTCTCGTAGTGGTATATTTGTGAGGACCACATGTCCACTAGTATAGGACAACATGAAATTGTTGGTAAAGTGAGGACATTTTGCTGGTCCTCACTTGAGCACGTGTTGTTTTCTCTAACAGTTACATTTTTGGGAAATCTAACAGAGCAACAGCGAAAAACAGGTTTTTGACTAAAGCTAAGGTTAAGGTTAAAGCTAGGTTTAGTTTTAAGTTAAGGGTTAGGTGTTGGTGTATGGTGTAGTATTAGTGATACGAAGATCAATAGAAACCCATGAATGACCTCTATCTGTGTGTGTGTGTGTGTGTGTGTGTGTGTGTGTGTGTGTGTGTGTGTAAATATATATATTGCTGCTGTCTGAACAAAACCATGTAACTTTACAAGAGATGGAAGCCACAGACTGTACTTTTAATGTGAGTCAATGTAACCAGACAGGTTTTTTTTAAAGTAACATTGTGTCATTTCTTTTAATCCAATTTACACATAATATAAATAAAAAGAACGACATACATTTTTAAATTATGCAAAAAAACAAACTTAACAATAACAAAAATGAAGATACAGTACAATAACAATAATAATACAATAAGGTGTGTGTGTGTTCTTGTTGTGGTATATTTGTAAGGACCACAACAACAAAAACAATAGTACAAAGATCTATAGAAACCCATGACATCACAAATATAATAAGACAAATGTGTGTGTGTGTGTGTGTGTGTGTGTGTGTGTGTGTGTGTGTGTGTCTGTGTGAATAGATTTCTAATTGGATTGACGGAATGATACAGTCATCTTGTTAAAGCTGCTCACTGTGTTGATATGTTAACCGGCTAACACACACAAACACACAAACACGCACACACACACATACACACACACACACACACAGCCCTTTTATGAATAACCAATGAGGTTCATTATTATTCATGAGTTCAAGTGAACGTAGTCATGTGTACTGAGCCCTACTCACTGAGAGAGAGAGAGAGAGAGAGAGAAAGAGAGAGAGAGAGAAGGGGGTGTGTCCTGGAGCTACTACAGCGCGCGTGTGTGTATCTCTGTGAATGTGCTTCACTATTATGCCTGAGAGAGAGCGAGAGAGTGAGCAAGACAGAGGGAGAGAAAGAGAGAGAGAGAAAGAGAGAGAGAGAAAGAGAAAGAGAGGTGAGCAGACAGAGAGAGAGTGAGGGAGTGAGCAAGACAGAGAAAGATAGAGAGAGAGAGAGAGAGAGTGAGCGAGACAGAGAGAGAGAGAGAGAGAGAGAGAGAGAGAGAGAGAGAGAGAGAGAGTGAGCGAGACAGACAGAGAGAGAGAGAGAGAGAGAGAGAGAGAGAGAGAGGAAACACGCTGACTCCCGCACGCATACAGAGTCCAGTGGAAGGTGATCGTGAACACTGCTGTCTCCAGTCTGCTGCTCGGTGCGCTCTCTCTCTCTCTCTCTCTCTCTCTCTTCTCTTTTTTTCTTCCTGGTTATTGTTATTATTATTTTTGCTCGTGAGCAGAGGAGTGAGAGGAGGGAGACACTGATGAGAGACGTCGCTCAGAACTTGCGGGAGATCCCTGGTGCGTGTGCGGGTGTGTGTACCACTGCCAGTCGTCCGTGGGGGGCTCCGAGCGGCGCCCCTCGCGCTTCGCCAGGATGGGCTGTAACCTGTGCACGCTGCAAAAGAGAGAGGAACACTACAAACTGCTGTACGAGATCGCTCAGGTGAGCTTCTCCTTTTCAGCTGAACCCACTCTCGACTGCGTGGTGCATGTGTGTTCTGTTCCCCGTAAAGAAGTGACTTCAGTTCACCTGTGCATGTGCTCATCACTGCCATCTGAATAGAACACATCACACTTTACTATTACACTGTAAAAACTGGGTGTAGAGTTCTAGCAAGCACTGTGGTATAGAATCTGAAGTTCTTTACACTTTTAAAAGGTTCTTCATGCTCTACACCCCATTTATGTGCTCGCATCTCATCTTTTCTTTAAAGAACCAGCCACTGAAAGGGAACCTGACATGCTTCTTCTGTTGCATCGCTCCAAAGAACCTTCCTAATGCTTTTATGTTTTAAAGTTACTTGAACATATTAGGGAAAAAGAGACTGTGAGGAATGTTTAAAAGCTAAACATTTATATAATATAAGGGTTCTAGACAAACTTAAAGTCTCACATTATGTGGAAGTTCTCAGAACTTTTAATATATTTTTCATGCTTACACATCTCATTTACAACACGGCTCTTGAAAGGGATCTCTTTGAATAACTCTTTTTTTTGGCTGCTTGATTTTAAGTTTGATATGTATGTGCTGATGTATCTGTATCTGGTGAATTCAGTACAATTCCATGTGAACTGGTTTGTGTTGGAGTTGCGTTTGGGACGGTGTGTGTTTTCTCTGAATGAACGGCGAGTGTAATGTTCTTTCTGTCATAAATAAACTTTTTCCTCCTGTTTATTGTCATATTAGCATCTCCATGGACATCATGGTTGCACATTTGCTTATCGTCGCTGTCCAAAGACAAACAAGTACCTCCAAAATGACAACTTTACTGGCAAGAACAAAAACTGTCTTTACTTTTAATGTAAGTCAATGGAACCAAGCTATTTTAAAGTACTTCTGTTGGTCCATTCCTCCTGAAGTTTTCACACTGTATAAATTGCAGCTGTTGTGTTCAAACGCTGTAGAGTCGACAATGATTTGGATTCATGTTTTTCTTTGGACAGCTGAGTTCAGGATGAACACAAGCTCACTGACACTAGGACTATATACTGGTGCATACAGGACTTTTCCACATAAGGACCATTATTCTAATGGAGTGCATTAGAAGGGAGAGAAGGGTGTTTATAAAGCAACCCAAGGAACTTCATTCACTTGTTACTGTGATTAAAGTGCCTAACTACTTGCTTGCATTGAATTGTCTAGAAGTAGTAAGTCAAGGTAACTGGGTTTGTACTACAATGCTGACGTTTTTAAAAGGCTTCGTCTGTTCCATTCATTATTTGAACTGATGAAATCTTGAGTTAGTGGTGAAACATGTTCCAAGTCTCTGCTTGACAGTGTGGTAGCAGCACCCGTCTACTGTTGTGGCTGCCGGTTCTTTGCGCTGACCTAACCAGTCTTACTCAGATTCAGGCAGTAGTGTCCCACGCTGTGTGAACACAGACAGGGAGCGATGACCGTTGTAGTGTCCTTTTCATGGTACCAGCTGAGTTTTCTCTCAGACACTGAAGCTGCTGAAGCTGTATTGGCTGAGAAGGTAGGGTCTTACCTTGAATTCGGAGAGAGAACACGTTAAACATTGTAGTTGGTTATTAGGAAACAGGTTTAGATTTCAGGTTCAGTTGAAGTTTTAGGTAGGAGAAAAGCAACAAACTTGTGAAATGCTTCTAAAGGAGTTGGACCAATCAGAAGTGACCAGACAAACATATGTACAGAACCACAGCTAACTGGCAGCCTGGCACACTGTCTTCAGCAATTGAGTCTCACAGCAGAAAAATTGGAAAATAAGAGTAAATGTTGTTCTTGACTGAAATAGCAGGCCTGCAAATCGCAGTTCTCTAAATCATCACGCCCCACAAACATGCAGATTGATTACATTTAAGGCTCCCATATCATGGAAAATTGAATTTCTCTCATTTATTTTAAATAGAGAGTTTGACGTGATGTGTAAACATTGTTAATGTATGAAAATTCACTTTACAGTCCATATGGTCTGGGAACACTAAGCTGCAACAACAGCCTGTTTTGCAGTCAGTGATTCTGTGATGTCAAAAGAAGATCCACTCTTATTGAAAGAGTGTTTCAGAGCTTTTTGAGTGAGTTGCATGACAGGACAGTCAAAACATTAAAAAAGATTTAAAAAAGAAGTTTTTTTAATCTTACATCAGATACAGTAACAAAATTAGCCTACTTAATTCTAAGGGAATAAAGATAGGTTGGAAAAAGTGAATTTCATCATAAAATCACACACGTTATGAGTGGCCCTCAGGGTAAAAAATAAAATACAAGATTCTGGTATATGTAGTATATGGGCCCCTCAAGGTAAGAGTAAACCAGTAATATTGAAAATAGCATTAAATAAAAACCTATTGCTTTACAGTTGCGATGTATGAGGGTGGGGAAGCTAATCCAGGACCCCTGGCTCTACTCCTTTCCCCGCAGACTGGTTACTCGTGCTCCTCGTCGGTGTGGGAGGGCCGTCTTGTCTCTCCTGAGCGGCGCGTGTACTAATGAATATTTTCACGCCGCTCTGATCGCGGCCTCATTAAGCTGCTTTGCGCTTTAATTAGATGTAAAAACGGCCATTTTTCCTGCAACAAACGTCTATCAGAAAGATTATCCCTGCTGGTGACTGGCCAGGGGGTGATAGGAAGTTTACTCTGAGTGTTTATGTGTGTAACTCTGAGCAGCGGGGTCTTACTTAGAGTGATTGTAGTTAAAAAAATGAAATTCTTAATCCCTCACGGGTCTTCACCCCAGTTCTTGATTTAACAACTGCATTACTTACATCTGCTTCATCTTCATAGTTAAATGCATAGCAACTACTGAATGAGTCTTAAGATTAAAGGCTTAAGATGAATATGCTTGGGTTGAAGCGTTTAATATGGGCCCTTTCTTTGGTGTCCTTGCTGGACCGAGATTGAGCAGATTCATTCATTCTGCTTGCTCTTTTGTGGCTGGCCATTGAGGAGTGAAGTGCAATAAAGGAGGGACTGGTGAACAGCTTTATCCTTCACCGAGTGCCCTGTTAGACAACAAAGAGGCACATCCTCTCTCATTTCTGCTGTCTTGTGCCTTCAGTGTGTCTGCTGCTGACACACCTCTTGGGTTAATTTGTGTGTGTTGGAAGCGTGTGTGTGTGTGTGTTTGTGTGTGTGTGTGTGTGTTGTGCGTTGTTTGTGTTCCCCAAATGACATGAAACCATTTTGTATGTGCAGCGCAGCACATTACCTTTGATCCCGCAGAGTGTGTTTAATCCTTAAGAGTCTGTGGCAGAGAAAAGATGTAAGGAAGGGTGGTGCGTTCTAGCGTACAGTACAGTATCACGGGGGAGAGGGGGTAGAACTCTGCAGCAACTCTCAGTGGAGCAAATTTACATGGCAAGACAGTGAAAGTGTGTCAAAGAGTCTGTGCCTAATCTCTCTTTCTCTCCTACTTTCTCTTTGTTTCTATCAGTTCGGCTCAGTTTTATTCAGTTCCACTGTGCTTTATTGACCGGCTCACAGGGGGATGCTAGAGTCTGTCCCAGTGCTTATTGGGCACACTGGCCTCCAGTCCACCACAGGGCAGGCACACAGACATACACACTCACATCTGGGGGCCGTTTAGTGTCTCCAGTTCACCTGACCGCATGTCTTTGGACTGGGGAAGGAAACCAGAGCACCTGGAGGAAGTGGATACGGGGAGAGCATGCGACTCCACACAAAATCAAACCCGGGCCTGTCTTGCTGTAAGATGACAGCGCTATACACTGCATCAACATGCTGGCCAAACCAGAAACACATAAACAAACATAAAATAAATATGGTTTTATAGATTACAGTAGAAAACTTATTAACAGTGTATTAGTAGTTACTGTGTTGATTTGCCTCACTGAGAGTTTGTATGTGTCACTGCAGAACTGACTCTCTGAGGAGATGATGGTCACTTTCTTATACAACAGATTTCCAGTGTGATCATACTTAGAGCACTCTTTCAGGAAGCGCTGCTCTGTCACCAACACTGTGAGCTCACAGTCTGGCCACTCTGAGTAAGCAGCTCCGTTTGCGTCGACTGAACTTTGTGTTGTTGTTGTTTCAGTCCAGTGGGTAATTGTGTTTTTGGGTAGTTACTTTTTGGTGGGGTCTGACTTTCTGAGTGAGCGTGTGGTGAGGCCGTTTCGGTGTGTGTCCTGTCTTTGGGTTTTAGGTCACTGGGGCTCTCTCTCACTCTCTCTTTATTCTTTCCATCTTTCTTTCTCAGTGCCTCTAATCTCTTTCTCTCTCAGTTTTATTCTGTTTCATGCAGTACATCTTACTCCCGGTCCCCTCGCTCGCTTCTTCTCTCCACAATGCCTGTTCTCTTAGTTTTCTCTCGCTTTTAATCTCTCACTGTCTTTTTCTCCCCCCATCTCTGTTGTGTTGTTTGGATTGGAATCACATGTAGTTACAGCATTGTTAAAGTGGCAGTGCTGCGTTTACAGTGTAGGAACAGATTTGCGGGGTGGATTTCAAGCTGCAATAGAACGTTCATTTGAAAACACAGGAAAAATGAATAACGGTAATGAGGCGGCTGGAGCGGAAATTAAATAAGCACCAAGCAGATATAAAGATAAGGACTGGGTAGATATGGAAAAGTGGGAATTTCCTGTTCATGTGCTTGTGTGTTTGAGTGTGAGTCCACGACCAAGACGCACGCTTTGTACTCACACACACACACACCACATGCACTGTATTTAGGCTGTGTGTGATGATTCTGACTTTGTTCCTGTTAGTTGGAGTCTGCAGCCTGCAGGCCTGAGAGAGATTTATGATTTATGAGTGTGTGTGTGTGCGCTGTCTCTCTCTCTCTCTTTCTCTCTCTCTCTCTCTCTGTCTCTCTCTCTGCACTCAGCATAGAAACCTGCTCACCTCAAAGAGCACACACATTAGTTTTTCTCTACCCCTCTCTCTCCGTCTTTCTCTCTTTCATTCTGTCTCATACAAGAGCTGCTGCTTGTTACTTCCGTTCTGATTTTATTGGCTGGATCTCGTTTTTGCTTGTATGATTTGTGTTTTAAATGTGTTTCTATGTGTCTACAGTTTTGTTATGAATGTAACGTCTCAGCTGCGATGACTGATGTCCTCCAGATCCTCAAGCCAACTACTTCCCTCTAACACTCTGTTTATTTTATCTCCAAACATTGGTGAGATTTATGGGGCGTAATTGTACAGCAGCCTGCGGTGGTGAAATTGTTCTGGCGTTGTGGTGCTAGGTGGCGCTGTGAGTCTGGCTCCCTGGGGAAAGATGGAGGTCTGGCCATGGTCAGTTCTCTGTATGGACAGATGCTCCACCACATGCCCTGTCTGTGGAGCGGCACTGGGGTGGGCGGAGGGGCATTTCCAACCCGCGGAGCGCAGCAGTGTATTTCAAAGCCGTTATTTGTTTACGGTTGTGAGAAGAAAAGAATCATTAACTGTACAAACAGGGATATAACTGCACTCTCTGCACTCTCAAGACTTTGTTTCACTAAAGGCAATTCTGTACAGAACCAGGAACAATTTGAATGCATACATGCATGTATAAAAAAATAAAAAAGACAGTTTGTATGCATGTAAACTAGTAATAGCAATACCTGCTAAAGAGAACTCAGAGGTACAAGACAGCAGATAGAGGGACAGTGTTAGATTTTTACAGTCCAGTTCTGTTCTGTTTTGTCCAGAGGGCAGGTAGCCAGTCCACCTCCGCCACACTACTGTGGCCGTTGAAAGCCAAATATCAAGAGAAGGAGTGATGCTGTGTGTGCTGATGGCCATATGGAGTAACGTGGTCACGCTCAGTGTAGCTCATGGCTCTAGATTGGTGGACTTTTTTGTTTAGCCTGTGTCAGTTTACATGCACACTTTTGCTTACACACAGTTACTTAAGTGTTAATACAACATACACTGACATTTAGTGTCTGTGCTTTGTTTGTCCTGCCTTCTCATTAATTTATACTCTTAATATCACAGTTATTGCTGGTACAGCCATGTTTTACAGAAGGAATCAAGCCTATCCATTTTTGGGCACACTGGGCATCTAAACAAACCAAAACAATAAAAATAAACAGACTTGAAGCTAATGACACAAAATGTAAATCAGATGTAAATGTAAATGTAATTCACAGTCACAGCAAAACACAGTGAAAACCACAAAAATTGCCCAATATTTTCTAAGGCAAATTATTAATGTTTTATCAGACTTTTTAAAATCATTACACCGCAAACATGTAAACAGAGAGATTTCATGTGAACGCTCCATTCTAGAGAAACGTGTTTAGAATTGTTCACAGTGGTTTAATGTTTTTATTTTTTTTAAAGAAAGCTATTTTTTTAGATTTTAAATGTTTTACCTTTATCAATATAGTATATAAAACCTCAGAAGATATCTGGTTTTAGATAGTAAGTGAAATGGTTTTATGTGTGTTGTAGACATTGTGACCCAGGGTTCTAGTCAGCACCTCTGTAAAGACAAAAGTATTGATAAGATTAACCATTTCACACCAAACCCCGTTTTTAATGACTTTCTTTACTCAGTAATTTAATTATTTTAAACTATTAGTGGAATTCCCATTGACAGATGACAGATGTCACTGTTGCTGGTAAAGGAACCATTGGGAGGGAAGGAAATTCAGGTGGTAACAGAATCATAACAATCACCAGATTTAGCCCCCTTTGAGTCTGTGTGGACAGCAGTGAAGCATGCGTGAGAAGCAGTAATATTACAGAAAATTAACAAACGTCTAACAAAGAAAACTACAAAATACTGTTAGCTGTGCATTTTCCATATTCACATTCTTCTTCTGAGCCGTGTGTGTGTGAAGTTGTGTGTGCGTGTGTACTTCTGTCTTTGGTATATGTATTGGTCACTTGCAGTCGTGCTTGGGTGCAGTTATCAGTTATCATCTTTGCCGGCCCCAAACCCCTGTCTGTCGGCTACAAATGTAGTCATCCATCTTGCTGTCCCTAAGCAGCCCTCTGACTGATTCTTTTCTGCCATAAAACACAATGGGGGAAGAAGAAAAGGAAGGGGCGAGAGAGAGAAAAAAAAGCGTGTTGTTTTGATTGATCTTGTGTCCAGGCCGGGATGATAAGCCTGACAGAATGCGCACGCCCTAGAGGGGTCTCTGAAACAGGCTGAGACAGCACTGGTACATCTATGTGTGTGTGCATCTGTCATGGGAATCTCGTTTAAAACATATGTTGTTCCTCTGTTCTAATGGGTGTTAGAATGGCTTTGATTGGCAGTTAAAACCCCTCCCTCTCTACACGCTGGAGAACATTTGGGTGATGCTGTGCTTTACTCCAGTGTATTTTGACCTGTCTGCTCTGTCTGCTTCATCTGTGTCACCACACACAATCATTTGAATGTATTTGCCTGTTTTTAGAGAGGAGCAGAAAATGTGTTTACTCAAAACGCATTTATAACACACTGTATGTCCAAATGTATCCAGACACCCCTTTCTAATTAGTGAATCTAGATAAGTGCAACCATTACTGACACAGATGTCCAGTTGTTCCCACATAGCTTGTAGAATCTCTGGAAATAGAATAGGACTATCCAGGACACTGGAGCTGCACAAGCCAAGCCTCACCTAGAATGCTCCCCCAGCATTGGTGTGCAGTGTAATTGCATTCTCTAGAGTGATAAAGCTCCATCCAATCCTTCTGGGATGTGATGCAAGTCTATTCATCCAACATCAGTACCTGATCCTATTAATGTTCTTGTGAATGCAATTAAATCCTCACAGCAATATTCAAGCATCTAGCTTTCTATTAATACCAGTGATTTCAGAAAATAAGGGACGAGCAGGTTTTCTACACGTTTGGACATATCCTTTAGAAGTAAACTGAAAGACACTGAAACAGCTGCCTCTATTAAGAAATTATACTGAAGTTATTGTTGCTTTTATTCATACATATGCTACAGATGTGGCAGATTAATTATAAAACACTAAATAACTCCTTTAAGGAATGTAACAGCAGAGATGATGAATTTCTCTTTTCCCACTTATCCATGCATCCACATGCTGTGGGGGACGTGCCTGACCTTATACAAGTCACTGTCTCCAGCCTGTCAGTGACTCCAGCCTGACTGAGCTGAACATTTCTAATGATGAACAGCACTTCATCATACAAATAAAGTAGAAATAAATAGTAATAATAATGATATGAATGCCAAACCAAACCAAACAGTGTAACCACATGAATTGCGGGAAATGTTAAAAAATGTTATTTTCAGACTGCTGGAGTTTGTGTCTGGCCAAATATACATTTAGTGGAAAAAGTATTAGTGCCCTCTAAACACCTCTTATTTTGTGGAGGACTCTACACACTCTTGACACAAATTGTTTTCTCCTCTGCCATCTGGAGGAAGATACCAGAGCATTCGGGTCCTCGCCCAGACTGTGCAACAGTTTCTTCCTGCAAGCCATCAGATTTCTTAGGTCCCAGCTGCTGAACTGACAGGCACTTTCATACATACACATGCACACATTCAAATGACACCGTCTCGCTTCCCACTTTTTGCAAGTCCAATTTTTTGTTTCAGATACTATATGTAAATATAATTACTGCATTTCACACCTTCTACATTCTGGGAAAATTTCAAGATTAATGAACCAATAGAAATACTCCTAAATAGCTTGGAAATTTTTCTGGTTCCATTGACTTACATTTAATTAATTAAATGTGAAGACAGTTTTTGGCCTCTCCTGTTTTTCTTTGGTCAGTGATGATACATACCATTTATATATCTGATTATTACAGTTTCTTAACAATATCTGCTGCTAAAATACTCTATTCATCAAATACTGATTCGTCACTGTTGTTCTGGTTGCTACCTCAGTGACTGCTATGGTCATATATGCTAGGCTATATACTAATGTGTAGTAGTGTGTTATTTCCCTCTTTGCACAACTCTAAATATTCTCAGTACTGTGTACTGTCTTGTCTGACCTATCTTGTTTTCGTATTTATTGTAAGTCTGCAGTGTAGCCCTGGAGGAATGATTCACTGTGTACTTGTTTACAAAGCCTCTTGAACTTGAACGAATCACTGAATTCAGGTGTTCCTATTGCTACAGGTGCATACAATCAAGTACCTAGCCATGCAGCCTGCCTTTACAAACATTTGTTAAAGAATGGGTCGTTTGAAAGAGCTCACTGTGTTCCAGTTTGGTACTGTGGGAAGATCCCTCTGCTGCAACAGTCAATTTTAGTGATATTCTTAAAAAAATGGAAGCATTTACGAACCACAGCCCAGTCTTTGCCAGAGTGGTTTAGGGTACAGTATGACGTTTGTCAGTGTGGTGGTCAATGTGATTTCTAAACTATAAAAATAAACTTTGCTGTTGACAACCAGATAGATAACAGGTGTTGTGCTGAATTTCATTAGAATGCATGTACGTGACACAGACATATGAACACTACATATACCTAGTGTTTCTTCTTTGTAGCACCCCTGTGTCTGAATGCAAAGTTGTTGTCTGTTGCATGCAGGTTTCAGCCACACAGTGAAGTTTTGTTCATTTTTATAGTTCATAGTCAGTCTTACTGTGTCTGTGTGACTTTTTAAAGACCTGGTTTGAAAAAAGGATTTGGGTAATAATTGACTTCTAGTTTTTCTTAACAATGTTAGCTTTAGAGCTCCAGCACTAAACTTAAAAGTACAATTTGGATACCAAAGATGTCATGGCTGATTGACATGTCTGGTTAAAATGGATTTTTTTAGTGAACTATTCTTTTAGGGTTTGGCTTTAGTTTGGGTATAGACAGAGCAGCCTTTAGCTACAGTGATGCAGGCATGTGTGTGTGTGTGTGTGTATGTGTGTGTGTATGTATAACTAATTATCTTCTCTCCATTGTATCTGCTTAGCCAACAAAGGACAAATTGCACAGTACCTGGCTTAATAGGTGCTATTCAACTTAAATGGGAAACTGCCGATCACGACAAGCTGCAGACTTTTAAAAAGCTTTCTCTTCCAAATTGAAGCCTTCAACCACTTTAGCTCTCATTTGTTGTGGCACATAATTGACTGTACCTCTGTATTGTCCCATTAAATACAACACACCTGCTTCTTATTAACTGTACCAACGGACGTGCTTAGCAGGAGATAATTGTGCAGATATAAACAATATAAAAAGGGTGATAACAGTTTATGAAAAAAATAAAAGCGTTTTTAAACTGGTGTTCCGTTGGGTTTTACATGACTGTTGGCCGGATTTTTGACAGAATTTGAAGCCTACTATATGGAAAAATCAAGCGACCTTTACCTCTTTATCCCACAGAGTGTGAGGCTTGACCTTTTCATCTGTTTATGATATGCTCTTCAAAATGCCTTATGCAGTCTCTCCATATCTCTCTCCCCTTCTTCCCCCCAATGCCACCGTGACCACTGACCAATTTATTAGAAAGCTAAGTTGATGCTACACCTTGTAGATGTACAATTGGAAACATCTTTTCCAATTTTTTTCCTAAAGCTAGGCTGCGGTCCCAGTGGGTTGCATTTGTGGACTGTTACATCATCCAAGACTGTTCCAGTCAGAAGGATCATTGAAATACAGCCAAGAAATTCAGCCTACATTCTGACAATCCCAGAGGACGAGGAGTATTCTTCACAGTCTTCTCGCATAATTCCATTTGTGCATGTATCTAAAGTTCAAGAGAAATACTCGCAAATGAAACCAACTACAACAGGTTGCTTAAAGGAGCAATATATCAAATTTATACTCCACACAGTTCCTCACCTACAAGCCCTAAGTTTACTCACCAGGCTGAGGAAATGGTGTCACTTCATCCCTTTACTAGCTATAAGGGTCTCCAGCAGTGGAAATGAGGCCAGTGTTATTTTGTTGCTATTATTGTATCTGGTGTTTTTTCCTTGTTTTCTTGTCGAGAGCCTCTTACCAAATACTGATTCTTCTTTATTCACTCATATGGGGACTAAAAGCAGACTTGACAAGTACAGAGTGCTATTACAGCCGGGCGGGCTGTGGGGTAGCTAGTTAGTATGCCAGCTTCAATAGATTGTCTCTGCAGCATGATACATAGACGTCTTAGATACAGAGTCGAAGCTGCTATTTCTTCACACTCTGTTGACCATTTTAGTTTATTCTGGAAGGTTTTAAACTAAAACCTGTACATATTGATTCATCTGCTTTTATCACCCTAAATACTACGCTAGAAAAGTATAATAACATGTTCTGTACTTTCTTCCTTTCATTGTTTATCAGTGTAAGAGGGTGTAAACTAAATGCAGGGTGTGAAATAGAGCTTTTGATCAGGGAGCCACTGTTTGAGTTGGATTTTGCTGCAATTCATCCTAAAAAAAACTTGTTTCCAGACATACATTACTTCTACAAGATCATGTCTGGCCCTGGAAGACTGCCTAATATATTCATAACATACTATAATCATGCAAGGGTCACTGCTCTGCTAAGAATGGTCCACCACCTAGATAATATCTAGTCAGCAGTGGTCTTATGGTGGTCTCATTACAGATAAGTTAAGTGGGGCTGGTAAATTGTGTAGAAACACACTATATGGCAGGTGTACCAAATAAACTGGACACCCAATATATACATACAGAAGGTGGTGCTGACTGCACAGAGGATCTGTGTAGGCTTTTGTGTTGGACGGATAATGAACAATGTACTCATGTCATTTGTGTTGCCCAGCACGGATAGTGAGCACTTAATAAAAAGGCAGAGTAATATACACTTGCCTCCTTCCGTTTCAGACAGTTAGTGCGTTGTGTGTTTTCGGAACTGGGTTTCTCTCCGAACAATGGTGAGTTGTTTCTTAGGGAATTGCACCCACTCTCTCTTTTGTTCTGTGTAAAGCTAAGGAGGTACAAAATGCTCTTTTTGTGTCAAATCAGAAAGAAGAGAAAGTGACCTGACTGTCCCCTCTAGACACATGCGTGTGTGTAATTAGTGGTGGGCTCCTGAGCACTTCGGAATCTGATTGGTAATTATGGAGAGACGTTTGTTGCAAAGGACTCCTTCATTACCTGCACAAGTCCTCAGTGAGTTGTCCACTTACTGAGGAGAATCTGATTATGACAATTTTGGCATGTTAAAAGTGAAAAAAGCAAAATCCAAAAATGAAAATCCAGAAAACATAAAATGTAGTGGATGTGCCATCAATCTGTAGGCATATGGCATCACTCTAAAGAGCCCTATTTTTTAAAGCTTGTGTTGGAACCAACTCACGTAGAGCTTTTAACCACAAAAATGATCTATAGTTAAAAATATTTCTAAGAATGTGGTTTGTCACTTAATACAAGAATAGTTAACATAGGGCTACAGCCAGCCTAGTTCCCTAGTGATTCCCAAAAGTTCCGCAGTTCAGATGATCTGTATTAAGATTTTTAAGATTTTATATTTGTACCATGTCATCAAAATAGTGATTTTAATTTAGCAGAAAACATCACAACTTTCATTTATTTAGGTCATTTTGGGTGTATTTACATCTCTTTCTTTTAAAGTTTACTCCATGATGGATCAAAACACAAATCAAGGCCTTCATATTAGCTTCTATAATCCTGACCAATGGGAGAGCTCACTAACCTGTATCTACCTAGGTAACAGAGAAACAAAAATCTGATTGGATATTTTTTTATTATGTACTTCAGGAATGTAATGTTTCCATTCCCAAATGAAACATTTAAAAAAATTCATAGCTTAAAAACAACATTTCACAAAAATCATTAGGGCTCCGATGCATGTAAAGAACATCTTGAAGTGCAGACCAGTTTATTATTATTACAGTTATTATTCTAATCCCAAAACCATGCAGTTTGATGAAACTCCTTCAGTATTTTTGTAATATCAGTCTGTGAACTGTGAGTATAAATGCAAATATCTATCATGTGGGTTGTATAACGCTACAGAAACAGCAATGCTAAAAGTAGTAGTGGGGAATGTCTTCTCCACAAAGAACGACAGTCTGCGGGACATGTTTTTTAGCAGGGTGGCAGCATGGTGAAGTGAGCCATTGTGATTATCACCTGATTAACAGGCCCATATGGACAGAAGACACATGGGTAACACCTCCGCTGGCTCTGAGCCAGGAGAGGAAATAGCTCTTAGTGAATGTGAGAAGGGATGGGGGAACATAAAACACAGTTTGCAGCTTCGAGTAGAGGGAAAATAAAAGAGCCTCAGAAACGATCCGTTAGACAGCGAGATGAATGCTATGAATTAAAAGGTGGAACTGAAACAAAACAGTGATGCGGGTTTAATATGATAATGGCTTTGATATCATTCAGAAGATCTTGTTATAAAAGACTATAATAAAAGATTATAGTATTGATATGGTTGTGGCTTTTGATGCTGTCCAAGCAAGTAGGGATTGGTTGAGGAATTTTCAGAATGGAGAATGTTGAGCTGGTGGGGTGAATATCAATAAACTCAACATGTACTCCGTTACGTACCTGATTTTTGAATAACAGCATTTCCACATCACACCTCCTCCCTCGATGTGTGAAACACTAGAAGCAGGAATCGCTCTATGACGCCTTTGCAGTCTTCAACTGCGGGCGATGTGCAAATGAATGTGTTTGGATTATTTTCACCCATTCCCTTTGCACTCATTACCCATTGTTGTTGTTCTTCTAAAGAACACCTTCAACGGCATATTAATTTCTTCCCACAATCATCACCAGCTCACGCAGTTCCACAGTTTCAGGTCTGTGCATCATGTGCTGTTGTTTTTCTGCTTGTGTTCATACATCAGTGCTTGTGTTCAGTAAACTAGCCGCATTGGACTGTGGGATCTCTCTATATGTCTGCAATTACTGAAAAGAATGATGTAATTGGTTCTGACTTGTACTCCTGAATCATTTCTAGATTTTCAGTACTTTATAGGCTGAATGTTTCATTATTCTGAGTGATTTGTTGTGAAAAGCTCTGTTCTTCAGAAACTTGAGTCAGAATCGTTGAGGTGCTGAGAGGAACCAGACATCTAAAGCAATGCCTCTAAAAGCTCACTCAATAAAAGCTGTTTCATAGAAATGGTTAGAGATATGTTGCCTGCTGTCTGAGACGTTTCTCAGCAATAGTTTTGATGTGTAGGGTTTTGTCCTCAAATGTTTTTGAAGTACATTTTTGTTGAAGAAATACATGAAGGGTGTCATCACATTTTGATAGTCGACCTTACATATAAAACTCAGTTGACGTGTGGTCTCACTGGTTGTTTTGTATAGAAAAGAAACAGCATATATTTGCAGCTATAGATATTATAAACCCTGGTTTATCGCTTTACTGTAAAGAAAAATTGAGATGGTATATTTATGAACACATCACATCACTTATTGTTTAAATCTCAACAAATACAAAAAATTTGTTAACATCTGTGAAATTTTACTGTCAGCTGAATAATGAGTGAATATACTGTTGTATGCAGAACCTTGAGCACCCCTGAGTTTGAGCATGTCCTGAGCAGGCAGGATGGCGGCTTCTCCTCATATTGCAGGTGTTCCACTGATGGGAGATTGGTGAGAGGACTGGTGATAAATCCTGAAGTAGAGAAACAATAGTGCCTGTGAGGGCTGGTGATGTGTGTCTGACTGAGTTTCGTGTAGAGACAGGGACAGTGGGAAATGTGGCAGGTCTGATGTGTCTGTCCACAGCGCTGAGAAGAATGACACGTTGTCACACGAGTCAGCATGAGGTGCGAGGATGAAAATGGAAAGTTCCTAAGAGCATAGAGGGGCTTCTATTGAAAGTGACCACTCTGAATGTGCAATGAATGACTATAGTATTATCTCTGCATTGTCTGATGAGCATTGAAAAGCTTTGTCTGTTTTATATTCAGTGTCTTTCCCCCTAATGCAGCATGTTACATTACACTAGTGTCTGGCTGGATCGAATTCAACTGCTTTTGCAAAGAAGCACAATAGCCTGTACTTATGTGTCACCCTGGGCTATCCTTCCATTTGCAAACACGGGCTGTAATGGGGCTTTGACAGGGAAAGCATGAATAAAGAAACATCCAGCGAGATATAAGAGGTATGTAAATTGATATAGCTCTTTGTGCGACAGTGTGACATAGAGTGAAGTATCTGGCAGTGACAGACAGGGTATTGTACAGTGTCACCTTGGCCATGTATCTTTGCTTATTTTGAGCTCGCGAGCTACTGCGGGCACATAAACACACGCACACACAAACAGACAGTGGCAGACAGGGGTCAGTGCTCCTGTCTGTTCCCCTTGGCTGGCCGCGGCCCCCTGGGTGAGTGACAGCCTGTCTGACCACTGACAGACCCTGGCTCGGCCACTCCACTTCCTCTGAGCCTGTGCGCGTCTGATAATAACCCACACCACACTGACCTCATCCATCATTCATTCAGCAGCTTAGTGCAGCCTTCATTAAGAAAATCAGAACTGTGTTAACTTGCTGCAGGAGTGTGTGGCGTGAAATAGTAATTATGAGCAGGTGCTCTGTACGGCTGCATAATATATAATTTGTTAATCATTATCGTGATATTAGCCTTTGAAGTAATTATAGAATATGGCTGCAATATGTAAATGCGCCACAGTGTTTTGGTGTGATGTGCGATGTGTGTTTCCTAGTTAGTTTCTTATTTTGATTAATCAATCTATTCATGTTGTACCAATATTAATATTAAGAATTATTTTGCAGGACACTCTTTATCCGTGCCCCATAACTGGGTCACAAATGTAAATAATTTTTTTTTTCAGAATTTGGTTAATCTTGCTCTTGTGAGCCCAAAATGTACATGTACAATAGTGTACAATATGTAATTAATAACATTCCAAAGTTCATTACTTCTTCATCCTCTTATGTTGGACTTATGCAGTGACTCTCTTCCACTTCTCGTGGTAAAAGCCTCATCCTTACCAACACAAAGCTGATGTGGTTTTCACATAGCCTTAATAAAAATAAAGGTCTTCCACAGTCTCTCTCTCACTGTTTAAAAAGCCAGCAATCAAATAAATGCTAACCCAGTATGGACAACAAGCTATCAAGCTATGTCATCTATATGTCTGTTAGTTTCTTCATCTACCCAGCCATGAAACCATTCTGAGTGAGTGTACGGTGCCTGAATGGTTCCTGCAGCAACATAAATAAGAACCAGAGACACAGCACCTACACATGTACTGCCCACTTCACTCATTTCCCTTCACTTCTCTTTAGTCCATTGGCAGAGGGATATCAATGAAGTGCGCTCAGTAAAGTATCAGGGTCATGCCTAGAATACTGTCAGAGAGGTATGTTTTTTTTTTTTTTTTGGAGTGGCCGTATTTTGTGTGTTATATGTGTTCTTGGTTTGCGTGTCTGAATTCTAAGCCAATTTAAACAGTTGAGTTGCGATTTGTGTACAACCAAGTCTATGCACAAAGTCATTAACTGCCCTCAGACTCCCCCTGTGCTGCTCAGTTGAGTATTGAGTAACAGACAGACCATCTGCGGCCTGTGACTGGTATCACCTCACTGTAACCAAAGAGGGGCTATGAGTCATCAGCATCTTCAGTCGCACTCCTGAGCAAACGTTTTCCTGGAACCCAAGACCTTTAATGTTTTTGCTATAAGTTATAGCTCAAATAGCTCTGGAATTGTAAGAACAATGGTGGAATCGAGGAAGTTATGCCATGCTAATGTCGGAATAGCTAGTGATTCCTATTTCTGCCAAAACTTCATACATGGAATACATGATAATGTCTGATTGATTCACTATATGGCACATAATTACACTGTAATTCAATCCTGGTATCTTTGTATTACAGTATCTACAGGCAGAGTGTGTTCAAGGGTGTGTATTTCTTCCCTTTGTAATGAGCAGAAGTAGGTGCGGCTGTGTAAGCAGGGTACACATATTACCTAGCTGGTGATTAACTGGTATGGAAATAATTGCGATTGATAATTTAATTTTCTTTTTTTGTTCATTCCATGCAGCTATTAAAGTACAAACTAAAGAGGCCGATTGGCTGATTGGCTGTTGCGCTTTGTACATAATTGTTAATACTTAGTAGCACCAAACATTGCTTACTGCTTCCATCTAAATATGTTATTAACAAACACCAAATATTACTTACCGTTTTCCTCTAAAGATGATATTAACAGACAGGTGCTGTAATAAGACCCATGCTGTAGTGATGAGCATGTTATTGATATTGTCAGCATTTAAAAGCATAAACCGTCGTGTTTAATAAGATTGGTGCAGTGCAGTATGTGAACATTAAACGTAAGTAATTGGACTTATAGTTTTTATTATTATTATTTTTAAATATGACACTGTTTTAACATTACTGTTTAACATTGTAAGTACACTTAAATTATTGTAATATTTCATTTTTGCCATATCATCTTGTTTGCTTATGATGACTCTCAATAAATAATACTTTGCCTCAAACCAATGAATAAAAAGGCACCCATTTGGTTTATTGCATAGGCGTGTAACAACATTCACAGTTCATGATGTAATATATATTGTCGTAGCTAATAACATTTTATGTATTTGTTTATTTATACAAAACATTTTCTTCATTTGTAATTGTTGTTGTTCTAAACACAGCAGTGCTTGCTGAAAGGATTAACTAGCACAGGGTTTTTTAAAGACATAAATAAAAAGTAATATAAACATCTATAATACATGTTGCAAATCTACAGATTGTGTGTAATCATGCCTCACAGTAATAACAGAAAACCACTCTTAGGATTATTCAAAGGGATTTTCTGATGTGGTTCAATCACTCCTAGCAAATTGCGGAGTTCAGAACTCTACAACCGAGCAGTGCTGCAAATCGGAAGCTATAAATTTGCTTAAGGAGTGAGTTATTTGTTTTCCCCATTTAGAATCGTCCATTAGCAGCTGCTTGAATCCTGTGGGAGAGAAGTATCTGCTGTCATGTTAACTGAGTCTGCAGTTGGCTTTTCTGGCTCCTTATTCAGGTTCTTTGTTTTAACTAAATTGAACACAAAATTGCAATAAGAAGCTGATGAATAAAAAGCCAGCTTCGGATTCATGGTCTCTTCCCCATCCTTTAACTCCCACATCTGAGTGATTGGAGGTATTGTGAGGTATGTGCTCTAATAGTAGCGCATGTAAGAGGTATTACCGTGAGTGTTTGATACTCACAGTGGGCAAAGTCAGCAACCAAAGTGTTCCCAAACAACTGATGAGGTTGAAGATATTTAGCTTGTTCCAGCTCAACCTTGTGCTCTCAAATAAACATTTCAGTCCTGGGTTTTTTTTTTTAGGAATATCATGGATTGTGCTAAAACTATAGAACTATAGACCTCATTCCTGATGCAATACATTTCATTGCATAAAATCAAAAACAGAATTACATTCATTTTGTCTGTATTATGCATAAAAATAATAATTTTAACATCTACATTGCATCAGTCTTACTGCTGTGTATATGTTTGTGGAAGCTAATAACTGTGGAAAAATGATTACTGTCAGATTGAGTAATTGCGACAGGCCTAAGCACCACTGCAGATTATCTAGTAAAAACCTTGGTAAACTGTAAGGTAAGTGTGTATGTGTTCTTAGGACTGTAAGTGTGTGTGCACAAGTGTGCATCTCTTGTGCTGTTGGTGTGTCGGAGTGTGAAGGTGTGTTTTCTGTGTTTATCTTTGCTCTGTCAGTGAGCTGAATACCGCACCCCTCATGAATAATAATGCTAGCTGCGATAAAGGAAGAGCGTCCAATTAGGTTCACAATGAAGGAGGAAAAACGTTCGGCTGAAGGCTGAGAGCTTTTTAAAGAACATTGTAATTTTACAAAACATTTATTTCTCACATGTAAAACGTGTTGTCTGACTGGCCTTGCTAAGCACGCACATTCAAACGTGTGTTTTTTGCCTCTAAGCTGCCAGGTTACTCAGATCATGAGTCTGAATGTGATGAGGAGCAGATGCCTGGCTTGGCAGAGCACTTGCCACAGTTGTGGTGTCCACCTGTAGTGGCACATTAGGACCACGCTGAGTGCCAGTGCAGGCCAAGGAGCTGCTGTCACATACACTAAATCTCAGTACCTAGTGAGCTGTTTCATTTATCAAATGTGCATCCCAAACACCATGATGGTTACTGAGTAGACCGGTCGTTGTGTAGTTAGTTTCATGCCTGTTAGTCAGGGTGTAAGATTCCTGCTTTTGGAAAAATGAATAAGACTTCTTTTATATCATGTGATAAACAAAAATGATCCATAGTTGATTCATTTTGTTGTTCATACATATTTCCTCTGAATACAACTAGATTCTATGAATACTGAACACAAATACAAGCTGCTAAATACAAGCTAGCAGTGCTCTACAGTGAACTGATTTAGTGTGTTCTAACACTGGCAACCTCACCAAAACACCAACTCAGATCAGAGAAATATGGTAGTTAACTAGCTTAGTGGTAGACTAATGTATCTTATGTTGTCTGGATCACCTTCATCCATTTCTTCCTTATTGAGTCACCTTATATTCCACTTCTTTCTGAAGTACATTGACTAGCCTATTTCCTAATTCCTGCGTTCCCTGCATTAGTAAATGCAGGTTTAATCTTTGCTTCGATCACTGACTATGATTTACCTTAGATAAAAAACTTGTCTTTCATGTGTTGTGGACTGTGGACCGCATGCCATCTGTGGCCGGCGTGTTATCCAGTGCCTTCTCAATTATTATGAACTTTGAATCCAAGGCTTTGAATCCAAGAGCGTCAGTCCATCAGTGACATGAAAAAACACACGTCTTTCTACCAAAAACTGCAGGGATTATGTTTTGATCAATTCAAACCTAATGCATTAATTAAAATAGTATTAAGATTGATATATACAGGATCATCTTTTACAGAGTACTTGCTATTGAGAGGTGGCTACACCCAATTAGAACTTGTGACAGTACTACTTTAAAACAATGGTTGATTCTTTTAAAATTGAAGTGAAAGAATGAAATATTTTTATACAAAGAGTTTTAGTCAATGGGTGGAGCCTTAATTTTACCATGCTCCTGTATTTTAGAGATGTTTGTGTTTAAATAAACATATTATGGTTATATGTGTTCACAACTGTGCAAAGTTATGTTTGCTAGTCAAGGACTGGCTAGCATTCTTAAGTTCTGCTTAAAATTGGCCAAAATTGTCAATATTAAAAACATTAGGTAAAGTTTTGGAAGTGAATGCTTGTTTTGATAGTTGTGAAATGAAATGTTCAATCATTCGTTTTAGAAAAATAAACATATTTAAGGTAAAAGATCACAAAGGTATAGATTTTAGTCTAAAGTCCAGGTCAGCTATAATTTTGAAAAGTATTTTTAACTCATACTCTTCTATTTTAGCGTGCAGAGAGACAGAATACTCTAAAATTTAGCGTGTAGTTACTACTGACTATCTAGTGTGTAATTTTGAAAACCAGTAGGAATGTGATGTGAACTGAAACAACTTCCAAGCTCCAGATGGCGTCCTCAGCGATGGTCATCTACACAATACCATCACAGTGGTTATATCTCAACAGGCTCAGCAGACTCTTACTAATTCTTTCATTAGTGCCATGTTTCCCTGATGTGAAATCTATTTGGTAGGACTTGCTCTCAAGGCCCTGTGGATATGTCTCCTAATAATTTATCAGCGGCTTTGAGACCCGGGGTCTTTTGGATTCAGTTTCTTTAAGCACAAGTGCTGATCTAGGATTGGTTGTTACCTTTAATATTTCAGTGAATCTCATGACACGGGCTGGGGGAGAGCTGATCCCAGATGCTTATCTCTTATCGCTCTTCAAGATGTCTGATATACTGACCTCCTCCTGAACCCTCATTTGCACTGTAATGCAGCCTTTGCTAACGCGCTCCTCTAAGGGCCTAATTTAGATAGATTGCTGTGTGCGCGTGTGGGGCTTTTGTTTGCAGAGCTGCTGTTTGTTATAGTAGCAGTTGATGCAGAATTAATGTGTTTGTATGAGCGTGGGAGGGGGTCCCAGACATGCTACATCCATTACCCACTCAGACAGCGAGACTGGACCCAACTCCAACAGAATAATGTCCACAGCACCACTGCACCCGCTGTTTATGACCATATTGTTCCTTTGTTGATAGTCTTTCCTCTTCTGTCCTTTAGTGCCATCTCTATCACTCTCTCTCTAGCCCTCTCTTTCTCTTTAGAAGAGCCCTTCATTACAGTCATTAAGGGGACACACTGGTGCACTCCTATCAGAGCACTGGGGATGGCTAATGACTGAAGAGAACTGAAACCCTAAATTATGCTCCCATTAGTCTCTCTTCGTGTGTGACCCCCACAACTGGCCCCTTTTCTGCTCTACTGGGGACCATATTTGGACTGTTTGTAAAGATAATCACACCACAAAAATTGTCTCCAAAGTCTCAAATGCAGCATCCAATCAACAAGCACACATGTAATCTAACTCGGACAAACACCCTTAGCACCAAATAGACGATGCAAGTGCGTAGCTCACACTCACCAAATGCAGGGCTGTGCTGATTAATTGATTAGTTCTTAGTCACTGAGAATGTTGCTTAAGGAGAATAATAGTATAAGTAAAAGTATAAGTATAAGTATAAGTATGCAACTACCAAAGATGTTCCCAATTCACTTCATGCATATATCAATTCACTGGGTATTTGGTAGAAAATAGTTTATTCCCATTATTAGCTGTAGACATTGTACAAAAGGAACCCTGTACAAACCCCTACCTGTCAAGTTTGTTTGAAGGACTGAAATGGAGCGCTACATGCAGTAAATATGCTTTTTAGAAGAAAGAGGCAAAACAGCTTGAAACAGTTGGGTAGTTTGTAGTTTGACATCTTCAACTAGGGGAAGTCGGGGACTGAAGGTTAGGGATCTGTTCTCTCGCCGCTCGATCCCCTAGACCAACAGCACAAACTGAAGTGCCCTTCAGCAAGGCAGGTACCCTCAACTGCTCCGGGCGAGTATCAATGCCCTCTAATGTA